>BFEA01000244.1:173307-183617 GCA_003427395.1 Chara braunii
CCCCACCCCCCGCAGCACAGTGCCCAGATCCGCGCACGGGTCCGATAGTGACGTGGACCACGTGTATCCCCAATGTCAAAGTGTATGATAAACGCCCATCGGCTAGGCGTCATCTACGATTGTAACACGAAGGCGTGGTTTAGGCGGGTGCAAGGAACGGCCCGACGATCTTGGATCCTCGAAGTGCGCCGGGATCCGAAGTTGTATTGTAACAGATTCAACGACGAACTGGCATTCGTCAGTTGCAATGAAATGACTGTCAGACAAACGTCATCACAACTGGAAGGCCATGAGTGGTTGCATATGAAAAAGAACATGGTTGAATGACCCTCAAGCGACCCCTATCAACCCCGATGAACTTCACCGCTAATGTTAGGATGTGTGCTGGTGCTGCAAGCCTCGGCAGTCCGCGCGGCTTCGAAACTCGTGTTCTTCGCAGGCGAAGTACACGAATGACCACAATAGCGTCTCGAACGGTTATAGGTCGACGGGTTTGCGGCAGAAGAGATAGATCAAGGCCGAGCTTACCATCACCGGCAAGCCCATGTCTGGGTGCGAAAATGAAAATCATGGTTGCAGGTCCCACAAGTGACCCCCTATAAACCCCGATTAACTCCAGCGACAAGGCGAGGTTGTGTGCTGGGAATGCCCCTTATGCATCCCCCAGGAACCCCCATTTTGTAACTCCAGCGACAAGGCGGCAGTACAAAAAACGACCAGAGCTCCAAGTGCAGTTATGCATCCCCCACGAACCCCCATTTCGCAAATCGACAACGCGCACACGTGCGCTAGCAATGTCAACTTCCGCAATCCTCACAACGGTCGTGCGTCAACCGCGGCAAATAGATGGCGGATCTCCCGAATGGCCACAACAAGCGCGATCCTCGAAGTTCGTCGGGATCCGAACTTGTCAGCGATCTGTGTCCCTGGATCGTGAACAGTGCACTGTCAGGAGGCCATTCAACAATCGTGCGCGATTCGAAAAGAACAAAGGTATAGGCTCCTTCAACAACCCTAATGTTGCACCCGATTCAGCCACCCCCTAAACGGCATGCTAGCCTGCGGTTTTCCCCGTCGTGGCAGTAGGATTCGCGTTGTTTGCCACTCCAGGCGCACACCTCAGAGGACCAAGAAGAACATGGTTGTCGGGCCCCTAATCAGTCCCTCACCAGACGCGACGACCGTTTTCTTGTTTTGTGGTAGTCGCCAGCAACAACTGCCAAACCCTGATGTTGCAGGAATGTGTTTTCGCGAAGCGACGTCTCCAGGAAACATGGGGTGACCGTTGGTGACTGGGGCTCGCCGGGTTCGGAGTGGAAATTTTTCGTGGCTCAACAGAAACGATGTTGGCAATGACAGCCACATTTAATGTTGCTGAATTAGGGTCTTGCTAGGCGATGGATTCGGCGTCACAAATTACTTTTAAGTCCAGCCTGATCCGAACTTTATGAAATCGGGGTTCGCGGCAATTGAGGCTAACTTCTTGTGCAGAAGGCGAGCAGTCGTGCCACCGGCGGACGGTTTCGCCGGCTGCACCTCCTGCCAGACCAGGAGAACAGCAGGGCTGTGGCGCTGAGCCGACAATTGTGGATGTGGAAGACCCTGTCATTGATGAAAATATAAAAGTCCTCAAGGCAAATCTTATGTCCATGCATGCATACATGGACAACAAACTTGACGCTATCCAGGACACCCTCGACCAAATCTTGAACGCCACGCATATGCTAGGTTCCAGGCCAGCAGTTTTGCCATCATGGCAGCGATGACAAACCCTTTTCCGCCTTAGTCTGGTACCATACCAAGCGGTACTTCAGCAGCAGCAGCACAAGCTGTTGCTTCTACTTTTTCTAGTCCAGTGGCTGGAGCTACCCCACAACCGTCAACTGCCCCACCAGCGGGACAACAACAATCTTGGTACCCCAAGACCCCATTGAAACCACCTTTAACCTTCTTAGGGGATAAGAAGGATGAGGCTCTTGACACTTGGTTGAGAACGGTGCCAGTGTGGGTTAGGGCGAAGAGGACGTTGGAAGAGGAGGAAGTGATAATTGTCACATCCTATCTGGAGGGCTTGGCAGCTCGTTGGCAGAATGGATTAGTTGCCTCAAAGGGATTCGGCAGGAACATGAGTGATTGGGCTAAGACCCATACCTTGGAGAGCTTTATGAATTTTGTGGAAGCGCGATGGCACAACCCACAACAGACACAGATTGCCACGGGTGGGTTGCTCCGGCTTGATGCTAAGAAGTACAAGTCTGTGCGCAAACTCACCTCTGCTATAGAGCGTCTGATTATCGTTCTCGGGTTACGCTATGATCCTCAGTTCTTAATGACCATGTTCTTGAGATGTCTTCCCGCAAACATCAAAAACTTGTTAGCCAGTGAAGCTTAACTAGAGTATCACACCTTTGAGACCTTTAGCAAGAAGGCTCTAGATTTAAAGGCCACAAAAGGAGGTGCTCAACAACTCCTTACGAACGGAAGAAAGAAGAAGAGTCCACAAGAGTGGAAGAAGAAGGGGAGCCGATTGATGATGGTTGAGGCCGGCGGGACTCAAACCGAGATCGACGACTTTTCTGACTTAGTGGACGGTAAAGAGTTTGACGACGAGGATGATGTTGAGGGTAGCAACCTCGCTGCATTGGTAAAGGTTAAGGCAGGTGGCGACGGCAAGGGCGGTCAACAGAGGAGTCATGGGCAAACCCAAAACCTGAACAAGATAGCTGCTTGGGTGAGAGGGTTTGGATCAAGATGTGTGGCGTGACCGTTATACGCGGGGTGCTTGCATTAATTGTGGTGAGTATGGCCATCAACAGTTCAAATGCAAGAATGCAAAGGTTTCACAAAAGATACCACCTAAGGGTGGGATTCCTTCTTCTCTGAGTGGGGCCTCTACGAGTTCCAGATCAGAAAACACATAGGGTCAGTAGAAGTTGTAGCTGCATCTACTCGTGTTGAAGCGGGTGATGTATCCTCCCCGTTTTTAGAGTTGGTCGAAGCTATTGACTCCTTAGTTACCCCGCACACGCATCCGGACCCAACGATACTCTGTTCGTTGGATGTGTCTGAGGCCTTAGAGGACCTACGAAAAGAGTGGTCGGCAAGGGACCCTCGTGAGTCCTGGGTGGCTTTAAGTCATCGTCCTAGAGAGGAACACTTCGCTGTGGAAGTTGGTGTAGGTGGCCGCAAGTGCGGTGCCTTCATAGACATCGGCTCCACGTGAAACTTTATAAGTCGCGACTGTGTTGAGATACTTCAGCTACAGGACAGGGTGCAACTCCTTAGTAGACCGGTAGCATCTGCTTTGGTAAACAAAGAGCGCATGTTGGTGGAGGACTATGTCAAGGACGTGGTCTGCACTTTCTTCTATGCAAGAGAGAAACTTAATCACAAGATTTCGTTCCTGGTTAGCGACGACTTACCTTTCGACAAGTTGTTAGGTATGTACTACCTTGAGGTTGCCATGCCCTAGTTGGACTAGGAAAAGGAGGTGATAAAGCATGAGTTGCCTAATGGGAGGGTCGTTAGACTAGCTAAGTATAAGGGTAGTAGGTTAATTAACTCCTACGGGTGCTTGTGCGCATCAACCTTCTACAATTACTATAAACAGAACCAAGAGAAGGGTATGTACCTGGTTCTTGTCTCTGAGAAAGGGGAGACCATTAAATCAACCCCAAAGACAAAAAATATTGTTGTTAAGTACCCTGATCTGTTTGAGGAGCCTAGAGGTGTTGTAGACACGAAGGTTGTCCATGCCATAGAGATCATCCAGGAGCAAGATACCCAAAGGGAGAATCTATAGTATGGCTCCGGACAAGTTGAACGAGCTCCGTCGACAACTGAAAGATCTCATAGAAAAGGGTTGGATACGACTTAGCATCTCCCCCTTCGGCTTACCAGTTCTATTCGTCCCGAAGAAGGGGGGATCACTAAGGATGTGCATTGATTATAGGAGCCTCAATGCCATCACCGTTAAGAATGCAGAGCCCCTACCTCACATCGATGACCTATTGGATAGGGTGCAATTGTTTAAGTACTTTACCAAGATATAGTTGAAATCCGACTACCATCAGATTGCCATTAGACTGGAAGACCAGCACAAAACCACATTTCAGACCAGGTAAAGTATGTACGAGTTTGTGGTGATGCCCTTTGGCCTTTGCAGTGCGCCGGGTACATTCTAGCACGCCATGAATATGATCTTTCATTACTACTTGGATAAGTTTATCGTCGTATACCTTGACGACATTCTTATCCTTAGTGAGACTATTAAGGAGCATGCTCAACATGTAGACAAAGTACTCTCTCTCCTCCAACAACACAAGTCTAAGATAAACTTAGAGAAATGCGCGTTTGGTTGTACTAAAATCTTGTACTTGGGTCATGAGGTATCTTAGGAAGGGATTAGGCCTGAAGATGCGAAGGTGGCCAACGTTCGAGACTGGCCACGACCTCAGTCTGTGATTGAGGTCAGATCATTCTTGGGGATATGTGGTTATTATCGCAATTTTTTACACAACTATAGTACCATTGCCTGTCCCTTGACTGATCTAACACGCCTTGACACTCCATGGGAATGGACAGACGCATGTGAGGCTGCTTTCAAGAGATTGAAGCATGCCCGTACACATCATGAGGTTCTCATGGTCCCCGATCCTCAAAGGCCATTTGTTGTGACCACTGACGCAACCCAATGTGGCATTGGCGCAGTGCTGGCTCAACAGGAAGGGAAGAAGTTAAGGCCGATCGAGTACATAAGCAAGAAGATGCCATTGAAAAAGTTGGCGAAGTCCACCTATGAAAGGGAACTCTACGCCCTCTATAAGGCACTTGTCCATTGGAGGCACTATCTGTTGGGAAGGTTCTTTTATGCGAGAACTAATCATCAGACCCTCAAGTGGATCAAGACGCAATCTGTTCTCTCTGACGCACTCAAACGCTGGATTGAAGTCATAGATCAATATGACTTGAAGCTAGACTACGTAAAAGGATAGTATAACAAGGTTGCTGATGTGCTGTCACGTAGGGCAAACTACCTAGGTGCGCTGATTACCGAGTTTGACTTATCTGACAATGTAACTTGATCCTTGGTGGAAGCCTACAAGGAAGACCCTGTCACGATGGACATCATTCACAAACTTAAAGCCTAGGACGAGGCCACAACTGATGAGTTTGTGATGGTGGATGGGTTGCTTTTTCTTGAGAAGGCCGGATTCAAGAGACTAGTGGTTCCATCTAGAGAGATTTTGCGTAGTTTATTCTTAGGAGAATTTCACGACGCAACATGACATTTTGGCTACAAGAAGATTAGTGCTAACTAAGTACAACGATTTTGGTGGCCTAACATGCTTGACGATGCGAAGACTTATGTGCAGACTTGTCAAGTCTGTCAGCGGGACAAGCCACGAACTCAAACACCGCTTAGGTTGCTGAAGCCTTTGCCCATTCCCGCTGGCCCGAGACAGAGCGTTTCCATGGACTTCATGGATACCCTCGTGACCAACAAGAGTGGCAAGAGGCATATCTTCATCATAGTTTATAGGTTCACTAAGTACGCTAGACTTATTGCCATGCCTGAAACTGTCAGGGCTGAACACGTCATCAAGTTATTCAAGGATCACTGGGTGCGTGATTTTGGACTGCCATAAACCATTGTTAGTGATAGAGATGTCTGGTTTACCAGCGAGATGTGGAGAAAGGCCGCCGAGCAGATTGGCAGCCAGTTCCAAATGACTTCTGGGAATCATCCCGAAGCCAACGGGCAGGCTGAACAGATGAATCGCATGGTGCAGCATCTGCTGAGGCATTATATTAAGGCTAGCCAGGATGACAGGGATGAGAAGCTGCCTCTCATTGCCAGTCTGTACAACAATGTTGTACATAGCACCACCGGTGTCAGTCCTAATCAGCTGCATTTGGAGTGGAAGCCTAAATCTGCTCTAGACTTCCTCCTGCCTGAAAACCGAAATGCTGCAACCCCTGGAACCATAGAGATTGGTGCCCAGTATGAGAAGCTGCTGCTGTAGACTGTCGAACACATCAAGAAGTCTCAGGAAGCAATGATTGCTTCTAAGAATAAGCATCGCCGACCGTCCACATTTCAGGTAGGGGAACGTGTCTGGGTCAAGGCTAGTGAGTTGGGATAGGAGTTCGGTATCTCTGGAAAGCTAATGCCTCAATATTTCATCCCCTTTGAACTCTTAGATATTGTGGGTAGTTATTTCGATGGTCCCTCGTATGTAATTTGAATCCCTGGTCACCTACGCACTTACCCTGTGTTTCACGCCTCAAAGCTTGCACCTTTCGCTGAGACACAGCAACCATGGATGGTCACGTGGACGTCGAGGATATCCTGGAACACAGAGACATGCCTGTTCCCAAGCAAGCTGGCCGAGGAAGACCGTCTAAACCTATGAGAGAGTACAGGGTACGGTTCAGGCATCATACGGATCCTAAGGAAGACCGATGGTTCATAAGAGAGGAATTTATCAAGACAGCTCCTCAGATCGTGGCCGAGTACAAGTGAAGACTGAAGGGGAAGGCACCAGCATGAAGCATCTCAGCAGACTTTCGAAGCTAAGGGGGATGGAATGCGAGGAATGCGCCCTTGCAGGGCCCTTATCAGCCATGCACACGTTCTGGGCTAAGGCCCTCAGCAAGCCCCGTGCCCGCCCTAAGTGATGGCAGGCCTGAATATTCACCAGAGGCCAAGAATTTGACATTTTCCATATGTGGGTACCCAGGCAGTTGCAGCATGCCAGTTGGTTGAGAGGAAGCATGAGCCTCCCTGTGCTGCGCCGTACAGTTGGGTCCAGGCCTTGGTAGTTGCGCCTGGGCACACACACACAATGCAAGACAGATACATCGCAAATTGGCTACGGGCCTACGAAAAGCAGCACTGTTGACGGACATGCCTCGGGTCCTGTGCAAGTGCAGCAAACGGCCCAGGTCTGGAAATACTGACCGTTCCCAAGTGTAAAGGCCCCAGGCCCTCAACTGCATAGCTGGGCCTGGGCGCAGGCACTGGGGCCTGACCGGAAGCTACCGGAAGCTTCCCAGCCAGGCCACACACAGCCAAAGAGAGGCTGCTACCTCCGTATAGGGAAGGAGGCAGCCAGAGCCAGGCATGGTGGCCCACGCAGGCAATGCGGCCACGCTGCTGTGTTGCTGCCCGAGACGCTGCATGCTGCGCTAGTGGCCAGGGTGCATGCGGGCTTTTGAGAGGTGAGAGGGGCACTGCTGGGCAGCGGAGTGCGAGCAATCGTAACCGGACTGCAGGGCGGTAGGGGGTAAGAGGGCGATTGGTGGTCTTCAGGAAGGAGGCGAGTGTGGGTGGTCAGGGTCTGATGAGGGGAGACGAGATACGTACCTGGTGCATGAGGGAGGTCGGCTATGGTGTTGACGTCATGTACATTGGTCTTCAAAGTCAAAGTCAGCCTGTTGTGTGAATGTGGATGTAGTAGGATATGCAAGTAGTGTAGGTTGGGCACTGGGTGCCAGACAGAGAGGAGCGACATTGGGTACTGTTGGTGTGGCCTGAGGGCTTGAATATTGGCTCATGAGTTCATTGTATTGCTCTTATATGCATGGAATCTCGGTGCATTTGTGCTCTATGCTTGTACACGACTACTTGGACATCTGTGTGATCTCGCAACTTGGCTTTCTGTATATCATTCTCACTCGTATTCCTTGCATTACCCACTTGTGTATGTATTTGTCACGTTTTCCTTCTAACCTGCAGCTCCAGAGACCTTGTCAGGAAGCTTCTCCAGGCAGATTTGACCAAGAGGTAAGATGGAAGATGGAAGCCTGGGATCCAGTGTGGTAAGATGACATCTATCATACCTTCATCACTGATGTCAAGAGTGTGGTTGACCAGATTGCTCCCATCCACTGTGTGACTGAGAACTTATGTATTGTGAGTGTCCAGCATGGACGAGCGTCCATGAAGCCCACACACAGAGGGTTCCCAAAACCATAATTTGTCACTTACAAAACTTTTGTTATCGACATCAGTGTTAGAACAAAGATGATCACCAACTGTATCCGAATTGCATTGCACTCGTCTCCCTATATTCCCAGCTCCGAATGACAATAAGGGCATCCTTAAGCAACATAAATAATGTTTGCTAGTGTAAGCCGCACATTACAGATTAGGTATCTGGAAGTATTTAATCTCCTTCTTCCATTCTCACGGAGTTTATGCCAGTTTTCCCCTGATGCTCCCAACCTCGATTTTTTGTATTGTTCCTGCACAGGGGCGATGCTAGTCTTCTCTGTATCACTCCAATTTTAAGGGATGTCCTGAAGGACTTCCAACCTCTTTAGCCCTCACACAGTCTCTTCAAAGGTGTGGCATGTCAGGGCCCAAACACCTTTTGGAGCAGCCAAGGCTGCACCTTGGGTGCTGGGCACCTTTGTGGACCTAGGGCATGTTCGAACAATACATTTCTCTTATTTCTGCATTTTGGCACGAAGAAGTGGCAGTGGAGGGAGTTCAGATCAAACGTTGGTTGAAGACTACATAGGCGTCTATTAACAGACAGACCATGTTATTGTAATAACCTACAAACTTGCAGACTGTGAGGCCTTGTGGCCTCGGCAGCACCCATAGGAGGCCCGCCCTAAGGGAAGGCACGCAATAGTCCCCCAAAGACCTGCCAATTCTGCGCACCCCCCCCCCCCTCTCCATAGAGTTGAGAAGGCAGTGTTGGGTGGCTATTGTCGCTCCCACGCCCTGGGGCTAACCTCTGGAAGGGTCCGTCCCTGAAGGCTGTGTGACCATGTTGGGGTCTGAGACCGCGAGGCCGCGATGTGGCTAAATGCCCTGCAGCCAATGAAAGCACAGTGAACAGCACTAACCACCATTCATGCAGCTGGAGTCCCATAACTAATTCGGGCCCGAGGAACTATCTGAGAAGGCCCTGGGTGCAAACACTGGGAAGGCTGCCAGCCTACTGAGGAACACTCTCCGGCTGCCACTTTCCAAAAAGGAAAGGGCCTGCCACCAGGGAAGGGGATTCTGACTAGAGGCCATGGTGAAAGTGCTGCTGGTTTGCTGCGTGACATCGGGCGCTGGCCAGGGCGCACAAGGGTGCCAGGACGAAGTTGCTGGCGAGCAGCAGCGTGTGAGGCAGCCATAGCCAGACTGCTCTCACTGGTTGTTGGTGGCGATGGTGGTGGTCCTGGCCAGTGAAGGACAGCCTGTGGAGGACAGACGAGGGGCGAGTAAGGGAGAGTGAAGGGACGTACCTGGTGCATCGTGGAGGTCTGCATCGACAATGTCTTCATGTACATTGGTATGCTGCTGAAGTGCTTCCTGGTTTTATCACTTAGTGTAGACTAGTATAGATGTCGAAGGTCTGTAGTTGTGTGCCAGGTGCAAGACAGAAGGGCGACATTGGATACATTGTTGGTGGTGGCGACAAGGGGGCTTTCATTGACAGTTGAGTCCATTGCTTTCGTCTTATTTGATGTGTAACTTGGTGCATTTTGCCTTCTGTTCGACACTCGACTATATGGCTTTCAATGTGATGTTGCCACTTGGTTTTCTGTCATTTGCTCTCACTCATTTTACTTGCAATTTGGTATCGGAGCTGGTTCGAACCACTCCATCGGCGCTGGTGCTTGTGTTAATTGGTACGCTGGTTGGTGTGACCAGCGTAGTGGAGATAACTTTGGTTTTGGCGGCCCTGGATTGAAAGGGCAGCACCAGGAAGTGCCCAGGAAGGATCTGTGGTGACATAAATTGGGTGTATGCTGTGTGATTAGAGCACGCTGACATGGCGTTCTCGCAAAGGTGGCGCTACATTGTAATATGGGTGGTGTTGATGCATCGATGTTGCTCCTAAAGTTATCTACCGTCGTCTGATGCTTCTTACCGTGAGGAAGTGTCTTTCTTGAAAGTCCTCACTTGTGTCAGGGGTCGTGAGCACTCTACCTTGAGAGGCGACATTCTTCCTGGGGAGCATGCTTGTGGGAGAGGGGCGCTGCTTTCTGAAGGGCCCTGGACGGAGCACAGCTCACAGCAAAAGCCAACCCATGGGAGTAGTGCACAAATGCATTTCCGCTTTGTCCTTTTGATGCTCTTGCTGCACATTCAGAGGTGGTGTTGGGCGGACCAGCCCTGTTACATACTCCAATGAGTATGGGCAGAACCAAGGATCAACCAATGTAGGATGAGCATATATGCAACGGAAGTCTGATGAACGGACTGACTCACATAGACTGACTCACATAGCATCACTCCACACACATACAATCGTGAGGTGGTGGGGTCTGAGCCATACATAGAAGATGCTCAGCCCCGT
>BFEA01000244.1:200073-212596 GCA_003427395.1 Chara braunii
AGAGAGAGAGACGAAGGTGAGGAGGAGGGAAAGGGACCGAGGAGGGAGGAAGAGATCCCCGCCTCCTGGTACCTGCAGCTGCTGCTGCTGAGGCGGCGATGGCCGCCGTGCTGCTGCTGCTGTCCTCGCTCGCTGCTGCCGCTGCGCTAGGTCGCTCTGCTGCTGCCCTTCGCTCCTGCGCTAGAAATAGCGCTCAAACGGCGCTCTGGCGCCGACCTTACCGCACCGCGTAGAATACTGGTGGGTTCGATGCCTCGAAGTGAGGCTGGACCAGTACTAAGTACTGGTTCGAAGAGGACCGGCCTCACTGCTGCGAGGCCTTGGTTGGGGCTGAACCGTCCAAATCGACGATTCAGGTCCAACCGGAGAGCGGCAGCCTCAAACGGCGCCGTCAGGCCCAAAGACGAAATGTCATTTGGGCCTGGTCCGTAGTCGGGTCCAAGTCGTGGCCTTTCGGCCTGTTATCCCCCAAGGTCGGGCCTTTAGGCCCTGATGTGTCCCTCTAGACCTAAGTCGGGTCCGGTAGGACCCGTGTGGCGTCGACGATGTAGCAAGCCCTATGGGGAATCGACGTGTACTGCACCGTCGCTAAAGATACTCCTGGGGGACAATCGACTCACGCTGCTCGTGAGGATAAAAAATAGTGCAGACTGGGCTGGCCAACTGGTACTTACCCGGGGCAAACGGGCGGGCCATTGTGCACACCTTTAGACACTCCGCTGAACAGATGCCTCTAGGACGTTGTTGGTGACAAAGATAATCAAGAAGGGTCCAGAGGAATGGTGGGTTCCAATTGACAGGTCATTTATTAGTAGTTATTACTCATTTTAACATTCCATGCAGCATATATTCATTCAAATGATTTTATGTTCGTTTTGAGAACTTAGATGTGAAACGGTTTTCGATTCCACCCAATATGATAGAAATCATTCACGAGAAAAGAGGAATCCTGAGAGGCTGGCGATCGCGCCGTCAGTAAGCGCGAGCGCTCACGCGCCCACCTGCGTGTCCGGCATCGCGCGACGCGTTTTTCTACCCACGAACCCGCCATCGCCGACGCACACGGCCACGCGCCACCTCCACGCCCGCCTTCACGCGAAGGCTGCGTCGGCTGCACCATCGCCCGCCATCGCCCGCTACAGGAAGTGAAAGGGGGAGAGAGAGAGAGAGAGAGAGAGAGAGAGAGAGAGAGAGAGAGAGAGAGAGAGAGAGAGAGAGAGAGAGAGAGTGAAAGGGAAGAAAGGGATGAGAAGAGGAAGAGCGTAACCAGGAGAACAATCGGCGAAACGCGCATGTGGGGAGACACCATCGAGGAAGTAGCGCGAATCGAAATTCGGAGCGAGTGGAGTGGGACAGAGAAGGGCAGCTGGGAAGAGCGTTGCACACGCAAACGTGGAGCTGAAAAGTCTAGCCAGCTGAATCTGGTCGAGAAAGTGGTTCAGATACGGTCAACAGGCAACAATAAAGTGAGATCTGACATTAACTTACCTCTTTCCCATCAATCGACTAACTCCTACCCCATGATCTAAAGTCACTCCAAGCCCCCCCCTCCCCAACCCCCCCTCGATTCTCGTTCCCCCCCCCTAACCATTTCCCTCACCTAATGAACGTAACATCTTGTCCTTCCCTCTTCGATAATCAAGATCTTTCACGCCTCTTGTAGATCCCCTTGACCCCATTTCCACGCCCTCCAGATCCCGACCCCGACATAATCCCACCCCCATCTCAATCCCGACTATCTCGATCTCGCTCGCACCTCGACCTCGATCCCGACCCTGTCCCAACTCCACCCCGAACCTTAACCCCGACCCCGATCTGACTCCAGTCCGTACCCTATCCGACCCCCCTAACCTCTTTCTGCCCCGACCTCAACCCAACCGGTGTGACCCCATCCCAAGGCGCTTCCTTCCCGATCCCGATCTTGACCCCCTTATCCATCCCAACCCTGAGCCCGACCTTACACCAAGCCCGATCCCCAATCTCATCCTCATCTCACCCTGACCTCGCCCCGATCTGACCCCGATCTCGTCCTGATTTCACCCCGACCTCCCCCGTTCTAACCCCAATCTCGCCCCAAAGCTCTGCCTGACCCCATCCTGCTCCTGCCCCCAACTCATTCCATTTTCCCATACCGGTCGTACCTTTATCCCTCCTGCTCTCATCCCGTTCCCGCTCTTAGCCCGACTTCCTCCTTCCAGACTTTGTCCCCGTCTCGATCCCGACCTCATTCCCGAACCAGTTCCATCCCCGATCTGACCCCATCTCGAATCCATCTCAAATCCTATCCGACCCAACCCCCTTCTGCCCCGAGCTCATCCCACCCGGCGTGATCTCATCCCAAAGTGTTTCCCTCCCGATCCCGATCTTGACCCCCCTATCCATCCCGATCCTGAGCCCGATCTTACACCAATCCCGACCCCCAACCTCATCAGGATCTCGCCCTGACATCGCCCCGTTCTCATCCCGATCTCGTCCCAAGCCCATGCTGACCCCACTCGGCTCCCGTCCCGACTTCACCCTGTTCTTACACCGACCTTATCTCGTAACACGCGCGATCTCAGCCTGCTCCCAATCTTATCCCGACGTGAATCCTCTCTTGGCCCCGATCCCGTTCCCGACCCGTTCACGACCCCGATCCCATCACGACCATAATCTCACCAAACTGTTTGCCAAGACACTGTCTTTTCCCCCCAACCTCTCCTTTCCTCTCTTCATCTTCCTCCCCCCCCCCCCCCCCCCCCCCCTCCCCCCCTCCCCCATCCTTGACATCCCCAAGAGGCCGTAACAGACCAGATAACTACGCCCGAGTGAGACAGGATCGGAATCACTAAAAAATGGATGATGGCTACCCTAACACCACCTACGAGCCCCTCTGACCAGGAAGCACCAGACAACACTGTGAGTGTCATTGATAACGAAGCCCTCAGATTCCTAATCGAGAAGACGAAAGTCCAAGGGATTGAATCCACTGGGAAACAGGTCGTCGAGGGGAAGGAAGAGGAGGTGGTTATATGGAAGTACCCAGAGGAAAAGATTGCAGAACTAGACGATCTTCATGAGAGACATGGTGTAGTCTTTAACTTCACACGGCATGGGGCTGCTCCAGCCAGGAAAGAAGAGAAAATGGATAATCAAAACCATCAAGAAGGAACCGAAACTCAAACAGACTGGGGACACGTACACAGTGCAGAATCTTGGTCGAAACAACATTATGGTAGTCTTTATCCACGAAATCCACGCACGAATCGCAACGGAAATGAAATCCAGAAATGCCACGGGTCAATATGCACCATCACAAAATGGAAAAAGTTGTCAGCACAAAGACAAAACCCGGTCTTTGCAGTATCATATAAGCAGACCCTACTGAAAGAGAACTTCTGGGTCCAATTCGACAACATCCAACCCGGATTCCATGGCTTATTAGTGGACAGACTGGCCCCCCACTATGGAACCATGACAGCGATATTAGATGTACAAACAGATGACCCTCTTGTGTTTCCAGCAGTCTGGAAACTCCACATAGAAGGCACAATGGTGGAGGTGAGGATTTCAACCAGGACCTCACCGATCTGCTTTCGCTGCAGAGAACGAGGTCACTTGGGAACTGATCCTACTTGCCCCAAGTTTCCGAAGCAAGCAAAAGAAAGGAAATTGCTTCCCAACATGCTGGTAGAAGTTGAAGACGCGCCCGGTGTTTGGTATGTGGTAGATCCCAGTTATGATGGGTGGGTTTTCGACGAGAACCTGGACGAACCAGATTGGGTTTGGCACTTCATGGACCAGACACCGTCGGTAAAAAAAACAGACATTTTCCCACATGCAGACAGCAGATGGCAGAAGAAGGCAATTGGGAAAGTGAGAGGCAATCCAACTAAGATCAACACTGACCCCCTCACAGACTCAAGAATAATCAGGGAAGAGAAAGCAAGGGAAGACCTGTTGTGTGACCTGGGCACTATAAGAGAACAAATCGAACAAGAATACAACAAAGATCCAGTTTCATTCAAGGAAGCGCTGAAACAGGCTGAACTGCATATGTACAAAAAAGGGGGCAACACATGTGGAAAACAAAAGGTCTGCACAAGGAATCTGCAGTCAGACAGACAAAGAAATGAGCCCAAAGAGAAGAAAAGCCGAAGATGATGGAAAGGGAAAGAAAGTGGAAATGACGGGAACCCCGGAAAGGGAAGGTGCATCTCGGACAGACACGACGGGAGGAGAGGCGGACAACGAAGCTGAGGGAAGGAACAACTCATCAGATCCCATCTGTGCAGAGGAGGACGACTGTTCCGGCCGATCCCTGGCCTGGCTCCGAGAATATGTTGAAAAAGCAAAGAGGGAACGGGAACACGCTTTTGATATCTGAGTAGCCAGTCTGGATCATGCAGAGCGGCCTCAGGTGAATGGCAAAAAAGCTACCATTGTAGGGATCAACAACTCTTCCAACCAGTTTGAGTTACTCAGGAAGGAGAAGGCAGAGGAATTCTCGAGATACGGAGCTTTTAGATATGCAGAAAAGAAAAGAGCAAGAGACCAAGGGACTGAAGACAAGGACAAAACCATTCCTACAATCAAAGATAGTCTGCTGGACATGCGTCCCAAATCAAGAAAAATGAGCAAAAATCAGAAAAGGAAGGACCTGGACAAGGGACAGATGGAAACTGAGGAGGGTTCAGAACGCATCATCTTGGAGAAGGAGGCTGCAGTAGTGTTGTCACAAACAGAGAAGTTGAGGAAATGGAACAAAGAATACACCTCAGAATTTACTACCATCACTCAAATAGCTGCTGGCAAGGCTCCGATGGTAACAGAATCGGCCACAACAGCTCGGAGAACCTTGAGGAACATTCGTCCTCTCATCGTAGCCAGACATGTGGCCAAAACGCAAAAGTGGCAGATCACCACGGATGTCTCCTTCAAAATCCCCCACTTCGTGGAAGGGGTGAACGTTGTCAAGGTGCTTGGGACCCAAGTGACAACGGAAACCCCTCTGGCCATCTTCGAGATAGTAGCCCTGGATGACAGCCGGATAGACACCAACTTAGATGAAGACTCGGAGAACTCACAGAGGAGCACGGGGGAAACAACCAGGAACTCCCCAAGGGCCTTTTCACCCCTGATCGTTAAAATGCCAGAATCAACAAGATTAAGTTCTGGGATGATTTGGAAACCTTGGAGGACAGTGGTTGAGGTCTCTTATAGCATCCTGGCAGATATGGGTATGTCTGCTGAATTGATGGCCACAATAGTCGCACATATCGCCTCTACGGGGTTGTTGGAAGGGGATGATGATCTAGATGCACGAGCTTACGCCACCGACTGTGAGAGGCTCTACAGGAGCGACGAGTCGGGCTGCGACTCAGGGGATGAGGACGATGAAATAGATAAGATGGAGGGGCTCCAGGAACTGGAGGAAGACGACGGTGCAAACGATGACCAAGTGGAAGCAGACTCAGGGGGAGTAAGTCGACCATCTTCGTCAGGAGAAAAGGGGATGGAGTCTGATCAGGAGGCAGTCGAAGGAAGGGAGAACGAGGAAGGACCCCCCCTCCCCCCTTAGGTTTCTTATGCAAATATACATGAATCATGACACAATGATACATCAGAATGACACATCAATAGGCATGGTATCACACCAAGCTTAGTGTACAATTACACCAAAATAAGTGTGCAAGTCAAAGAATGATTGAATTGAAAAATAGCACGTTAAGCACTCCGCCACTCATTCCACTACACCCCGTGGTCCGCCTGACACGTCCACTACCCGACTAGCGCTACCGAATGATAGCGCCCAGAGAGGACTATCACAACACAACCATTCTCTATATATACCCGGTCAACCCAGCTGCTTGCCGAAGTAACCCGGCTACTTGCCGAAGTAACACACCGGTCCATCACACCAGTCCCAGGGTCCAAATGCCCGCAAGCCAAACGGCGTCGAGGTAACACCTCAGTCCATCACACCAGTCCCAGGGTCCAAGTGTCCCGTAAACCAAACAGCGTCCACTAGGCAACAGGATCAGCCAAATTACAAGTCCTACCGTGGAAACCGGGTCAAAGGGGTACGTTTATTCAGAGCCAAAACCAAAACAAAGCCAAAAACACGCCAGACCCGGGCTCAAGTGGCCGACTCCTACCATCAAAACTGTCACAAAAACCCTGTCACTCAATTGCAATTCCACCTATCCCGAGCCAAATCCAAAGCAAAGTCAAAACACGCCCGACCCGGGCTCGAGGGGCCGACTCATCCTGTCGAACATACCATGTAGACCCTGACCGTCAACACACTTCCTATACCACCCTACCAAGCTGAAGAAATCAGCGAATAGGTCCATTGCCAGGGCTCATCACGGCCATGCGAAAATCTTTTCAGAACACGATCAACAAATTTATCCGGAAACAGTTTCAAACGCAGTTCCCTCTTCAACGTGATCACCCTCCTGGGTATCTCAGACCTCACAGTAGTATTTATGTCGATCCGGTGGAGATAACTTGCCACAATGGCACTCTTTTGCGCCTTGCTTCCCCATGAATTATAAGTCTGGCCATTCAGGAATTCGAGCTTCTCAACTGTCCAAATAGTTGCCTCATTCTTTGACAACTGCACACTTTCCACGAAAGGGGGTTCACTGTGTATCCTTATTTCACAACCCAGGAAATCCCAAGAGTTGTTCCCAGTATCCGTCCATTTGAGTGTCAGATTCTCCGGGTAACATGTCTCAAAGTCCTGAAAGATCTTTTCAACGACATCACAATCCCCCTTACTGCCGATAATCAGGCCCACGTCATCAATCAGCCTCAGACCAAAAACATTCGCCCGTGCTCACCCTAGACTGTTAAGAAAATCAAATTCTGCTTTTGCGCACATGATATAAGCCAAGGGAGGGCTAGTACTCTTTCCCATTGGTATACCCAACTCCTGTTTGACCAATACGGACAGGGCAAAGGTAAAGGTATGAGACAATTCAAACTTGACAAAGCATCGAATATCCTCGAAGTCTAGTCTTCTCCAGTGGTCATAGCCCGTACTCAAGCCAAACGAGGCACCTCTACCACGAGCGTTAACTCTCACAAAATTCCTCCCCTTTGAGGCATGGTAATCCAGTAACCATTCCGTCGCTCTGATTATGTCAGCATGCGGTAGCAGGAGGAACATATCTTTTACATCATAGGAACGCGATACAACATTGACTGCCCCAATCCTGTGCATCTGCTTATTACACTTGTCCAGATTTCTGTCAATAGTGACATGGCCTTCAGATTGAAGTGCCAGTCGGCTGGCAGGGTGTTCAACAAATGGTTCAAACCTTTAGCTACAGCTTTACTTGTTCTTGCCGTAGGTTCTGAGAAAGCAGGACAGATCGGTCGGAATCGGTCAGGGTCCTTATGCTTAGGAATCGCATAAGCCTGACCGATCGTCCCTTTCTTATCCCAGCGTGCGAATTCCTGGATCCCATGAACTTTCAAGTCTTCATGCATACTTACCAACACTTCCCCAGCATCCCTTGCGATAATCGAATATCCCGCATTTCGGATAAATAATCCCATCATTCCTTCGTAATATAATCGAGGACACATTACCATAGTTACCCTCGGATTCCTGTCAAGTGGCGTCAACACCAGCCCTTCGAGCTTCTTCTTCCAGACAAGGACTTCATCCAGGCACATCATGCTATCATCAACTACCAATTCACTTTGCATGCATGATTCCAACTCATCCAAAGAACAACAGATCCAAATTCCTTTGTTGTTAGGCCAGGCATGAAAGGCATCCTCAATTTCAGCCTTCAAAGTACAAGTATGATCGAAGATGCGGGGTTTAGGGACATTGTTAGCGTTCGAAAGAAACTCAGGTACACCTTCAATCTCATGCAACCGGAACTGCACGTGACCTCTTACCCGTGGGTAAGGCAAACCTGCGCAACCGCAGGCTAACACATTAGCGCGAGCATAACTCCGCCGATTGTGTAACAAATCAGAAATACTTGGATTCTGCCTCCAAATAATCCTGATCTTATGGCGTGCACGTACCTTAACACAAGGTGGAAGATGAAGCCCACTCAACTTATCATTAGCCGATTCCCGGACTTTCGAAAGTTTAATTCGATTATCATACAACAGTCGCACAACAATTCTTGCAGAGAAATCAAAACCAAACCCATCACGAACCAATCTAGCTATCCGGCGTCGCAAATACGTTTTGGTACCTTTTTTCTCGAATGTTTTTGCGGAGGTAAACAAGCGCGACAACGAGTGCAGGTCCCACTTTTTTAAGGATTCAAAGCTCCTAGGATTCTTCAACAATGAGATCAACAACGGCTTATCAGTGTCGACACGTGGTGACCATCTACGTAAGTAGATGAAATGAACCACACACCCTTGCTCGTACTGAGAGCGAAAATCCTTAAAACGGCCCAACACCTCGTTAACTTGAACAATCGACGTCCCAAAGGCTTTCCGCAACTTCCTCCAACGATCAACCCTAAAGTTCCCAGAATCCACAATTAAACTGAATTCCCTAGTTCCTTTATCATCAAGTTGGCGTAGGCATTCGAAAACTTGTACCGTAGGTTCGTCGCTCGAGACGGTCCTCACCCAAATAGGACAGAACGACTGTGGTTCCCGACCACGAGTTACCTTACCAAGCCGTTCGCGCTCGCGTTTCCCTACACGGTTATTACGTTTCTTCGAAATCACAACGCGTCCGGCAGTATTCAAATACGGGGACCATCTCCTAATAAATGACGATTCAATGGCCGGTAAGTCCTTCATCGGTCCAGACTCAACAGGTATAAGTACGTAAGATTCGATACCAAAGCTCTTCCACCAACGATACAGATGGGACGATTTCGCACTTCGTTTAGAAACGGAGACGTGCTCGTTCCATCTTGTGTTGGGTTCCCTCGAGGTCTGTCCGACATACAGTGATTTACATAACACTGAGGTGACTACATACACACGACCTCGGTGGCTCAAAAAATTAACGCCATAACGCTTGAACATACCTAGCCATGAATCAATACACTTACCGAGCCATCGAATATACCCACGCAATGTTAGATAAACCACCAACAAACGGAAAAACAACTCAACATCTGGATGGGTACAACCGGATTCACGCCGGTAGCCAATTACCACGTCGCAAATCACTCCCCAGTATTCCACAGATCGCTCTTTTCAATTCGTCGGTTCATCCTCGGAATTCTCCGGACTAGACTTCACACTATCCTCCCAGGCCTCGTCTTCCCCCGCCTCCCGCTTACCTTCATCATACTTAACACGAGCTCTTGCATCCGCGATATCAAAGATCGCTTGGACTTTGGCAGCAAATCCAACGCCAGCTTCACGGCAAAGCACTCGCAATTGGTCGCAATTGCAGAGTGCAAGTTCCCGCCGAGTGCGATCCAGAAAGATCATTCGCTCCATCGCCATATCTCGCGCAGGTGGTTTAACAGCTGTCTGTGCTTTATTAAGCGCACGGCCACCCTTCTTGCTTATGCGTGTGCGGGTTCGCTGCAGACGATCGGAGAACTGGAGGGGCCAAACCGTAGTGCGCTTGTTCGCACGCTTGGCTGGGGTCGTCACGGGGGGACTATTACCCACCGGGGTCTCCTCGCCCCTCTTCCGCTTCTCACAAATCTCCAGTCGCTCAGTCCCTTCTGTGATCACATCAACATCATTATCTCCAGCTCCCGATCCCGAGGTTGATGGCAATTGTTCCACCACTTTGGCCTTCCTCTTCTCGACATCCCCGACAACTCTCCTAATTTCATTTTGAAGGTTTTCACAGATATTGCCGATACAAAGAGCTAGTTGCATTTCAACCACCTTCGTTAATTCCAGTTGATCTTCTTCTCGCTTCCTCAACTTCTCCATCTTCTTAGCAGCCTTCGCCGCTTCAGCTTTACGTTCCTCCTCTTCACGAAGCCTAGCTTCTTCCTTCTCACGTCGTTTCTTCTCCTTCTCGTTCCGTCGTGCCATCTCCAGATCCACAAATTCAGGCAAGGTGGCCACGCTCTGACCCAACTCGTCAAGCCGAGATACAGTCTTCGAATCAATCGATGGTGATCGCCGAATCCCAGTTGCCGCAGCTCGACATGGTGACACGGACCGTCCTCGACGGTCAAATTCAGGCGGGCAAACAAACCCATCGGTTTCAGCTTGCCTTCTTGACAATGGGTCTGCCCAAAACCTCCAACAGTCGCTCCGATAGTGTCCGGGCACTTTACACCCGTAGCATATCGGAGACAGTCTACGAGGCGATTCATTACCAGTCAGCTGATAGGCCCGATGGTCACGGTCACCCTCACGCAGTCTCTCCCGGCTTGACTCTGGACGTCCGCGCCATCCTCCATCATGCGACCGCTCCTGCCGGTCATCGCGACCATATCTACCATCACCACCGCTCATATCCGCAGTTAGTGAATGTCCAAATCCAGATCCTCGACAGCACCGCCAAATCCCTTAGTAACCACAGACACCAATGAAACGTGCTCACTCACTCCCAGACTAGTAACCCGGGCAGGTTCACACACGCAGCAACAAGTTTCTTATGCAAATATACATGGATCATGACACAATGATACATCAGAATGACACATCAATAGGCATGGTATCACACCAAGCTTAGTGTACAATTACACCAAAATAAGTGTGCAAGTCAAAGAACGATTGAATTGAAAAATAGCACGTTAAGGACTCCGTCACTCACTTCGCTACACCCCGTGGTCCGGCTGACACGTCCACTACCCGACTAGCGCTATCGAATGATAGCGCCCAGAGAGGACTATCACAACACAACCATTCTCTATATATACCCGGTCAACCCAGCTGCTTGCCGAAGTAACACACCGGTCCATCACACCAGTCCGAGGGTCCAAATGCCCGCATAGGTCCAAATGCCCCCTTAGGTCTCCCCATACCCCATAATCCCCTAAATTGATGTAGCTACAACCATGGAAAGTTACAGGCTACAGGCTAATGAGGCGGGGGAGCGGGTTGATTGGAGAAATCAAGGGCTAGTCATAAGGAGCTGGAATGTCAATGGGCTTGGGAACGTGGCGGAGAAAGAAGAGAAACTGAACGACCTGCTATCAGGGATGACAACTGCTAATAGTAAAACAACAGATATTTTACTATTACAGGAAACCCACCTCACCTTTTCACCAGAACACAACGGAATCCGGACTTTCCTGGCAAGGAAAATAGGAGGCTTAAAGGACGAAATATGGTCGGCGAACCTAGCCTCAAGTTGCAAGGGAACAACAATCCTCATCCCCAAAACATCCCGCCTATACACAACAGGCACAATCATAGACAAGAAAGCAGACCCGATCGAAGGACGATGGTGTTTGATGCAGATCAAGTGGAAGGAAAAGGAACTAACTCTGATTAATGTTTGTGCGCCAAATTCTGCGGCAGAAAGAGCGGGCTTTCTGACCAACATTAGGAATTTGGTGCCACCAATGCTTCCTTGTATCCTAGCAGGTGACTGGAACGCTACCTTAGACCCAGCAACCGACCGTATAACACGCTCTTCCAACACCCCCTCCATGTCAGAGGCACTCCCGATTCAAGAAGTAATGGTGGATCTTAACCTAGTTGACCCTTACAGGACTTTCTACCCTATGAAAAGAGCCTTCACCTTGGTCAAGAAAAACCATGCACACCACACTGCCTTCTCACGAATAGACTATTTCCTGTTGTCAGAAACTCTAATGGGGGCAGTCAAGGACGCGGGGATTTTACCTCTAGCGCCGTACACAGGGCTAGATCATAAACCAATTGAACTGATAATAGCCTTCGACCATGCAGTCAAAAGGGGAGCTAACTTTCACAAACTCAACAATGCTCTTCTACTCAGTCTGACCTTCCAAAAAGAAATACACGACTGCTGGCTCGGCCAGAGGGCAGCTCAACTAAACATAGAAAATCGTTGGGATTGGTTCCAAAAGAGCTACTCAACCCTATCCGTCGAAGCGACCAGAATCTGCTTGCCTCTATGAGAAAACAAAGAAGGCAAGCTCTCGAATTTGCTTTGAAATTAGCGGAATCCAATCTAATTGATAACCCCTCCTCGTCCCTTTATAATGAAATTTTTGAGAAGGCAGTGAAGGCACGGGAAGAATTGGCTATGTGGAGATGGTGGGACCTGAAGGGGCTGCAAATCAGGGCTAGAATGTGCGAATATGAACTTAACATGGTTGTCAACCGGACGTCCGGATCGGGATCCAGACGGTCCGGTCTGGATGTCTGGATCCAGTGTCCGGTTTGAGGTGTCCGGTTGGGCCCCATTTTGAGAAAATTCGAAAAAAAAGAATTGGGGTCCCCAGGCAATTTTCCAGTGCCTGGTGGACACCCGAAAATTGTTGGTGCAGTTTTTGGGGGACCGCTGGGCCAACCGGACCGGCCTTGAAGGGCCTGTACTTGCAATCTTGGGCGAGCTTCAACGGGCCAAGCAGAACTGGTTGTCTGTGTGTGTGTGTGTGTGTGTGTGTGTGTGTGTGTGTGTGTGTGTGTGTGC
>BFEA01000244.1:220642-230715 GCA_003427395.1 Chara braunii
GAGAGAGAGAGAGAGAGAGAGAGAGAGGAGCGATACAAGACTGGTTGTGCGGTCCAAGAAAGGAGGTGGCAGCCATATCCGCCGAAGCTCGGACACCGAGTTAATGAAGAAGAAAGAAGATTAAGTAAAGGAGGAGGGAGAGACGAAGAAGCAGAGGGAATCCATAGCCGAGGAAGAGAAAAGAGAGACGAAGGAGGAGAGAGAAAGACATATCCGGGGTGAAGGAGGAAAGAAGTGAGAAAGAAGGAAGGAGGGAGAAGGAGAATACTGAGGTTGGGGAGAAAGAAAGGAAGGTTGGCAGCCGTAGCCGAATTGACTGTTGACCAAAGCGTTGACCCGGGAGTTGACTAGGTTTGACCGAGGCTTGACCGGGAAGTTCACCGGGGTTGGCCGAGGTGTTGACAGAGGGGTTGACCGGTGTTTACCAAGGTGTTGATCAAGGAGTTGACCAACGTTGACCAGCGTTGACCAGCGTTGACCGGAGCTGTTGACCACGAATTTGACGAAGCTGGAGTTGATATATTCTCGCCAAGCCTTCAGCCTATCCCCTCGCCCTATGGATGTGCACTCACCCCATAGTACTTGCTGAGTTTGTTTGTCTCTTCTTTCTGCATTGAGTCTCTTCTGTCCAGGTGATAGGAACTTTGTGTATGAGGTCATAGAGCTGTGTTGACCAAACCCACAGGGGCTGAGTAGGGCTAAAGGCCATGTTTGGCAACTGACTGACCCGGAGGACAAACCTTCCCAAGGACCGGTATTGACCGGCGGGCTGCTTAGTGTGGCATGGTAGGCCCAAAATCCGAGCTGTGGGCTGCACAACCAGCTGTCTAAGTCTTGAGAAGACTTGCTGATCGCGTTGTCCTGTTTGCGACGTTAAATCATTTATGAGGAGTTACGGGGGATCTCCTTAAATGCCTCCTGATCAACATTGGAGTCCTGTAGTGACAGCTGTAGTTTCAGGTCTAGGCTAGATACCATAGTTGACAGCTGTGTAGCATCGTGTTCGGGTTCGGTGACCGAACCCAAACGTTCGGGACCGAACGAGAACGAGCGTCGAAACTCTCCGAACGCGAACATAAAAATATTAAAAAAAAAAAACAGTACTCCAAAAAATCTGAAAAAACTATATGTTATGTAAAATAATAATACAAACAACTTTTGCCTTGGAGGTATGCTCAAATTCGTGACCGAACTCGAGTTAAATATAAAAAATAAAACCAAAAAAAATTATTTTATTTTATTTTTTTCGAATATGTTCGGCCGACCACGTTCGGGTTGCGATCGGTCGAACACCCGAACATGTTCGGACATTCGGAAAAACTCTGAACATGTTCGGTGTGCTACACAGGTTGACAGGGTCCCCAAAGGATTTTGTGGTCCTTAGAGAGTCAGTTATTAAGATTAAGTCAATCAGGGGGTGGATGTAACGTGCGCGAGGCTGAGGAAGAGTCGAGGGAGAGGAGAGAGAGAGGGAGAGAGAGACGGAGAGAGTGGGAGCACACACACACACACTCACTCACTCGACATGATTGAGGGTCGGACGCAGACTCAGTGGCAAGGGCACAAAGTCTAAGTCTTGGATTCCCGAATGCCGAAACAGTAAATCACACTGAGTACGAGTCCGACAACTGGAAACTGGTACGAGATTGGTCCCCGTACCGTACGGGAGCCGGTATAAGTACCGGTGACACGTACGGTACCAGGGGCATTTCTGCAAAGGCCCCGAGGGCAGAACTGAAAAATGCGGTATTTGAAAGTGGCGCCCGAATTGCAACATGGCGCGAGTTGTCCAAAATCCTACGGTACCAAAGGAGGGGTTTTGAAAAAGGGTGCCAGGCCGAAAATGGGATGCAGCCGAAACAGCAAAAAGATAGACCAGTGATCGAGCCCTGGCGGAGTCTGTAACACTATCCCCTCCCTCTAGAAGGCAGCGTCTCGGTTGCCAAAAATCATGAAGCAATGTTGAAATCTGTGAAGGACGGGACGGGGCCAATCACTGGTTAACAAGTCGAAAGGAAAGAGGGGTATAATGTGGGTGGCATGGGCTGCAGCAGTAAGAGGGAACAGGGTTTGGTACCGGTGAACAAGGTTGTCCTACAAATGAACTAGGGGGGGTTGCCGGGAACAGGGTAGTTCTACAAATGAACTAAAGGGACGACAGGGAGCAGGGTAGTCCTACTGATGAACTAAGGGGACTGCATGGTTTGCTATAGGTTAAGGGGGAACAAAGTTCAGGGAACAGGCAACTTTTATCGATTTTCTACTGGGTAAGGGAAATGGTGTTCAGGAAAACAGGGTATTTCTATTGATGTTCTAGTGGGTAAGGGAAGCAATGGTCAGGGGAACACGGATCTGCTAATGATGTTCTACAGGGTTGTCAAAGTCAGGAAAACTAAAAATGAAAATGTTTGTTCAGGATGCAAGGGAAGTCAGAAGCAGAATCTCATGTAGGAACAAAGTGTCCAAGTGTCTTGAAAGGGGGTCTGCAGCGGTCTTGATCAAGTCTTTGGAGTAGGTGGTAGAAGCGGTCTTCAGCGGCCATGACAGGTAGAAGTCCAAGAAGAGTAGTAGTAGTTCAAGTGTCAAAGCCCAAGTGCTAGGGTGCGTCCGGTACACGAACTGCAATGAGGTCTGTTCTGGAAGCAAGGAAGTCGCAGACTGATGCAAAGATCCATGTCACAAGTTGCTGCTCCAGTAAGTCCGCGAGTCGGGATGCCGGCCGATGAAACAGCATGGTGGCCAAACCAGCTGCATAATCTCCATGAATAGTGAGTCAGCAGACCATCGTCCTCGTGCGCTTGCCATTAGATCCTTTATCGCCGACGTCACGCAGGTTCACAAGCATTGGACAAGAGAGACAAGGTAGTGGAGAGGACAGATGGGACAAGGCTAGGCGAGGCCAAGGGCAGATAAGACATCAGGAATGAGGATCAAGGGGAGGGTGGACTGGGTTCAGGGGTGTGTGTAGAGCGGGGTTGCGAGGTTGTAGCAGGGTTTATGCCATAGTTATACAAGTATCTAGGACATAGGATTAGCACGATCATAGGCGCAGACATGTCTCATGGCGTTCTTAAGATTAGAGAGAGGTTCCCATGTAGATTCTTCGTCGGGGTATCCGTTCCATTTGACTTTGCATTCCGTGATGGGTTCCGGATGATCAGATACCTGAGTGGTTCGTCGACCGATGATGGTTTCGACAACGAATTCAGGGTCTGTGGGTAGCATGATTGGTGGAGGTCTAGGATATGGGTGGTTGGCAAACTGGGTGGGGATTCATGGTATTCTTTTAGGTACTCGACATGGAAGACTGGTGGACACGACTCATGTCAGGGGGAAGTTCGAGTTTGTAGTTGACGGGGGAGGTTTGTTCAATGATGGGGAAGGGACCGAGCCATCTGTTGGAGAGTTTCTTGGACAAGCCGTGTTCGGGTTCAAAGCGTTTGACGGAGAGCCAGACTGTTCCCTACTTTGAATGACACGTCGCATCTATGTTTGTTAGTCTTGTTGGCTTGTTGTTCTTGGTTTCGTTCAATGGCTTCGGAGGCTTCTCTTAGGAGTCTGTTCATTGTTGCTACCCATTCATTGAGAGAGGGGCAGGGGGTGGATGGGTTAAGCTGCGAAGGAAGCAAGAAGTCAGAGGGCAAGTGAGGGTGGTAGCCAAGGTCGAGGTAGAATGGAGATATGCCAGTGGAAGGGCAAACGACGTTGTTGTAGGCAATCTCGGCGGCTGTGAGCAACTGACCCCAATCGTGTTGGTGAGGATGACAATACTTCCGCATGATTCTTTGGAGAGTATCATTCATCTTCTTTGTTTGTCCATCGCTTTGTGGATGGAATGCAGTGCTATGCTTGAGCATGGTTCCGTAGGCCGTGAAGAGTTGTTTCCAGAATTGTGAGAGAAAGCGAGAATCACGGTCACTGATGATGTTCTCGGGGAGGCTGTGATGGCGAGCAACGTGGTCGAAGAAGAGTGTGGCGACGTCTTTGGCACTGTGCGAGGTCGTGCAAGGGATGAAGTGGGCACGTTTGGTCAAGCGGCAGACAATGATGTAGAGGCAATCATGCCCGCGGTCGGTCTTGGGTAGGCCGCACACGAAGTCAATGGAGATTGACTGCCACCGGTGAGTTGGGATGGACGATGATTGGAGCTTGCCGAGTTTGGCCCGGTTCGAGGGGTTGACAACTTGACACGTGGGGCATGAGCGAATGTATGCTTTGACGTCGGCGAGCAGGGAAGGCCAGTGGAAGTAGTTGGAGATGGTGTCGAAGGTTTTATGGAAACCGAGGTGTCCTGCGGTCTTGGCGTTGTGGTGCTCGACCAAGAGTTGAGTACGGAGACCACATGCGTCGGGGATGCAAAGTCGGCGAGTGCCTTTGGTATCGATGTAGAGAAGGTTGTCGTGAAGGGAGTAGTCAGGGACTGGGTCAAGATTGCGAAGCTTGTTGTAGATGGTGGCGAAGTCTGGGCAAGAGAGGTATCCTTGGGTGAATCGGTGATGGAGTGATGGGAGGAGTTGGATATGAGTCATGGAGGCGTAGACTTTCTCGGGGGGCTTGTGGTCGGGTCGTCGAGAGAGGGCATCTGCAACGCGGTTGCTTTTGACGGGGGTATGACAAATGGTGAATGTGAACTGGGCAAGGAAGTCTAGCCAGCGAGCTTGGCGTGGAGTGATATCTTTCTTGGAGAGGATGGAGGAGACGATGGTGTTGTCAATGTGGATGGTGAAGTATTGCCCGTCGAGGTACGGGCGCCAGACTGTGAGGGTGTGAATCACGACGAGGAGTTTCTTCTCGTTGGAGGGGTAATTCATGCTTGCGAAGGCGATGGGGTATTCGCCAGGTGAAGCCTCGAGGTGAGTGGGCGAGTCCTTGATGGAGGGGGTCTCGGCGGTGTCGCGGAGGAAATATTGGGACAGTACGGCTCCAATGGKGAGGTCGGAGGCGTCAGTGGTGACATAGAAATGGCGAGTGGGGTTGGCGATCTTGAGGACAGGGGCCGTGGTGATGGTTTGCTTGAGTAAGTTGAAAGCGTGTTGGCGACGATCGTTCCAATGGGAGGGCTCGTCCTTGCGGGTGAGTTCGTGGAGAGGGTAAGAGATCTCGAAAAAGTTGCGAATGAACGGGCGGTAATAGTTGGCAAGGCCACGGAAGGAACGAAGTTAAAGGAGGGTCTTGGGTGGGGGGTACTCGACGAGGGCTGTGACTTTCGAGGGGTCCATACGGATGTCTTCGGCGGAGACAATGTGGTCGAGGTATTCGACGCTCGAAGCGGCAAACGTACATTTGTTGAGCTTGGCGTAAAATTTTTGCTCTCGGAGGATCGAGAGGACTGGGCTGAAGACAAGGATGTTATCAAGGCAGACGACGACACAAACTTCGAGGAGGTTGTGGAAGATGTGGTTCATGGTAGATTGGAGGGTAGTGGGGGCATTGGTGAGTCTGAATGGCATCACGAGGAAATCTTAGTGCCCGAACCGAGAGCGGAAGGTGGTCTTGTGGGTGTTCTCCTCGCGGATACGGATCTGGCGGAAGCCACTGCGAAGGTTGATCTTGGTAAAGTAGTTGGCTCCACGGAGATGATCAAGGAGCTCGGAAATCCGAGGTAGGGGGTACTTGTTCTTGATCGTGATCCAGTTCAAGGCGCGGTTGTCCATGCACATGCGGAGTTCCGAAGTTCCACCTTTCTTGACGAAAAGGCAGCTGGTTCCGAAGGGGGACGAACTTGGCTTAATGAACCCTTTTTCAAGGAGTTCACCGAGTTGCCGTTTCATTTCTTCGGCTTCGGGGACAGAGAGTTGGTATGGAGGGCAGCAAGGTGGACAATGTCCGAGTTCTAAATCAATGGCATGGGATACGCCATGATCCAGAGGTAGTCCGACGGGTAAGGACTCGGGAAAGACGTCCTTGAACTTGTCGAGGATTGAGGTGATGGCGGGGTTGGAGGGGGGGGCTTGATCGCGTTTGTTCGTTGGGAGTAAGTCCTCGGGACTTTCGTGATCAAGGACAAGACATTAGTAGGCGGAGTCGGGGCTTAGGCGAGCCATGCGGAGGAATTGGTGTGGGGTGACGAAGCCTTGGGAGGTCGGATATGGGAGATAGGGGATGTCGATGGTTGTGCCGGGGGGGTTGGTGAGGCGAAGGAAGTTGGGGTGGAATGTGTATGGCATGTAGCGGTCCAGCCATGGGGTTCCTAAGACGATGTCGCACATCAAGTGCATAACATCAAACGAGACCTGACTGCGGAGGGTTCCGACGGTCATGGTGGTCTCGGGAACCGTGTGGTCTACTACGACGGCGGTGTCTTTGTCCCCTAGGCGAATCGTGATCGGGGAGTCATAACCGGTAGAGGTAAGACCGACTTTGCAGACACACGCGTCGGTGATGAAGTTACCGGTGGCTCCAGTGTCGAGGAGGGCCCAGAACTTAGTTGTAGACGCACCAAGGGTGGCGGCGATGAATTTGAGGTGCAAACGAAATGAGTTGGCGGTGGAGATGATGGTGTTGAGGCGGCATTGTTCGTTGCCTAAGCGGACAAGCCGATCGTGTCGAGCTTGTTCCTCAACAACATCGGAGAAGGTGACAGTGGATGGGTTTGGACGAAGGGTAGAGGAGCATGAGGCAGTGGGAAGCGTTTGCGGCGCTTGGGAGTCGTCCAGTGGAGGGGGTGTCACCGGAGAGGGGGGAGGCAAACGAATTGTCGATGCCAGATGAGCCATCGGTGGGACGGAGGACGTCACCGATGGGTGGGCCGACAAACACTGTGTCGATGCCGGGACGATGTCCTGGGGACTGTGTTCATGAGGAGGAGGGACCCGCGCTTGCTGAAGGCGTTAATGCGGAGGTTGCGGCTCAAGTGGAGGCGAACTGGCGGGTGAATTGTGCGGCGTTGGGGCAGTCGGTTTGTTGGTGCCCCAATTGGCGGCAACGGAAGCAACCCTCGTTTGCTTGGAGGTAGGTGCGCTCCTCGAGGGCGAGTTTCTTGAGGCGGGAGAGTGGGGTAGATGAGAGTGGACGGGAGCTGCGATCTCTGTGCTCCATTCTCATGAATTGGACGACATTGAGTTCCTCGGAAGTGAGGGATGAAGAGTCGAGTGAATCGGAAGATGCGTCGGGGTCAGGTGTGGTGAACTCGTCCGAGGAAGTGATGGAGGTGGTGTCTTCAGGGGTGATGTGATGGAAAAAGAGGGTGCAGGAGGGGGCGGGCGCGGGCTGGCGATGGGGGTGGAGGAGTCGATCGTGGTGAAGCATGCGCGAGAGTCAGCAAGGGGCATGTCGGGTTCGTGGGCGAGGGCGGGTGCAAGGTCTTTGTGGCATACTCGTTTGATGTGGGAGATGAACGCAAAGTCGAGAATGACGGTGGTGGGGAGGTGTTGGTGGAGGGAGAGGACGTATTGGACGAAGCGTCTGTGGGACCGGTCTGGCGGAGGTGGCAGAATTGTTCAAGGTAGTCATCAATGGTTTTCTGGGGGCGGAAGGTGGCAGTGAGAAGGTTGGCCCACTGGAGGAAGGAGTGACGTGGTCCTCCGGAGGCTCGACGGTTGTTGACTTCAGCCATCCACCATTTGGCGGCATTGCCGAGGAGGCGGGAGGTGGCAATGGGGAGCCAGTGGGCAAGGGGCATGTGGTGGAGGTGAAAAGACTTCTGGAGCTGGGTTAGGAAGAGGAAAACGTCCTCGTGGGGGAGGTTGGAGAAGGACATGATGTCGACGGATCGGAAGGAACGGGGGATTTCTCGTCGTGGGAAACGATCAGGGCGAGGGTGTTGAAGCTGAGGTTATCGAGGGTGGTGTCGTAGCAGCTGTAGTCGAGTTGGTTGTTGTCCTCAAGGAGGTAGCTGGGGGGAAGTTGTGGCATTGCAGGGTAAACCCCGGAGGTGACTTGGGAATAGGTGGGACGGAGGGTGGGGATGGTGGAGGTCGTCATGATGGGCTGGGGAATGGTATGAGAGTGTAGGGGGGGAAGAGGGGTGACGTGGATAGGCGAGGAATGAGGCGGTGTGTTGGATGCGCCGGATGAGGGGGGGGGGGGGGGGAGCGAAACGGTGGTGGATGATGAGGGGGGGGGGGAGGGTTGAGGAGGAAGGGTTGGTGGATATGGTGGTAGAGGTGGTAGGAGTGGAGGAGGTCGGCGGGGGGGTGTTGCTGGAAGCGGCTGTGGAGGAGGGAGTGGTCTATGTTGTGGAGGTCGGAGGTGCGGCCGTGGTGACGACCGTGATGAAGGGGTTGTTCCCTTCGAACGTGGTGACGCAGTCGGATATGGACGATATGGAGGCTTTTATGTCGTTGAGAGAGGCGGTGACGGAGGTTTGGAGGGTGTTGAGTGTGTGGAGGATGGCGGAGAGGTCGGTGGTGGTAGTGTTTGCTGGTGGTTGTTCGCCTGCGAGGTTGCGGGTAATGCTATCGACCGAGTCGGTGCGGATGTCAGACATGTTGATGGAGGATGCGGCCATGTCGGGGGAAGAGGGGGTGGACGACGTGGCCGGAAGGAATGTGGAGGATGCAGCAGCAGCGTCGGCGTCGGCGTCGACTCGTTGGGAGTTCTTGGTTTGGCGTGGTGGCATGTGGAGGTGGGGGGGGCAATCCCATATTTAGTTATCAATAAATTCAAAAATAAAGATAATTGCCAAGACTTTTTGGAATGTAGGGAATTAATATTGAATAAATAAATTTATTCCGATTGGAATTTTATTTATTCGAATTTAATTTGGGTAGAACAAAATTTTGAAGGATCCGAAGGAGAGATTTAAAAAATTTGTTGTTCAAAATATTGGAAGAAAATAAATTTGAATTTATTTCAAAATTTATTTGCGTGAAATTTTGGAATATCTTCGAATTATAGAAAAAGAATTAGGAGGGTGAATTTAAAAAATTTTCGTTGAAATTTTGGAAAAATAATAATTAATTCCGAAGGAAGGGATTAATTCTGAACGTGAATTTAAAGAAATGTCGGCAAAGGAAAAAAAATTCGAGATAATTTTGTAAAAATAAGTAATTAATTTCAAAGTTCAAAATGTGAATTCAAAATTTCGAAAAAGGGCTAATTATGAGTTGCAAAAGGATTCCAACGAATTTGGAAAGAAATTAAGGGTATTCCAAAAAGAAATGAATTAATTCTAAAGTATTCAAGAAATTTCGAAAAAGAAAAAGCAATTTCGAAGAAAAAGAATTATTAATTTCAAAATATTTCAAAGAAATTTTGAAAAGAAGTAATGAGTTCAAAAGTATTTTTAAATTCAAATTTTCGAGAAGGAACTAATTAGTTCATGCAAAAGGGAAGTTCAGAAGGAAAATTTCAAACGGAAAAGATTTTCAACGAAATTTGTGAAAAGGGCTAGGTTACCTGATCGGACGTCCGGGACCCCCCTGACCGTCCGGGGTTGTCCGCTCGGACAACCGGTCGGACATCCTCCCCTGGCAGACTTTCCGAGCCCGAACTGCAAAAAAAAACTGAAAAAAAAACTATGTTATGCAGAAACATAAACTGAACAACTTTTGCCTTGGGATGATATCGAAATTCGTTGTCAATTTTAAAATAAAATATAAAATTAAAGGCACACCCAATTTTTTTATTTTTCTTGTGCATTTAATTGCTAAAAATGGAGTTGTCCGGGCCCGGACGTCCGGGACCCCCCTGACTGTCCGCCCAGGACGTCCTGCCATCGAACAACTGGTAACATAGGAAAAGGGTGATTTAATTCTAAAGCATTTCGAAAAGATTTTGTGGAACTAATGAATTCATTGGGATGTATTTTCGAAAATAGTACAAGAGTAATTTGGAAAAAAAAAAAATTCTATAAAAAAAATAATTTCGATTGTGCAATTACGAAAAAGGGAAGCTTTAAATTTTAAAGAATTTTTGGAGAGGAAGTATTTCGAGAAATTGGAAAAATTAACTACTTATTTCCAACGTATTTCAAAACGAAATTTTGAAAAGGGACTAATCGTTTTTAAAGGTAGATTGATACAAAAGTATTTTGAAAGGCGATAGATTAGCTAGATGATAGGGCTTGAGTAACTAGCGGGGCGCAGCGGGGGGCGCGAATACGTGCGGAGGGAGGAAAGGGGGAATCGGGG
>BFEA01000244.1:246104-256347 GCA_003427395.1 Chara braunii
CCTACCCGCTACTTGAGTGTTTTTCCTGCTGCAATCCCTCAATGTCACGGCTACAGGTAAGTACCGGCCCTGAGGGCCCAATGAACGAGCAAGTGCCCTTGCGGGCCACACACACACTCAAGCCAACCAGCACTCAGACAGGCACGGCCACACAAACACTCAAGCCAACCAGCACTCAGACAGACATGCAGTCCAGCAAGTGTGCACACACAGACTTAGTAGCAGGCGGGAAACTCAGCAAGGCATCCAGTCTATGGGCAAAACTCAGAAATCAGTCGTGTGTTTCAGTCCATGTTAGGACGGGTCATCACAACTGCAAAGATTAAGTATGCAGTTTTTGTTCCTTTGCCCGTGGAGGCACGTACAGATTTAGTTATAGAGAAGTTCTTTGATTACTGGTTCAGTGAGCATGGTCTACCGCTGTCCATAGTTAGTGACACAGATACCAGGTTCACTAGTCAGAACTGGCAGGAATTGATAAGAGTTTATGGCTCAAAGTTGCTGATGTCATCTGGCCTACATCCAGAGACCAACGATTAGACTGAACAGATGAACAAGATCCTGCAGCAAGTTCAAGGTAGCCAGTGCATACAACAATGGCGTGCACTTAGCGACCTGTCGCACTCCCAATGAGTTGCATAAGTTTTTAAGACCATGTAGACCATTTGAAGGACTGAATCGGGATCAGATTCAGAGGCTACTGCCCGGTACTAGGGAGTTTGCACTACAACATGAGAGAGAGATTGCTACCGTAACAGAGGCCCAGCATAAGATGATAGAACAGGCTAACAAGCACCGTCGCCTGTCACAGTTCCAAGTAGGCGATTTAGTCTGGGTCTAGTCAAAGGAGTTTGCTCTTGAGGAAAACATCTCACATAAATTATTGCCTGCATACCGAGGACCGTGGCCAGTCTTAGAAGTAAAGGGCTGAGAGGACAGACCGTCGTACACCATAGAGATTCCAGCGCACCTCCACACCTACCCAGTTTTCCATGCATCAAAGTTGCTGCCTTGTACCACAAGTCAACAGTTTTCATCACGCAGATCCATGATCCCCCCGGACATGGATGGAAGGCACGACATTGATCGCATAGTAGGTGAAGATGTGTTTAGAACAGGAGGTAGAGGCCATCTGCAAAAACAGTACAAGTCCGATTTTCTTATCAAGAACAGGAAGACGATCGCTGGTTCACACGAACAGAACTTCTAGCGACTGCTCCTGATGTAGTCCGTGCGTATGAGAGATATAAGAAAGGTCAAAGTCCTGCCTTTGACTGAAGTATTCTTGGAGGACCTCGAATTTAGGCCGGCGGGAGTGAAACGGTTTTCACCTTTGCAGTAGCAGATGCAGATCCCAGGGCTCGATCCCTAGACCTCACCTCACCCGTGTACAGTACCCCTGTGTGTTTGAACCCGTGACTTGCGTTTTAGGAGTCAGTTGTTGTCTGTCATAGGTCGATGTAGTTGTCGGGTCTTTAACCATAGGTCTGTCGAGTAGGGGTCATAGTTGTGTAGAGGCCATAGCTGTTACAGTCCTGAAAGGTCAAGGTCGTAGCTGCTACAGTTCCGAAAGGCCAAGACCGCAGGCTTCCAGAACGTCCGGAAGTGGCCTTTCGAACGTTGTTCACAGCAGACCAGAGGCAAGTGGGCAAGTGGTGCGTCCAACCTTGCTTAGTCAGTGGTACCCAGTCCCAGTCTCACTCAGTCCAGTCAGCAAGTACCATGTGGGACTGTGTGCACCAAGGGCCCGGTGGAAAGGGTGCAGACCAGCGACTTTCAGACGTATAAATCAAGAGGCAGCATCCAGCCATTCATTCATTCTTGCGTGAGCCATGAGGAAGCGCGGCCCAGGCGTCTTGTGAGAGGTGGTCTGCAGATGCCCGAAGTCGAAGTGGGCTGAAAGGAGATAGAGTGTCCATAGCCAGTAGTGGATGAGCGGCCATAGCCGCTATAGCTTAGAGATAGGGTTCAGTGTGTGTGTGTACGGTACTGATTGAGTGTGCGTGGGATATCCAGGGGGATCCAGTGTGAAGTGCATGTGAACAGTTGAGGTGAACACACAATTGGGGAAGAGTGATGTGTAAGCGCTCAGGCGCCATAGTCAAGTTGAAGTGAGTTTGTATCTGAACTGTGTTCTCGACTTGAATATCTCGGAGCTTTGTGTGGGCACCCTGCGCCAGTTTGGATTCCCACCTGTTTGCATGCATGCGAAGTGAAGAAGAAAGCGAGTCTGATTGCAGATGTTACTGACTGCTGACATCTAACAGATAGCCTTATTTAGAGCAATATTCATTTAATCCGTTTCTGCTTCGAATCTGTTCTTGAACTAGTCAGAATAGTAGGATCCTTTGCGTGAGCCAGTACATATCTGTTTTCACCACCTGACCACATTCTACATATGCCGGACTGAATATTTTATTTATTTCATTTATTTTTAAAATTTGCAATCAGACTCGCTTTCACTTCCACTTCACATACATGCAAACAGATGGAGATTCACACTGGCGCAGGGCACCCACTCAAAGCTTAGAGATATGGAAATCAAGAACACAGTTCAGATGCAAGTTCTCTTCAACAGGCTATGGCGCATGGGCGCCTGGACATCCCAACCTTCGTCACTGTGTCCAACCCCACTGTTCACACACGCTCACTCTGGATCACCGTGAATACCACCACAAACACACACTCAATCTCACTTCCTCCTACAGCGGCTATGGCCGCACTAACACTACTGGCTATGGCTACACTCTCTCTTCGGCCCACTTCAAATTCGGGCAACCTGCAGACCACCTTCGCACAAGACGCTGTAACAGCACTTCCGCATGGCTTACGCAGCGAATGAATGAATGGCTTGGTGCTGCCTCTTGATTTATACTTCTGTAACTCGTTGGTCTGCCCCTTTTCCCGGCCCTTGGTGCACACAGTCCTACACGGTACTTGCTTGACTGAACTCCGACTGACTGGGACCAGTGCAGCTGGCTGCATGGGTTTGCACTGCCAACTCGACGCAGTTGCACTGCCGACGTAACGCAGTTGGCTCACCACTTGCCCACTTGCCTCTGACTAAAGGCTCACCGCTTGCCCACTTGCCTCTGACTAAACGTGAGACACTTCGAAAGGCCACTTCCGGACCTTCCGGAAGTCTGTGGACTTGGCCTTTCGGATATGGTAGCAGCTACGACCTTGACCTTTCAGAATACCTACAGCTACGACCTCTACAAAGCTGTGACTCCTAACTGACAGACCTACATATCGAACCCCTACCACTACACAGACCTACGGCAGACGACAAACAACTACCAAAACACAGGTCACGGGTTCAAACGCTCCGATGTCAACTCGATACTGTACACGGGCAAAGTGAGGTATGGGAATCGAACTCTAGGGCCCGCATCTGTGACTGCAGAAAGGTGAAAAACGTTTCACTCCCGACGGCTTAAATTCGAGGTCGTCCGAGAATACTTTAGTCTAAGGCAGGACCTTTACCCTTCTTATCTCTTTCGTAAGCTCATACTTTATCGGGAGCTGTCTCTAGAAGTTATGTTCACGTGAACCAGCAGCCGTCTTCTGGCTCTTGATAAGCAAATCTGACTTTGTATTGCTTCTGGGGACGACCTCTACCTCCTGTCCTGAAGACATCCTCACCTACTATCCCTTCAATGTCATATCTTTCATCCATATCCGGAGGAATCATAGATCTGCGTGATGGAAATTGTTGACTTGTAATGCAAGGCAACAACTTTAACGCATGGAACACTGGGTAGGTGTGTAGGTGTGCAGGAATCTAGATAGTATAGGACGGTCCATCCTCTCCGCCCTTGACTTCTAGGACTGGCCACGGTCCTCTATACGCAGGCAACAACTTTTGTGAGATGTTTTCCTCAGGAGCAAACTCTTTTGACTTGACCCAGACTAAGTCGCTTACTCAAAACTGTGAGGGGCGACGATGCTTGTTAGCTTGCTCTATCATTCTGTGTTGGGCTTTCCTGAGGTTGTCAACAACAGTAGCTGTCTCTTTCTCGTGATGTATTCGCAAACTTTCGTATACCGGGCGGTAACCTCTGAATCTGATCCCAGTTAAGTCCTTCAAATGGCCTGCGCGGTCTAAAGGACTTGTGCAGCTTGTTGGGAGTGCGACACGTAGATAAGTGCACGCTATTATTGTAGGCACTGACTACCTTTGGGAGCATCTCATCCCAATTGATCTGATCGGGCCTAATGTACATTCTGAGAACTTGCTGCAGGAGCTTGTTCATCTGTTCAGTCTGGTCGTTAGTCTCAGGATGACGACCAGATGACATCAACAACTTTGAGACATAAACTTTCATTAGCTCCTACCAGTTCTGACTAGTGAATTGGGTCTCCCTATCACTAACTATCAATAGCGGTATACCATGCTCACTGACCCTATGGTCAAAAAACTTTTGAACTAGTAAATTTGTGCATGCCTCTGCAGGTAAAGGAACAAAAACTGCATACTTGCTAAATCTATCTACTATGACCGTGACTTGACTTTTGCCATGCCTACTCTTGACCTGAGTATCCATAAAGTCGGTGGACACAGAATCTCCGGGTCTATCAGGAATAGGCAAGGGTCTGAGAAGATCAACAGGGGTTCGCGTAGTAGTCTTGTTTCGCTGACAGACTTTACAACTGCGAACATACTCTATGCAGTCGGCTTTCGTACCAGGCCAAATGAATGCGCACATAAGGTTGGCTAGTGTCTTTTGCCAACCAAAGTGTCCCTCTGTATCATGGCATTCCCCTAAGATCAAACACGGATCTCTTCACTATTGGGAACGCGCAGGCGGTCAACTACATTAGTCTTCTCGAATAATAAGCCATCGGTAGTGCGGTAGTTTGGCTCGGACTCTGGGGCCTCCCTAACTCTCTTGAGGAGATCACTATAGATAGGGTCCTGTGCATAGGCCTCTCTAACTTTCTGCTGCAGATCTCTCCCTATATCCAGATAGTGAACTATTGCCCCAAAGTAATCATCTTTTCTACTCAGAGCGTCCGCTACTACATTATACTTCCCTTTAACTGGCTTTAGTTCAAAGTCATACTGGTCTAACTCTGCGGCCCTCCTAGTAAGCTTAGGTGTCATCTTGACCTGGGTCTTCAACCACCTTAGAGTCTCGTGGTCTGAATAGACTTTGAATTGCCTCCCAAGCAAGTAATGTTTCCAGTGCTCTAGTGCTTGCCTGAGAGCGTAGAGTTCCCTCTCATAGGTAGATGTCGCCACCTTCTCTGAAGGCATCCTAGCAGACATGAACTCTACGGGCCTATATCCATTGCCATCGTCTTGCTGTAGAACAACACCTATGCCATACTGACTCGCGTAAGTGGTAACAACGGAAAGTAGGGACGGATCAACTACCTTAAGGACTGGGTATTCTATTAGGGCCCGCTTTAATATTTTCAGGGCAGTTGTACAGTCCTTGTCCCACTTCCAGATTGCCTCTTTCTTTAGCAACATGGGAAGGGGTGCAACGATGGTGGAGAAGTTTCTTACAAACTTCCTGTAATAGTTAGCTAGGCCTAAGAACGACCGCAACTCTGTCAGTGTGCGGGGCGTTGGCCAATCTCTAATCGCTGCAATCTTACTATTTTTGGGTCTAACGCCGTCTCCGTCTAAGACGTGGCCCAAGTACAACACTTGCGTCTTGGCCCATTCGCACTTCTTTGCGTTGATCTTGAAGTTAGCTTCTCTAAGATTCTCCATGACCTTCCTCAGATGACCCTCATGCTCCTGGAAGGTCTTGCTAAACACGAGAATATCATATAGATACATTACTACAAATCTATCTAACCATGGCCTAAACAGGTCATTCATGCAGCGCTGGAAAGTCATTGGCGCATTGGTTAGTCCAAAGGGCATAACTATAAACTCATAGTGCCTATATCTAGTCCGGAATGTTGTCTTGTACTGATCATTGGGATGAACCTCTATCTGATGATAGTCGTGCTTTAGATCTATCTTCGAAAAATACTTGCAGCCCTGCACCCGGTCTAACAAATCGTCTATGCGGGGCAGTGGTTCTGCATTCTTCACTGTGATAGCATCCAGACCCCTATAGTCTATACACATTCTAAGCTTTCCCTCTTTCTTGGGGACAAAGAGAACAGGTGCTCCAAATGGGGACGAACTGGGCCTAATCCAACCATTCTCAAGGAGCTCGTCTAACTGCTTACGTAGCTCCTCTAACTCCCTTGGGGACATTCTGTACACATCTCCCTCAGGAGTCCTACTGCCATACTCTATCTCAATGCGATGCTGGATGGGCCGCGACACTACTCCTATAGGCGGCTTAGTTAAGTCTGTATTCTCTTCCAGCAGCTTGGCAACAGCAGGGTCTATGGGTTTCTCCTCTTTAGGCTCAGTGACAGGCCTGACATAGACCACAAAACCTGCTCTTCTAATTGCTCCACCAATCGTGCGAACGCGAGAACACTGAGGCGGCAATGTGTCAGAGAGTTGCCTACTCCTGACACGTGAAACAGACGAGCCGTCTTGACTTTGCCTGATGGTTTAGGGAGCCTACATTCGTGCTCTCTCAAATGGAGTGTGGCCCTTGCCGCCTCTCCCCAGTCCATTCCAAGAACTATGTCAAAAGGAAGAATGTCTTCTACGAGGAGAGTCAGGGAATGGAGAACTTTCTCCACCTTCCCATCCTTCTCTAAGCGAAAGTACGCCTGGACTCCCTCTACGAAATCCTCGACTCGCATGGTGCGATTGTCTGCGAGGATACCGACTGTAGGGTCCTCTAACTTTTCAACTTTAAGATTCAACTTTAACTTCTGCAGCGCTTTCCTACTGATATAGCTGCGGGTGGCCCCACTGTCTGTAAGGGCCCCTACTCTGCCTCGAAAAATCTCTACATCTACTAAGACTAGTTGTCCTTTCGCATCCTTCTTCATCTTGGCTCAGACAGGCATCCTCTCCTTCAATTCTTCTGCCACGCCTGTGAGGGAAGTGCCTAGAGAGACTCTAACGCAAGCAGTCTCTGGACAGGTATCTAGGCACTGGCCAGCAACCTCTGCCATAGACGCATGTGGTTTGGGAGTTTCTATGTGGTGCGCGCACCCTTCTCCACCGGCGGTTGCCTGTTGTTGCCTGTGCAGCAAATCAGGCCTCTCTATACTTAGGGCAGTATTTAATAATGTGCCCAGGATCACCGCAATAAATGCACTGATTCTGTTTTATTCTCCTCTGCCATACCGACTGTTCGAGACCCAGATCTTCCCAGGGCTTGCCTTGCGGCCAACCAGGGTGCCATCCACCCCTTCTGGGAGGTGACCGACTAGAAGACGGATGGTTTTGCGGGGGACCATAACCCCTGCCTCCCTCTTGGCGGTTTCCTCTGTCGCCAACCCCCTAAGCACCCTGTCCTCGGCCACTAGAGGCCCGGCCCCCTTGGCCCTGGCCTCCTCTTCCTTGCGGCCTCCCTCCAGCCACGACAGCAACATAGGTCCTCCCCTGACTCACACTATTGTCTTCCTCCTCAAGGCCCCACTCAATCTGACTGTACGGGACCTCCTCCATACCACCCTCATCTAAAGTAAGGATCAAGTGATCCTTGGCCTTCACTTGCCCCGATATGGTACGTCCTTTCCACTTTGTACCCTTGTCTAAGTCCTTATGCCAGAAAGTGGAGGCTGGCATGGACTGAGCCTCAAAGGCTACCACTTCCTTACTCAATGTATCATAGGTGATGACATACTCTCTACTCCTTTCAAAAAAGTGCCCTCGTAAAGACTCAGGAATAACACGATAGAATAATTGGACCAATTGGGCCTCCGTGACCCCATGGCCTGGAACGGCGACCAACTCATCCATGACTCCTTTGAGTATTCTCCCACTCCACTACTGTCGTGAGTGAATAGTCTGTAGCTTATCGTAGGCTTTAATTCCCCTAGTGACTTCTGCGAATCGCTCACGAAGCAACCTGAAGAACTCGCTTAGGGGGGTAATGATGGAGTATGCCACCATGTCATTTTCACATTTGGCAGCCCTGACAAGCGATCGGGCGAAGCTAGCTGCTTCGTCCTTCAGGGCATGAAAGGCGATGAGGACTTGCTCCTCAGGGAGGATCTTCTGGAGGTGAACGTAAGAATTAACGTTCGCCTCCCAGTTATCAAAATTCTCGAATCAGGAAACTTAACCTTGACTGGATCCCTATGTGGGCGAGCTTCCTCCTCTTTGGGAGCGGTTAGCTTAACCCCTCGATCGTGGCTTTGTAGAATCTCTCCATGTTAGTTAGTCGGGCTTGCATTTCATTGCCCATGCGCATCATCATGTCATGCGCAAAATCTCTAAAGCCTACGCGCATGGACTGCAGAGCTATATCGTGGCCCCTCAAATAATTCATTTGCTCTTGTTGGGCCTGAATCATCACTTCTAGGCTCTTGCCTATGATCTCCACTTTGTTCTTGAGATCTGCTTGCTCTGCCAACTGTGCATGTTGTTCCCTCGTGGCAGCCAACTCCTTCTCCAATTCTGAAGCCACCTCTATGTGCCTCCTTCTCTGTCTCCTAAGGCGCAACTTCCACTGCATCCTCTTTTCCTCCTCCAAGGCCTGATGCTGCAAGGGATCCTGAACTGCCTGGATCTCAGCAATTGTCGCGTCTCTCTCATCCTGGGGAATATACATCACGGCCTCTTCATGTTCTCCCAGGGATAGATTTGCTACCCACTCACTCACCATCTTCTCCAACTTCTCTTCTTCTGCTGTGCCACTTGACTCTCCTTCCCCTGTCCTCCTAACATTCCTCTGTAGGGGAATCTCTTCTTCTTCTTCTTCTTCTTCTTCTTCTTCTTCTTCTTCTTCTTCTGCTTCTACTTCCTTCAACTTTTCTTCCTCCTCTTTCTTTAATCTCTCCATCTCCTCTTCCAACTTCTTCTTCTTTGTTGCCTGCTCCTCCAACAAGGCTTGCTTCTTCGCCTGCTTTAATAGCTCTTTCTTCTCTCTTCTCTCCTTCCGGCGGCTTGCTCATCCTGCTCCTTAGTGTACGGGGTGGTGCTCGTGCCACTACGCGTGTCAACCATGCCGACAGGTGCACAACTGAGGGTCAGTTCCACTCCTCACCACTTAGACTCACACCCCTGACTGACTTAACTAACTAACCGACTCTCTAAGGACCACAGAGCCTTACCCTTTGATCCAGCCAGGTTACCACGGTCGACAGAAGCTTTCGCCACCACTGTCCTTTACAGTCCAGACCCAGATGCCTTGCACCTGCGGTCAGTCCCACCTGGCTTTCACTCCGGTTTAGAACCCTGTGAACTAGGGTTTCTAGCTTGGACCTAAAACTAAGGTTGTCACTACAGGACTTTAACGTTGATCAGGAGGCATTTAAGGGGATCCCCCGTAACTCCTCATGAATTATTTAACGTCGCAAACAAGACGACGTGATCAGCAAGTCCTCTCAAGACTTAGACAGCTGGTTGTGCAGCCCACAACTCGGATTTTGGGCCTACCGTGCCACACCGAGCTGCTAGCCGGTCTGTACCGGTCCTTGGGAGTGTTCGTGTCCTCCAGGTCAGTCGAGTCGTCAGACACAGCCTTTCGCCCTACTCAGCCCGTGTGGGTTTGGTCAACGCAGCTCTATCCTTCATACACAAAGTTCCTAGCACCTGGAAAGAAGAGACTCAATGCAGACAGAAGAGACAGACAGACTCAGCAAGTACCAAGGGTTGAGTGCACATCCATAGGGTGAGGGAATAGGCTAAGGGCTTGGCGAGATTATACCAACTCCAGCTTGGTCAATTTCGCGGTCAGCAGCCCCGGTCAACGCTGGTCAACGCTTGGTCAACTCGCTAGTCAACACCTTGATCAACGCCAGTCAACCCGCCGGTCAACTCTCCGGTCAGAGTCTTGGTCAACGTTGGTCAACCCTTTGGTCAACACCTAAGTCAACCCTGAATTCGGCTATGGCTGCCGGCACCTTTTCTTCCTCGCCAACTTCCTTGTCCTCCCCCTTCTTCCTTCTTTCTTCTTTACCTCGCTTCACCCCGGCTATGTCTTCTTTCTTCTTTGTCGTCTCTCCCTTCTCCTTCTTCGGCTATGGCTTCGTCGTCATCCTTCGTCTCTCCCTTCTTCTTTACTCGTCTTCTTTCTTTCACCTCCGTGTCCAAGCTCCGCGGCTATGGCCGCCTTCTTCCTTGGACCACACAACAATCTTCTATTGCTCCTCTCTCTCTCTCTCTCTCTCTCTCTCTCTCTCTCTCTCTCTCTCTCTC
>BFEA01000244.1:263779-274683 GCA_003427395.1 Chara braunii
GGGGTTGTGTATGCAACACGGCCATCCCACGTGGCGTGGGAAACCTGTGGTGCGGCTCACCAAGATCCCATTAGCAGTTAGCCTGCATGTATAATATGCAGAATGACCCGATAATCATCCAATATTATTAGTTAAGCAGGGAATGAAGGGGGCAAAAAAAAGCGGGCGGTTTGTTAAGGAGCATGAAGGTCTTAGTAATTAGTGTTAGTAGGTTAGGTGTTAGGAGAGGGACAGGTCCCAAACGTAGGGGGGGTGCACGCCCTTAAGCGCGCTTTTCGCTGCATAGCACCCATAGCAGCTCATCAGAGGGATTAGTATTAGCTCCAATCAACAGTGAAGGGGAGGGGGGGCATTTCGGGAGGGTAGGGAAGCGAGGGACAGAAGGGGGGAGGGGGGGCATGGAGCAGGATGAAGTTAGGATTCCATACCTGAGGGGTCAAGATCGGTGCAGCTTGAGGATCAGTCGCCGCCATAGCGCTTCGTGCGCTTGCATAACGAGACGTTAGATCGCTTTCAACGTAAGCTGAGCGTCCGGTGGGCGGACGAACTTCTCACTGACACCCAAAGTAGGAACAGCTAGGCGAACAACTCTTCCTACAGGAGGAACAGCTGAGCCATGAAGGAGACGGTTGGTTTGGTCATGCAGGCGAGAACTCGTGCGTTAAGCGCACGGGGGCGCGAGTCGTTATGGAAACAACCGTAACTCTTGCATGAAAGATGCATAGCAGAGAGGGTATGAAACCTACGGGTAATTGGTATATGATAGAATACTAAAGTTTTTAAGGATGGTATGGCATAGATTGGGTAGTTTGGGTGTAAGGGTAGGGGCTCCATTTTGGCAGAGGTTGTTACACAGATATGAGCGGTGCATATGGCGCTTTCGGATACGGGGGGGTAAAAGCAGCGTGTAGTGATTTCTTGTTTAGCGACCTTCTTAATTTTGCGATGGGTAGGGGGTGTATCTGCGTATGTTATCTTTACCATAAGTGACGGGCCTAGGTGATGTAATCCTTTGGGTGAGGTCAATGGGTACGTGCATATGGGGTGTGGGTTCTGGTGAGATTTTTGGGTGGGTCGTAGTGGGATTACAGCCGATAATTAAGTGCGTGGGTATGGTCGTTGAGATGTCATGGCTGTTTAGTTCTTCTTTTGTCTGTACGTGTATCGGCCCGTGGGGTTTTGTCTTGTTTGTCTGTCGTTTTTTTCAGGGGAGAGTTTTGGCTATGGCGGGAGCGGGTGTTTGTCGTTTCTTCTTCTGTCCATCGTGTGTGTGCTTTTGTCTTTTTGTCCTGTGCCTATTTGTGTCGTTTCAGGGTGGTGGTACTGTGGGTTGTACCATTATTTGTTTGGTAGTGTGGTACCGTGTGCGAAACGTTTTATGCGTAGCGCGTGAAGTTTGTGTAATTATAGTTAAGTTATCTGCGTTATTGTGTTCATTGTTGTGCAGACCCATAACTGTATTACGGTCGATGTATGCTGTGCATGAATTGCTAGCGTTTCCAATTTGTGGGAGGTGTGGTGTGTGCTGTATTGTGAAATCGTGTATCCGTCGTTTATTGGGGGGAGCATGTGCTATGCGGAGGCCTTATTTAATTATTCATGAAAATAGTGTTCTTTTTTTGTATAAAGATAGCTAGGTTCAGGCTTAAATTAATTTATTTATTACCAATGTATAGGTGTATTTTATATATTTTTGTATATATATATATATTTCAGTTATTTTATTATTTATTATTTTATCATTATTTAATTGTTATTTAGTTATTTTTATTTATAATATTTTAATATTTTATAGTTTTACTTTATAATTATGTATATATTTTTTTAAATTTTATTTTTAATTATTATTACTTTATTTTTTGTACGAAAGCTTAAAATTTTAATTATTCTTGTTGAAAATAACAACCTTTTTGCGTATTCTTAGAAAGGTTAGCAAGAAGCCCTCAAAAAGAAAAAAGAAAATACAAATATAATAAGAAATTGAATTGTGAATATGTGTGTGTGTGTGTGTGTGTCCCTCCCCGTTCCCTCGTAATGAAGGAGCGGGTGGGGTAGGTCTTTTTTGTATTGGATTAAGAACCTACCCCACCCGGGGTAGGTCCTCCATGCGAACCAAGCCAGTTTTGGCTACATCACACACGTGTTCTTATTTTTTGTTCTTGTGTTGCCTATACATTACTGTTTTGAAGCTGGTGTAGTACGTTTTGTGGGCAGCATCGAAAAGGTTAGTATTCTTTTGGGTGTTGTAATATTTTATTGATAATGCCTAGCAGTCTATGCCTTGGGAATCCACTATGCACTAGACAGTTAACAGTATTTAGGATTTCAGAGGCCGCATGTTGTTCGTCAGTTTCAATGAGCATTATCGTGATGATTTGTGGGATGACAAGGTTCAGTGATTGTTGTGTTGGTCTGTTAGAATGTGCTCGTATGAATCGGGTGATCGGGAAGCCCAACTCCCATCTTTTGTCATATTTGTAGGTTTTGTATTGTCCAGTGACGGGGTTAGTGATTTCAATTGTAGTGTTGAGGAAGTTTGCTTTGATGTCGATATCTCTGTTGTTGCTATGCATTTTCTCTGTGGTCTGGTCGTTAATGGTGATAAGGTGTAGTGGGTATAGGAAGTACTTGCTTCTTGTGCTTGTGATTTCGGGGTTGAGGAATTCATGTATTCTAGGATTATTAATGATGTGGAGGTCATCGAAATATCGAAACACATGTTGAAACAAGGGAAGTAGGTGCATGTTAGCCTTGTGAGTGATTTTTTTCATGAATTTGTATTCGTATTTGAAAAAATAAATATTACACCACATTGGTGAGCAGCTGACACCCATGGGGTTGCCAAGTGTCTGTTTCCAGACTGCGTTACCAAGTGACGTGTATGCGTTAGTAATGAGCCAATTGTTGATGGCGCAGACTATTTCACAGTTGAGAGTTAAGTGCCCGGGGGGAGGGTGGTGAAACCAGTCGCAGTGGGGGGTTATCTGGTCGGTTTTGTAATAGAGTTTGAAGGTAAGCTGTATACCTCGACCATAGATTGCCTTGGCTTGTTGGAACGCTTAAAGAACAAAAGAGCATTAGGGAGTCCATCCGGGCTACTATCAGTGGGAATGGTTTCATAGCATTTTGTGATATCTGCCAAAAATACAGACTGTGTTTGCTGTGGTAAGTTGTAGACATAGTCCGCTGTCGAATCTATGGGCCACCAGTATGGGACCTTCAGGCCAGTTTTAGTGAAGGTTTGCTGTGTTAATCCGCCGCAGTGCCATTTCACCACTTTGATCAGTGTTTTCATGATCTTAGCGGCGAGGTCTGCAAGGGGGGATGATATGATGTCTGAGGCATTGGTTAACCATCGGAAGGAGTTTTTGTGCTTCTTGTAAGTGGCAAAGAGGTAGGGTACTGTCTTTTTACCAAGCGGAATGTCTGGAAAAGTAGAAGACAGTTCCAGCTCAAGTTGTCTGAGTAGCTCGTTGGTAGTGCATAGGTAGGGTTCAAAGTCTGGGTCGGTAAGCCTTTATAGGGCTAGCTGTCTTACAAGGTTGATGCAGATTACCACAGGAGTGTTAGGTGCTTTGTCAGCACCGAAAATGTAGAAGTGTTTAGTGAGGAAGTCTATCTCGTGTTTGATTGTATGTTCGTTCATGTTAGTTTCCCTGTGGTGTCGCATGTTGGAGGTCAACCGGAGTATGATGTCCAAGAACTCTTTGCTAGCCTGAGGTATGTGCTCGTTTGGTATGGGGGTGCCATTTTGTTCCAGTGTTTTTATTAGGGCTTCCCATACCTGGTGGGCGGCATCAATGGTGTCCTTTTGGTTGGGGGTTTGTGCGGGGATGTAGTCTAGTCCGCACCGGGTAAGTTTCTACAATTCCTTGTTGGTGATAATGCTCAGATCCAATGTGAGGACATGGTCCCCGTTTTCTGATTGGATGACCTCCGGTGGTAGAGAGGTAGTGAAAGCATCATACCTTTAATACTGGCAAAAGCATTTCCCTTGTGTTTGATTTATCCATTCGGTGAGGGTGAAATCACGGAAGACAGCAACAGGTTTATATAGGGTTTTAGCAATGTGGTCGTTATAGGTCCAGGAGAACGTGCATCCGTTTAGGAGCGGAAGTGCGAGCGGGTTATATTTTTCCAGTATTTTATCGAATATTTTTCTGAACTTGAGTCTGTCCATTAACCGGTTGGGGTAACAGCATGGGATAATGATGTTTCTTTCTTCTTCGGGGGCTCTCCAACCAAGTCTTCCATCTTCCATGGTCTGTAGTCGATGTACCTGCACATGCAGCATGTCAATTGTCGTTGACATAAATTAGATAGTAGTTGGGTCTATGTTGGGTTAACCGTTGTTGAACCGGTGTGTGGTATCAGTATTTCGTTCTTGTGGTAGATAGGGCGGGCGTACTGCTATAGGCTTTTTAGCTGTTGAGGGAACGCCAGGTGTCTGTAGGTAGGTAGTATGTGGTGTGTTTTTAAGTAGGGTTTTGTGTTGAATAGGAAAGTATCTCTTTTTTTTTATGTGGTGTTGAGTTGTAGGTACGTATTGGGTCGGGGTTATATTGGCTTTTAAACTTATGTAATGTTTTTTTTGGGGGGGTTAGTTTAGTGTAACAGTTGTGGTATCGGGGTGTTTTTCAGGTACGGGCTGTGGGTTAGTTTGGGATTTATTGTGAACAGTTGGGGTATCGAGGTGTTTTTTAGGTACAGACTGTGAGTTTTTTTGGGGGGTTGTTTTGTAACAGTTGTGGTATCACGGTGGTTTTTAGGTACAGGGGATGTGAGTAGTTTGGGATTTACTATCTCGGGTGTGCCCAGGGAGTGCATTCAGTATTGATGACTTATTATTTTTGCAGAGATAAGCGAAAAAACCGTTTGGGGCAGAGTTCAGGTGCTTGGATGCTAGGAATTTGATGTCGTGCGTTGGCTGAGTACGCGTCTTATGGCAATATTTCAGATAGCAGAGTATCGGAGGGTTAGGGGTAGTTGTGGGGTGTGTCCTGTCAGGTGGCGAAGGGGGATGCAGCTGAAGGATTCAGGGGTCGGTTAACAACAAGGAGTTACAAAAAACCAACGAAAGAAGAAACCAGGAAGGAGAAGAGGAAGGAAAGAGGAATAGAAAGGAAGAAAAGAAGAAAGCAAGGGTTCAGCAAAGGATGATATTTTATGGGTAGACACGAGAGCCATAATTTCAATGGGCAGAGACAAGGGGGTTGGGATGTGGGGTCGGTCATGGCGAGTAACGCATGAAAATACTGTAAAAATCTTTTTATAAGCACAAGCTTAAAGTAACCAGAAAGCATGTTAAAGAGCAAGAGAGTAGAGGTATACATCAAGGCAAACAATAATCAAAGGTTCTTTATAGTCCGGTGCGAGAACCGGAAGAAGCAGAAACTGGCCAGCAAAGTTGTCTTGAATGTACCTGGTAACGTAGCACAAAAACATCTTATTGAAACGGAGTATCATTTATAACAGCTCAGAGCAAAAAACAGAGTCCTGATAAATCGAGACAGGGTGCAGGGTCGTGATCATTAGACCAGCCAAACTTTGTGGTCTGTCAGAGTCTTGCTGCAGTATCAGATGCCTGATCAGGAAAAATGGAGGCTATCGTCTTACCAGCGTACAATCTTTAGTCTATTATTAAGAAAAGCAAGCCTATTATTTATTAGTTTGCCTACGGGGCTAACAAGCTTACTTGTTAAAAGCATTATCAAGGTATTTATGCATGCTGTTGTTCAAGTCTGGTGTCAGTCCCCTGAAGCTATATTTGAAGAGGTACTGAAACTCGTTGTGCAAAAAAGCAGCGGGAGCGAGAGGTAGGATAAGAAGGTGTAGAGGTAACATCCAGGGGAGCAGGACAGGGAGCAATGGAGATCAAGAGAAAACATGGAAGAAGGGGGTGAGCGAAAGACAGAGGTTGTGGGAGGGGAAGTGGGAAGAAAATTAGTGGGAACAATGAGCTGGCTAGAGGGGTGGAAGGGGGGCAGTAAGGATCATGAATGGGAAGGAAAGAGGAAGAAAGAGAGATGGCAGGGGAGTCACGAGCAAGCGAGGGTCATAGAGGGCGAGAGCAAGAGGTACATAGCAGAAGAAGGTATGTTTCAACTAGTAGAGGTTATCACTACATGGTACGGGTGACACGGTAACTCGTTGTTAAGCTTGTCCGTGTCATCATGCGGCCAATCATCTTCTTGCAATACTTGTGGCACCGGCCAGATAATCTGGACTGAGCCTGCGGCAGACTCTTTTCCATGATTGTTCCGAAGACGTGGACTCGGTGCCGAGCGCTGTTTGGTTGCTGAAAGTATGGAGGAGTGATGATTCAGCGCTGCTGGCACCGTAGTTGTGCCTCAGAGCTTTGACAACATTTGCAGGCCGTATCGACGTTTCTGGGGATGGTGAGCTGATGGTGATAGAGAGTTGAGGTCTGCCGCCATCCAAGATTTCGTTGCTACTTACCGGGATGACTTCGGGGTTCGGCTGTGCAGGCGGTTGTCGCGGTATGTTTCCATCAGCGAGTCGCTGTGGCCATTGCTGTAGCACTTGCGCTATGGGTGGAAGCCAGGTGTGAGCGGGCTGTGACGGTTGGACAGGATGCGCTGGGCCTTCAGCAGCAATAGCAGGGGAGTTGGCACAGTTGCCTTGCTGGGCTGTCATCAGGGGCAATGAGTGGGCGACCAAGACATTATGCCGTTGTGCATGTGCATGGAAGATGTCATCCATGTATGGTTGCCGGTGATCGTATTGCTGAGTGTTGCGCCTTGCCCTCTTATGCCTCTGTCCGTCGTTATGTTGTGTGTTCAGTCTGGTGGTCTTGTTTCCTCTTCGGGTGTTTCTTCTTTTCTCAGCGGGCAGTGGGTTCATTGCAATTCTAAGCAGCTGCTCCCTCCTCTGTGCCCGCTTTTCTGCGTCTGTGACTACGTTAGAAGGCCGTTGTGTGGTGGAATTGGTATTGTCGACCGGTGTGGGGGCTGAGGCAGTGGGCAGTACGCTGGGAGTAGTGAAGAGGTTTGTGGTGGCAGCTCCTTGTACTGAGAACAAGGGGCATGTGCGTGCAGTGCTCGGGTTAGTGGAGGTGATGTTTCTGGCGGCAAGCTGAGCTGCGGCGAAGGTGAAGGCGTTCATTTGCAGGGGATGAGTGGTGAGGGCATTGGGGGGTTGCAGATCAGGGGGGTTGGCGATGGGAATGGGCTGAGGGCCAGTTTGCGTACTGGGTTGCAGCGCAGGGTGACTGTTGGGTGGTGGGTATGCGTGGTTCTGTTGTGCGATCTGGTTGTTGTGCGACGTGCGTAATGTGTCGTGTCTTTGCCCAGTTGGCAAGACTTGAGGGGGGTGGGGGCCAACTGTTGGTGTTGGCTGAGCAGTCAAACCAGGTTCTCTTAGTGGATGGGGTGTTGCGTCTGGAGCAGCAGTGTGTGGTCTGGGATTGGTGGCAGGTGGAGAGGCAAGGTGTACTGGCGTATATATATTGGCCATGCTTGGCAATGGTGACGGTGCGTGCACACTGGTGGTTGCATGTGGTGCTTGCGCAGTGGATGAGCGCGTTGCGGGTGAGGATGAGGCAGGGGTTCCGAGTCGCATCTGGCGGCATCTACGCAATGAGTTATCCTCAAAGTCAATGGTGCCGCTTCTTCTGGTGGCGTCTGGTGTGAGCAGTCCTTCAGCGTTCGGGAGGAAAGCCGCAGTGAATTTCCGTACGAAAGGCACGTTCTGGAAATCTTCGAAGGCGAGGATTTCCTCAGCGGAGATGTTCTTGTTCTGCGTGATGAGGTGCACAATCTTCATCATGTATTCTCGCATGAACAGGAACGTAATCTAGGCTTGAATCGGTCTCTTCCAAGTTGTGCGCAGTAGGGCTTGGAATTCAAGCATACGGATCTTGTCTGATGGTGCATTCGGATCCAGCTTGTCAAGGTTACCGATGATGTACCAAATCATGTGGTCGAGCCATGTGAAGTTCAGTTCGCAACCGTTGCATGCGCACTTGAGGAAGGGTCTTCGGGCATTCCACAGCTTCTTCAGTTCAAGCAGATCTGCAAGAAACCTAGGGATGCCTTTCTGGTGCAGCACCGGCTTTTTAGGACACTTGCCTTTCTCCAATTTGGCGATCGGTAGGAAGTCTGCGTCATAGCCAGCACGCCCAGCCGGAAAGTGGATAGTAGCGTTCTTGGCAGTTGTACGACAGTTGTCTATGTCCGTATTACTCAGGTCGGCGAGCGCCATGTAGGCGTCCACACTGATCGGTGCTGTATAGTTAAAGGAGTTCAGCTTCCAAAGCCTGTTGTGGACCCTTTGCACAACTTTTTTTGTCCACGTGCTTGATGCGAGTGGTAAGAAGGAGTTGTTCTTGCCGAGCTTGTGACTGGTTTCGTTGGAGGAACTGGAGATCTCCATGTAGGCGTTGTCCCTTCTCAAGGCCTCCTTTTTCTTGAGATAATCTAGTTCTGCAGGCGTAAGTGCAATGTTGCTGATGTAGGTGTCCATGAAAGTTTCTGAGGTGTCGTTCGTAGATATCTGACCAGCGCAGTCTAGATGCGAGGTGTCATACCCGTGGAGCTCGAGGAGGATCTTCTCAGCTTTAGCAACGATGAGGTTTAGTTCTCTGTTCTCGATTGCAGACTTTCTACAGACTTCTGCGGTGTTGGCGACAAGCTCCTTGATCTTGTCTTCGAGCTCATGGGGTCTGGTTTGCATGATAGCAACCATTGTGGCCCAGTCGCTGAAGGACAGGTTCTCTATAAGGAAGGGAGCTTGTCCGTTCGAAGCTTGGTGAACACGTAGGAGGACATCCGCAGGGATAGCCAACATGGCTATCTGACAGTGAACGTTGGGCGGCTTGAGTGCGGAGAATGGTCTAATAGTCGTTACCAGCTCCGGGTGCCATCCCATCAGAATACTGTCTTGGTCCTGCACAACGTAACGTACGCGCATCGAGAGTTAGTGTATGCTTGTTAGTAGTGTTCATACCGATGTGGGAGTATGGTTATAGGGGGGTAATGGTCTTGAGTGCCTTAGTATGGGATGGTGGGAGCAGCCGTAGGTTGGGCGTTGTATGCGTAGGTATATTTGCGATCTATAGGCAATGACGAAGATAAACTGTGTTGCATGCGAGGTCAAGATCATGTTGCTCGAATCGGGGGAAGGGTTCAGTGTAACTACTGTGTTTTATGGCCATCGTTTAACTTGAAGTATAGTTATGGATTTCTTAACAATAAGGTTGCAGTAAAGCAGGCGTGACGGGGTGTTGCATACCTGAGTCTTACGTGGAACTTAGGTTTGGCTGATTTATAACATTGTACGGTTGCTTCAGGGTACACGACTGCAGGTGGTAACAATATTTTTATTTTTATTTTTATAAAAAATAATTTATTTATTTTTTTATTATTTTTTTATTATTAAGGAAGTTAATTTATTTTTATAGGTAGAGTTCCTTATTATGTGTACAGTTAAGGAGGGGTCCTAAGCAAGCCATGGTCCGGCCAGGGTCAGGGGGGTGCCCGAGGCAAGGCTGGTGTCTGTCTGTTATATTGGGGTTTCGACAGATAGTCCGGGGGCCTGACTTAATTATCGAAAGCTATGCATGCTTGTAGTTTACATTTAATTATTTTATTTTTATATATTATTTGTTTGGGAATATAATTGTAAGGATAATTTATGTGAACTGTATTCGTGTTACATACAGGAATAGAGGGTAATTGTAGTAATACAGTTACTGCAGAGAGCATATAGTTGGTGCGGGTAGATAGTCTATAGGGGATCATTGGTGGATAACGCTAGTTAGCGGTGGTTATTCGGGTAGGTAGATCAACAATAAGTCGTTTGAATCCCTTTTCTCAAAAAATTAACGGCCTAGTCGTAGTGGTACTATCGGTACTGTTATAGTAATAGCAAAGCAAGTGAGAGTGGGTGATGGGGTCCGTCTCATCAGGTATTATATTTTTACAAAAAAACATGTTCCAGGGAGATCTGTTGTCCGAGGCACTTTTGATATTTACGAAAAGTTATGAATGGTTGTTTTGCGTATCGATCGGGGGGTGGAGGGTTGCCATTATACGCGGGGAGTAGCGGCTGTTTTAGGGGGTCAATCTGAGCTGGTACCGGAAAGCCATAGATTATAGAAAAAGTTGGTGCGAAATTAGTCCATTGCTTGGTACTATGAATTTCTATTAAATTATCATCAAGTTAGGATTTAACTATTGGTAATAAAGTCTCTTATTTTTAGTTTGTTATATAGTAAGTATATGTATAGTTTAGCTTTTGTATTTTATATATTTTATATATATTTTTTTTTAAAATAATTGCGAATATTTCACAACTTTATATATCATTATAAGGAAACGGGGTTACGTGGAGTCACACTTGTGTTAATCGATAGGAGATTCATTAAATTGTTACTACTTGTCGTTACCTTATACTTCTATACTATAGAGTATCCGAGGCGTTTTGCATAGGTTATTATAGCATAAGGAGTGAAAGATGTCAGGGGGTCGGGGGGCACGCCCGTTTTATTTTAGTGGGGCAGTATTTGCGGAGGGTACAACGTGCAGCGTTTTTCGATATTGGACGAAGGTGGGACGAAAATTTCAGCATGTTTGGTATAGGTTGTCGGTATAGCACGATGACAGGGTGATTGCTAGGTATCCATCAAGTATTTAAGGAAGCATGAGAGTAGGTTAGCATAGGTTGCGGAGCATTCCCGTTTGTTGCGGAAGCATGGCCAAGTGGTCGCATATGGGGGTGCTGCGGGAAATTCGGTTAGCAGTGGGGGACTGGAAGGGTTTATCATTGGAGTGAGAGAGAGAGGGGGGGAAGGAGACAGAGAGAGAGAGAGCGAGGGAGAAAAAGAGAGAGAGAGAGAGAGAGAGAGAGAGAGAGAGAGAGAGAGAGAGAGAGAGAGAGAGAGA
>BFEA01000244.1:281872-308334 GCA_003427395.1 Chara braunii
TTTTTTTTTTGCTTGAGGGGGTGGGGTTGGGGTTGCGCCGCCCCATGGCGCTTCCCAAATCCCCAACCCCTCTCCCCACCGGCCGCCGCGCGTCCGCGGGGTCGCGGACTCGGCCGCGACCGTGGACTTGGCCGCGCTTGTCCACCGCCGAGGGGGATTCATAGCACAGGCGTGGTAGAAAGGGAGGTGGTCCATGCAATAGAGGTTGTCCCAGGTAGCAAGGTGCCTAGAGGACGAATCTATAGGATGTCTCTTGCGAAGTTGGATGAGCTCCGCCGCCAACTCAAGGAGCTCAGAGAAAAGGGATGGATTTGGCCTAGTACCTCCCCTTACGGTGCGCCAGTCTTATTTGTTCCTAAGAAGGGAGGTACACTAAGGATGTGCATTAACTATAGGGGCCTCAATGCCATCACCGTTAAGAACGCGGAGCCCCTACCCCGGATTGGCGACCTCCTGGATAGAGTGCAGGGATGCCGGTACTTCACCAAGATAGATCTGGAGTCCGGATACGATCAAATTGCCACTAGACATGAGGATCAGCACAAAACCGCATTTTAGACCAGGTACGGTCTGTACGAGTTTGTGGTGATGCCCTTTGGCCTATGCAATGCACCTGGTACATTCCAGCACGCAATGAACATGATATTTCATGAATACTTAGACAAGTTTATCGTCGTGTATCTCGACGATATTCTTATCTTTAGTAGGACTGTAGAGGAGCACGCTGAGCACTTGACAATAGCGCCAGGTCTCCTAAGACAGCACAAGTACAAGGTTAACTTAGAGAAATGTGAGTTTGGTCGCACCAAGATCTTGTACTTGGGTCATGAAATCTCAGCGGATGGATTGAGGCCGGAGGATGCTAAGGTGACCAGCATACGTGAGTGGCCCAAACCTCAGACTGTTACTGAGGTTAGATCGTTTTTGGGGATGATGGGCTACTATCGTCCGTTTGTTAAGAACTATAGTACTATAACTTCCCCATTAATAAATCTAACTAGACTTGACACCCCTTGGGAGTGGACTGAAGAGTGTGAGGCGGCCTTCAGGAAACTGAAGTATGCTCTAACCCACTATGAAGTCCTCAAACTTTCTGATCATGATAAACCTTTTGTTGTGACCACAGACGCCAGCCAATATGGCATAGGCGCGGTCCTTGCGCAAAAGGAGGGGTCAAAGTTGAGACCAATCGAGTATATGAGTAAGAAGATACTATCTCAAAAGCTAGCAAAGTCCACGTATGAGCGCGAGCTCTATGCCCTATATAGAGCGCTGGTTCATTGGAGACATTATCTCCTAGGCAGATTCTTCTACGTGAGATCTGACCATGAGACCTTGCGCTGGATCAAGACACAACCTGTGCTCTCTGATGCACTCAAGCGATGGATACAAGTGATAGACATATATGACTATCAACTTGACACAATCAAGGGAGAGTACAACAAAGTGGCTGATGCATTATCTCGTCGCAGAGTATCTGGGCACGTTAGTTATTGAATTTGGCATATCTAACGATCTAACTCGATCATTGGTGGAAGCCTATCAGCAAGATCCAGTTATGTCTGAGATCATTCGTAAATTCCAAGCAAAGGACAAAGTGACTTTGGGTGAATTTACGATGGTAGACGACTTGCTGTTTCTTGAAAAGGCAGGGAATAAAAGACAGTGTGTGCCTAATAGAGAGTCTTTGCGTAGTTTGTTTCTAGGTGAGTGTCACGATGCAACTGGACATTTTGGTTATAAAAGACTTCAGCTAACTTTGTGCAGAAATTTTGGTGGCCCACTATGATGCAAGATGCGAAAAGTACGTTGAAACCTGCTAGGTTTGCCAAAGGGACAAACCTAGGACTCAGGCTCCGCTCGGGCTCATCAAGCCGTTGCCGATTCTTGAAGGTCTTGGTCAGAGTGTGTCCATGAACTTCATGGATACTCTTGTGACCAGCAGGTCTGGAAAAAGGCACATCTTCGTGATAGTAAACCGCTTTTCTAAGTATGCAAGACTTATCGCTATGCCAAAAACTGCTAAAACTGACTGTGTTATCAAACTGTTTCTGGATAACTGGGTTAGGGATTTTGGACTACCTACTTCGATAATAAGTGATAGGGATGTAAGGTTTACCAGAGAACTGTGGCAGGCGACAACTGAGCAGATAGGCACCAAGCTGCAAATGACGTCAGGGAATCACCCTGAGTCAAATGATCAGGCATAACAGATGAACCTGGTAGTACAACACCTGCTTCGACATTATATTAAGCCAAGTCAGGATGACTGGGACGAGAAGTTACCTCTCGTCGCCAACCTGTACAACAATGTTGTGCACAGTACTACTGGTATGACTCCCAACCAGCTGCACCTTGGTTAGAAGCCCCGAACTGCACTTGACTTTCTGCTTCCAGAAAGGTAACCCACTGCAGCATATGGTAGCATAGAGTTTGTTGTTAATTATGAACAGATGCTGCAGCAGGCCGTCGAACATATTAGAAAGTCTCAGGATGCTATGATCGCGTCTGAGAATAAACATAGACGGCCCTCTAACTTTCAGGTAGGTGATAGAGTCTGGGTAAAGTCATCTCAACTAGGTCAGGAGTTTGGGATTTCACGTAAACCGATGCCACAGTACTTTGGGCCCTGGGAGATTTTAGACATTGTAGGGGATCAACCGGATGGACCTTCACACTTACCCTGTTTTCCATGCATCCAAGTTGGCACGTTTCGCTGCCACAGACCACTTTCCCTCCAGGACATCAATGTTGCCCCTAACCATGGACGAACACGTGGACATTGACGATATCATCGAGCACAAGCTGATGCCTGTGCCCAAACCTCCAGGAAGGGGATGACCGCCAAAGCCACAGATGCAATACCGAGTGCGGTTCAAACATCACATTGATCCTCAAGAAGACCGGTGGTTTACAAGAGAGGAATAAATGAAGACTGGTCCCCAAATTATCTCAAGTTACGAGAGAAATCTGAATGGGAAGCAGCCTGTTACATAAGAACTTCTCAGAGGACTATCGAAGAAAAGGAGGGAATGCGAGGATATGGGTCCTCGGCAGGCCTAAGGGGCCCCTGCTGCAAATGTGCTCGCCCTTAGTGAAGGCGGGCTTAACAAATCATCAGAGGCCCTCGGCTGTCAATTTCGTATTTTGGGGTCCAGGCAGTTTCGTCGCGCCAGTTGGTTGAAGGAAACACAGACCGAGCAGCGAGGAAAAATCCCAGGCCTTCCAGGCCTTTCCAAAATGGTGCAGGCCCTAGACGAGAATCGCGGCCTCGTACACAGACAGTTGCGAGGCCCAACCAAATGAGGCCTAGTAGCTGCAAGAGAGGCGCAGCATCCTGGGGCCTACCGTAAGCTTCCGGGCCCAGGCCAGTCCAACCAGACTGCCGAATGAGGCAGGCTCTTTCCATATAGGAAAGACAGCTTGCTGCCTGGCGAGGCATTCGGACACTCACATGTTGGAGCCGATGCTCGTGGGCTGCTGCTAGCGCTGAGAGGCGAGGTGCAAGCACGTACGGTCGTGCAAGGAGGGTGCTGCTAAGGGCAGCGCCATAGCCCAACCTCCATAGTTGGCGGGCTTGGATGTACAGTGAGGCGCAGGGGTGGTCTTCGGGTGTACAGAGGGAAGACGTGGGAGTAAGTCAGGGGAGAGAGAGAAGGATGACGATGATGATGATGTGAGGGGCCCTGAGGGCACATACCTGGTATTGGCGATGGTCTGCATTGGGCGACATCTTCAAGCACTTCGGAGGCTGCTGACGTCAACAGTTACATTGTCAATTATTAGGCTAGTAGTAGCTATGTAGGGAGTAGGCTGGGCGCCAAGCGTCAAGTAGGGAGATAGGGACTGGATACATATGTTGGTGGTGGCGAGAGCAAGCTCTCATTAACATTGGTTTTCAGTGCTACGATTCTCCATTGGTGTCATATTGGTGCAATGCTGGTTTATGAAGACTGTGATACGATCTGGCTTTCAATGTGATTGTGGAATCTGAGTATTGTCATCTCGCTATTGCTTATTTTCCTTGCAATTCGGTCACATTTCGGGAAAATTTTAGGACGTGTGTTTGCTATGTCTATCGTCTACCTTCTCTCTCTCTCTCTCTCTCTCTCTCTCTCTCTCTCTCTCTCTCTCGCTCTCGCTCTCTTGTGAGGAATTTGCTTGTTGACATTTGCTTTGGAAGACGACTGGCTTACCGAGCAACTCATGTCGTCTCTGCCATAAAAATAGTATTACGGTAGTATGGCTACGTTTCGTACCTGGAAGTCAACGAGTGATCATACTCTTATTTGTGGTCTATACCTACCTTCCTTTCTATTCAGGTCGCTATGGCAACACCCGTTACAGGAGCATGTTTTGATTGTGGTCAGCACGGACACTGGTCAAAAGAGTGTCCTCAGAGGTGTTACATGCTGCGCCTGCAACAGGCTGCACGAGCCATTTTCAGCCCGAAAGCTTGAAAACAAGGGCCTACAGGCCCTGTGTCTTTTCAGCCTAAATCAGGGCCGTTCCGACCGTGAGTCTTTTCAGCCTGAAACTGAGGGCCATTTTCAGGCCCTCATAAGATCGACCTGCCCTGAAACTCAGGCACCAAACCAGGGTTTTAGCACAGGCCATTTTGGGCTTGTTTTCAAGACAACCCTTGGTTGAGCTTCAGCGCCAAGGTCTGGCACGTTTTGGCATTGGCAAGAGCAGCCTCCTGGACGGGCCAGCACTATGTAGGACTGGCCCGCCCTGCAGGCTGCAGGTAGTTCCTAGGTACTTCCCAGGCACTTCACGTGCAGCTCAAAAGGCAGGAGGTAATCTTCAGGATTCGACAACAGCACTCTGCAGGAGCGCTGCAGGAGTAGTAGTAGCGCTAGCAGTAGTCTTCAGCGTTGGGCGCTAGTAGCGTTAGCAGTAGTCTTCAGCGCTGGGTGCTAGTAGCGTTAGTAGTAGTCAGCGCTGGGCGCTAGTAGCGTTAGTCGTAGTCTTCAGCGCTAGGCACTAGTAGGAGCTAGAGTAGTACTAGAGAGAGAGAGAGAGATTGGGCGGAGGCTAGGGAGACTTACCTGCAACGCCATAACTCCAACTTCGTCTTCGAAGTACCTGCAGCACAACGTCATCTTCACAGATTAGTACCTGGCACATGAGAGAGAGAGAGTTCTTCTTCTTCCTCTTCTCAGTCCACCATCTCCCTCTCACCCTCTCTCTACCTGACTTAACTGCATCAGCAGACTATGAGAGAGTGGGCTTGGTGACATTTGGATCCAGACTCGACATTGGGCTTCAAACATTTTGAGGAGGGATTATTTGGGACTTGTAACAAATGCTTGGTGTTGACGACATTCCCATCTCTCCCCCTCTTCTTCGTTTGTTCTCCTCCTCTTCGTCTGTGTATGATCTGGACCTGGTGCATTCTTCCTGTGTGTAGCACCAGGCCCCTTCACACCTTGTGATGAGGATGATGTATGTTTGGTCTAAGTTGCGACATTGATTGGGCTAGTCATTGGTATTCTAGCATTTTGTTGGCTGTCTTCTACTACGTGAGAGAGGTCAGTCCCAGTTAGGTCAGGACTTGCATCTAAGTCTTCCCCTGCGCCATAAAGCACTATTTTTGTATGTATCAGGACGTACACTGCTTGTTGAGGTTTCACTTGCACTGCATTGTCCATTCAGTCCTTTTCATCACATTGCGTATAGTCAGTTATTTATGTACATCGCCCAACTAGGCATGTAACAGAGGTCAACGTTTCAACGGGCACCTATGGCAAAGGGTGCGAACGCCGAACCATTGTTGGCCTTACCGGCAGCAGGAGCGCAGGCTCCGAGCGTGCAGGTGGCGGCTCCAGTCACTAGTGCGTATAACCCAACACCAAGAACGGGATGGTGGACAAGAAATCAGTAGATGTTAGACAAGTAAAATGTGTTTGTTAGTAAGACGCATAAGAAAGAGATGGAGGAATTTGAAGCGCAGGAACAGGAAAGAAAGTGATGGGAAGCGGAAGAACAAGTCGAGCAGCGTAGGAAGGAGCATGAGGAGTTTGAGAATCAAATGAGACAACGATTGGAGAACAAGCCTTCACCCTTATGTGAGGCAGTTCTAGGAAAAGGAGTGGACAAGGCAAGCACCAGGGAGTGAAGAACCAAGGACGAAGTATGACATAACAGAGCAGATGCAATTGACGGATTTGGTGGATCGGCTACAAAGGAAAAATGTGGAACTAAGAAGGCAGGAGAATGAATGGAAGATACAAGTGGCAGGGGACCTTGCGGCACTAAGATAGGAAATATCTGATTTAAAATAGAATCAGGAGATTTCGGGCAGAAACGAGTTGATGAAAGAAATTGAGGATCTGCATTTGGAGATGGAGGCATTAGGAAAGTGAAACGAGGAAGCAAAGGACGCATCTAGACTTTGGTGTAGTGAGGCATTGCGGCCAGGAAACAAGCGAGGGAGTAGCAGTGTCTCTACCCCTGCTAGTGACGGGCGTGCAACGATTCGGGCCCGAACGGTTGTAACACCAGAAGAACTAAGGAAATTGTCGGCGGAGTTGTTGGATTTACAAGAAAAACAACCTTGCGATTTGACGGAGGTGGACATGTTAAAAGAACAGAGAGCAGTTGCAGAACCAAGACGCATTGTGGCTGATGCAAAAGTCACTCGACTTAAGGAGTAGAAGAGTCAGCTCTCCATAGGGGAAGCGGGTTGTAGCACACCCAAGGAGCACGGTGCAAACATCAAAGGAAAAATGGAGGTGGCTGCATACACTTGGAAGGATGCCCCAACTGGATGGTAGTGGTACACAGGCCAATGACATATATGCTTTTCTCCAAGATGAGAGAAAGCAGTTGTGCGCTCTTAAGAAGACGGACCTTGAATTACTGCGTCGCGAAATTAGCATCACCTATAAGACGATAGACATCACGGTGGACGATTTGGCACAGATGAATGTGGACAAGATTTTCGGGGTGGCTAGTGACTCATAGGAGAAACGCGGCTAAGAAGGCTAGGGTCGAGATAAGGCAATTTCATAGTAAAGAAACGCGGCTATTGTGAAGGAAGTCCTATCAGATTCCTCTTGATGGGACTTCCCGAGCGCGATTACTCTATGGGTCGTGCAAAAGTGTGCCATGATACGAGATCTTCGTCTATTCCATCCTTGAGGGATGCTACGTGGAATGCCTTCTTTCAAATTGTGGTTCTTATTCTGGTCTTACGTGGTATGATTCCTTGGGCCGAGAACGACAGGTCCTACCTTTTGTCTATGGTGAAGAATGGGGACGATCTTTTTTGGTGTAAGGGTCCTCTTGTTGTCTACGTGCCCTTGTCTCCTTGGCATTAGCATGTATATGCAAGGTCAACAAGTGGAAGTTTGGATGTATGATCGGATGAACAAGTGTATCTGGCTTGCATCAACAAAGTTGTGGAGCTAAGTGAGAGGAATCATAATTTGTACGACTGTTTCAGGAAATGTATGCGAAACACTATGTCGCGCTGCCTCTGTTCAAATGTGAGGATGGAGACGGAATGGATTTAGAGAGATTTGTAATTTGAAAAACCAATCCGTTTCTCAATTGTCGTGATAAATATATGTGTGGTAAGAGATGTAGACCGGTATCGCACCCTCCTGCTCTTTAAGTAGGCATAGGGCTTACATTGTCACGCAATTTTACAGAATCATGGTTATCCATGAGTCTGATAACACTTTTCTCTCCTTCATCATTTCCTCTCCCTGTTGCATTGTCGAGGTGCCCAACTTATCTACACATAAATATGAGGGAGAACACATGTCATCAGGCTCAATGAGGGTAGGGAACTGGGAGCGAACAGAACCAATGATCCTAACAGATAGACCATCAGGGCGGGTAATGCTCGACTAAAGGGGTGACCGCTATGGAGGGTCGACCATGCAAGGGAACAAGGGAGCCTGGTATACTGGGCGCACCTAGATGAAGCATGCAAGGCTGCCTAACCAGGGCGTGAGGGTCGGCAGGCGGTAGAAAGGTGATGGGTAAGGGAATCATGCAAATGACTCCTAAAGTGAGGGAAGTCGGAGCTAGATCCGTAAGATGGGAAGCCAGGACAACGCTACGGTCCCGATGCACTCGCGGTTAATGACCACCTGAAATTTCAGAATGAAAGATTCTGAAGTGGTTTGAAACCGCTGAAATGGCCTGAAGACACTACACTTCAGGTCATTTCCGAAGTTTCGGGTGATTTGAAGGACAACTTTTATGGTTTTTTTTTTTTTTTTTTGCCTGTTTTTCCAGCCACTTCAGGTTATTTCAAGAATTTCAGGTGGGGACCTGAAACCGCTGAAGTGGCTGAAGCTTCTGAATGGGATTTCAGGTACCCCCATCCAAATTGTTGGATGGGGGTACCTGAAACCCCTTTCAGAAGCTTCAGCCACTTCAGGACATTTCAGGAATTTCAGGTGGGGGCCTGAAACCGCTTAAGTGGCTGAAGCTTCTCAAAGGGGTTTCAGGTACCCCCATCCAAATGGTTGGATGAGGGTACCTGAAACCCCTTTCAGAAGCTTCAGCCACTTCATGTCATTTCAGGAATTTCAGGTGGGGACCTGAAACCGTTGAAGTGGCTGAAGCTTCTGAAAGGGGTTTCAGGTACCTCCATCCCACCATTTGCAATGGATCAACCTGAAGTGGCTGAACTGCCTGAAGGCGGTTTCAGACAACCCCATGTATAGATCCATACACAATCCGAAAGTGTAGTAACCTAAAGTGGCTGAACTGTCTGAAAGGAGACCTGAAAATATATGCACCCGTTGACCATCTTTCTCTCGATGTCGAGCGCATCGGTCCGGCACCGCACGCGGCGGCGCGAGACCCTCCCGACTGCGTCACGTAGGAGTTGGTCTAAATCCTCGTCGCAAATATATATGGAGCTTCCTTAGGCCGCTCCGGCCGAGTGCGCCAGCCATACCTCTCGCGAGCTCCTACGGCAGAATAGGGTCTACGCGAGGCACAACTTACCTCCACCTTACGGGAGCTGTCACCTCCCTTCGGTGGGCGTATCCCCGCCGAGCTACCAGTCCACAGTACGAAAGGTAATCAGTTGCAATCGCAGAGGTGGACCAGCCGAGGGCGTTTCTCGTTCGCTGTAGCATAGGGGGCACGAGCGGTAATACGCCTATCGAACACGCACACGAACCGACATCTTGGGGGGCTGAAGTCCCAAGCGGGGCTCGTCGTCGGTCGACTAGGACGCATCCCACACACCACGCGCACACCACTTTACGAACACAAAAATAAAACACACACACACGCACATACAATACGACACAACACAAACAACGCGACAACGCTCCTAGTCCCTCGGTAGCCAACCCATAACTTTTCGATACGAAAGTCGAATAGGCATCGCGCGCGAGGTTTAGTATAAAACCGCGCGGACGTAGGCCTAACTCATATTGACTTGCGATGCAAACGTACGCAAGCAGTTGCAATGATGACGTACTATGTAGTGCCCATAATCGTGCGGTCCTCGTTAATCTCGAGGGTCGCATTCGACACTCAAGTGTCGGCTGACACGCGCCTCGAGGGTTAGTCTCTCAACGCTGGACAACCGCCAAGCGCGGTTGAAGACCACACACCCTCTTCTGCACTCTGTACAGAGTGGGGCAAATAGGCTTTGCACGGGGGCAGATTCCTTCCCTGCAGAGTCTAGGGTTTGGGATGTCTTGCATAAGGACCTTGAATCCCGGCCCAGGACCAACATCCGACCATGAAAATCTCTAAAAAACAAAGGATGAAAGGGGATCCCCCTTTTCCCTCAAACGGATAATGTGTTTAACCCTTACGCGCGGTCCCAGTAGGCCGCACGAAACACTCGAGACATATATATACACACATATATAAAGAGGGTTGTTAATATAGGACGATCACTTCTCATAGTCACAGTGGGACTCCTCTCAGCCATATACGTATGTAATCGCAGGCAGTCACATCCAGAAGCCAAACCACAACCATACTTGCAATCACATCAAAGATTCATCCAGAAATCCATGCACTACACGGGGTCAACTTCAACCATTCCTTGCACTCATACCCCTCGCTTTAGCCATACAAGCCTCACTCGTGCAACTCTTAAATAAATACTCAGTACTTTTGTTGGATGGCCATTCAATAAAGTCCAGGTGAAAATACAACAAAATAGTTCAATCATAAGGCTAAAGCCTTTAGGTTGAGTGGCAGGAGTGAATTGGAGTTGAATCGTAAACCGATGAATCGGCAACCGACCTGTTATTAGTGATAACAGAGGATGACCCTCAAGGGGGCCGAGCTGAATCTAGTCCTTAACTTGGATCAAACGATCAAGAGAACCTGTAACACATGACAGGTCAATGCCCCAAGCGAAAATCATAAGTGTATGGAGAATACAACCCCATAACACATTCTCACCCAAAATCCTCCTAATTGACTAAGTCTGAACCTACCTTTAAGCAGTACCCAAAGTAAAGGTAGACCCTGGCATAATCTCCACTATACAGAGTGGATCGCCAAAATCGCCACCTGTCGAAATATAATCTATCTCCTTTAAACTAAGAAAATTTCGGCAGCGCTTCCTGTAGGAAAAGTGTCTTTCCAGAATTTATATAGGCTCAAATATGAAAAACAAAAATAATTTTTAACTCTGGAAAGTCAAATTTTGTTAAACTCCCTAAATTAGTAGAAATTTGGGCAGCACTCCCTTTAGAAAGGGAGACTTCCCAGATTTACACTAAGTCAGATATGAACTCAAAAGACAACTCAAACTCAACTTAGACAAGATTTAACTTACTCCTTAGTTTTGTAGAAATTTCGGCAGCAATCCCTTTAGAAAAGTGTTATTCCAAAATTTATACAAGGATGAGTTCAGGATTTGAAAGCAACTTTGACTTCTCAAAGTCCAATTTTGTCTAACTCCCTGAATTAGCAAAAATTCGGGCAGCAATCCCTTTAGAAAAGGAGACTTTCCAGATTTTTACTAGGTCAGATATAAAGAAAAGACAAGTTGAACTTTGACAAGTCAACAATTGACTAACTCCTTGGATTTGTAAAAATTTCGGCAGCGCTTCCCGTAGAGAAAGTAACTTGCCAAGATTTATACAAAGCCAAGTACAAAAAAAGATCCCAGAAAATGCGATAATTGATCTAGATAAAAAAAACTTAGCTCAGAAAATGCAGGAATTGAAACTAACTCCTATAGCTCTAGCACGTGGCGAGCGACTAAGGCAACGACCTATCAAATTGAAACTCAGATAAGTAATGATCTCACCCAACCACATACAAGCCAAACCACAAAGATAAGTACTCTCACCATCCCAAGTTTATCTGATCAAACAATAGTTCATGGTCTTTCAGTAATTTAACCCTTTATACCCAGCTTACATAAGGCATAAAGTCAGGCCACCCAAACTTATGGAACGTGCCGAACTTAGCCAAAGAGTATACACAAAACAGAGGGCACAACTACTTCTCTCTTCTTTGGGCATATGACTAGACCATTCTAGTCGCCCTGAACTGTTTAAGATATTCAAATTATATATAATTGTCTGCATTTAGTCTTCTAAGGCTGCATATGACTGAACTAACTTAAGTTCAGTCTGCCCCAGTTTACCACCAATTTTACTCTTAATTATACTCTCTTCAGGTTGTGATAGGCTTTAGTCAGACCACCTAAACTTATAGAACAGTCTGATTAGCTCGTTCTTAAATAGAATAGTAGTAAATTATAGCCAAGTTATAACCATTTGGTTCCAGCATGTGCGAGGCTTTGAGCCAACCCCCCTGAACTTACAGAAGGGTCTAACTCTCTGCCAATTTCATTTCTCTCTGAATCATCATGTGCGTGGCATTGGGCTAGATCACCTGAACTTACAGAACGATCTGCCCTTTGTCAGGTTCATTTTCTCAGAATAAAAGCAAGAAGAGGGTAAGCCACCTAAACTTATAAAACAACTTAGACCTCCTCGTTCATAACTAAATAAACATAGGAAAACCCAAGATAAACAAGGCGACCAAGGCACCTGAACTTACAAAAAGCACTTGGTCCCTGAAAAGTCAACCACAGTCAGCCCTCACAAGTCAGAGCAGTCAGGCCACCTAAACTTATAGAACAGTTTGACCCTTCATGAGCAATCAGACCCCCTAAACTTATAGAAGGGTCCAACGCTCCATGCAATCCAAGATAAACAAAGCACTGGGTCTCCTCAAACTTATGAGGACCTCCGAGCCTTAGTGACCCAGTCAACCATCATGCACATCAGTCCGCCATCCTGCCTTCCCAGATGTTGTTTCTTTTAACAGTCTGATTTCATTCAATCAACAAAGTTGAAACTGAACTTGAGCACGCATTCTTTTACTTAGTCTGATTCAGTGTCCTGAAAGTCAAAGAAAAGTCAAAGTAAGGTTGCACACCATATACTCAGTCAGAGATGCAATGGGAAATACAGGTAGAGGCTATAACTGGGTTTATAGAGGGAAAGCAATGGTTACCTTACAATTCCCTGCCTCCAGAACTCCTCCTGAGGTCCGGCAGAGCTCCCGCAATCGGTGGGATGACTCCCCACAGAGTCTTGTTGCGGTCCTACGGGTTGCAATCCCGCCTGCCGCCTTCCTCTCAGAACCAATGGACTAGACTTAGAGTAAGAAGGGCAGAAGAAGAAAGGTTGAGACTCTCAGATCCAAGAGGGGTGCACTCAGACTTACGGGAGAGGACCTTGATATCTGGATACGCCTGAGGGCCCCGCAATGGCAGCCAAAGTGTAACAGCAGCTTGGTCAAACTTCAGTCATGCTGTCGACGTCAACCCCCTGGCGACCCCTCAATTCGCAGCACCATCCCTCCTTGCAATTCAACCACTCTCCATGCACTACACCTGCGCTTCCCTTAACGAAGTTGCGGTCACACGACCCCAAATAGTTGTATTCAAACAACGCAGCAGTCCTCAGTAAGCTCAGTAATTGCTGCTGCAGCACAGCAACCGAGACACACTGCAGAGCTCACAACAAAAGAGCAACAAAAAATGTTCCAGCTTCGCAGCCTATTCCTCTCTCCTCACTACTTCGTGCAGCAGAATGAGCAGCGCCCCGGCTAACAAATAAGTCTGTAGTCTACAGTTTGCCTCCTACTATTCCTTTCATAGATGAGTCAAGCAGCACCCTCGTCAATAGGTAAGTCTCATCCTAGCAGTATATCTTACTCCGGTCTCAACAAAAACAATCCCTGCACTAACCGCCAGGTAAATCTCTGGGCCGTGGTCTGTTGCTCGTGCTCAGCAGGACCTACGTTGTCCTGATCGGCAAGCAAGCCTGTGCTCTCCTTGGTTGGCCTGCCGCTTCTACTGTTTTAGTGAGGTACACAGTAGATGACAAATCAATTATCTATGGCCAACAGCATGGCCAGGTCTGTGGACCATCATCAATAGTATGGTCAGAACCGGATGAATCCGCAGCTGAAACGTGGAAATATACACCGCCATCCAGTCCGTGCAGGTAAGTATCTCAACACCGTTTTCTCCCTCTCGCTCTCTTCTTCCCGCTCGCTATAGATCACTTGTTCAGTCATGCACGCCGCCCCATTGCTGTGCTAGGAGAATGAATCTTCCCCCAGACTTCGGGAAGGTACATTATATCCTACTAAGAAAAAAAATGACTTGGCTTATGGGCGCAGTCCGCATCACCGAGCCCTGCCAACCTACCGAGTTATCGTCAAAACTAGCCTCATTATGCACTCGCCCGGGGCAAAACCCGCCGTCTACCGCCCTCTTTCACTCGACTCATCAAGATTTGAGTGAAACTCGATTCTTTCCTAACCATCATCTCTTCTTCCCGCCATAACTCAGCGCACTAACTTTTTCTACCAACTCCACTTCTACTTACTTTCTACTAATTCTAACCCCGTCATGCCACTCGCCTCCTCTCAAAACCTCTATCTCCCTTCCTCTTTCACTCGATTTCATCGAGAACCGAGTGAAATCTCGATTCATTACTACCTAACCTTTCTTCTCCCGCCATATCCCGGCGCAGCTCGTTTCATACTAACCTCTAATTTACTAACTTTCATCTAAAACTAACATCAAGATCGGAGTCGCCGTGGTCTAAAACCCCCAGATTGGTCTTCACCTCGCCCGATTCCATCATGGAACGACCGAGCTATGTCTTTTCTCCCCTCCGCCATATCTCCCCGAAGCTCCTTCTCACTGCGCACGTACCTGGCGCAACTTCGTATCCAGGTTCATTCCCCCCTTCACCCCTTTTCCTGCCTGCTGCCTTCGCCCCTGCGCACATTCTTTCCTCTCAGGCTCCCATTCTACCAACCCAACACTAAAACTGACGCCAGCCTTACGCTCGCCTTACCCAGAAAACTCAGTTTAGATCTTTCACTCCACTCGATTCTACTGAGAATCGAGTGATATCTCGACTTCTCACTCCTACCGCCTTCCCGTCTGCCATAGCTCAACGCACCTTCATTCTCTTCTAGCTCCAACTCTACTAACCTTCTACCCAAACTGACATCATAATCAGCTTCGCCAACCCTCAAAACCCCCGTGTCCATCTCTCGCTCGATCGATTTCGTGCTGTATTGCACGTGTTATCCTCTCCCCGGTGGGCCCCGACTCGTCCTTCGCCATCTCCATTCCTTGAATGCATCTGGCGCAGATTCGCGCCAGATTCACCCTTTTTTCTTTTTTTTTTGTTTTTCTTCACCTTTGCTCCTCGCTGGCGCTGCCTTCACTTGCCTTTACTATAGGGGCATACCTCTTCCTCCTCGCTAGTGTTAGCCCCGCCGCGTTTAGCCCGTTCTCCTCCCTCTCTATGCCTGCACCCGACGCAGGCACCCGTCCAGGTTCGTCCCCCTCTTTGGCACTTCGTTCCCCTCTGTGGCTTGTCTCCCTCTGCACTCCGCTTCGTCGTTCTACAACCTTCACACCCGCTGTTGCCTAACACTACCCGGTCGGACTGCCCGTTTTATCGATCCTACAGCGCCCCTCCTCGTCTCTTCTGGAGCACAGGCTCCGACAACGGACTCCGTCGTAGCAATCGGTGAGCCGTCTCAGCAGCTCTAGCTATCCCTGAAGGAAAACTTCGGAGGGAACCAGCTACTAGACGTTTAGATTAGCCTTTCGCCCCTATACCCAAGTCCGGTGATCGACTTGCATGGGCCGGTTTTGTCACGGCCACTCCCTCTCGTCCCGTTCAAGCAGAACCCGTTACCGCCTCGGGCTTCCATCAGTCAACCCTCACACAGACAGCCGGCCACGACGCGGCCTACTGCAAGCCTTGGAGTAGGCCTTCGTGGACTGGGCCCGACGCAGCTCTCGGCGGTCGCGACAAATATTCAAATGAGAACTTTGAAGACCGACGAGGGGGCGGGTTCCATAGGATCCGTAGCCTGCCACGGCCCCGCTGCGGTTTCCCTACGGTGGTTCTAGTCGCGCCCTGCTTAGGCATAGCCCCCCATCTTTCGGGACCCAACGGGCAGCCCACACCCAAACCTCTCACAGCGAATAGCGGGGTCGGGCGGTTCACGACAGTTGATCCCCGCCGCCTGGGCCCTCCCGCGCCGTGTTTTTCAAGGCGAGTAGGATATAGGAATTTCGCCAGCACCCCGACCATGTAGGAGCCCCGGAGGTAAGCCGAAAGAGACGCGTGCTCAGGGTCCCCGACTACCACTCAAGCCTCGGCACGTAGTCCAAGGTCTGGGGCCGCACCAGCCAAACTAAACTGGCGAACCGTCAACAGCCCCTGCAATGCGGTGTCACGCCCGACTCGAGGAGAACAAACGGAAAAATAAAAATGGGGACAAAAATAAGCCCTTGACACCGCACACTCCCAGGCCTCGAATGGCCGCACCTCGTCGCCGACACTCCATGCTCGCCAAGCTCCTGCACCTATCGCGCGAAGACCTGACCCGCGTTCTATCCCCTACACACTCCATTTACCACACTAAAGTCACGTCACTGTCGAGGTTGATCTCCACGCACGCGCGCATGCCTCAATCAAACGTACCAATCAAAAGGAAGGCGTTCTTTAATCCTAAAATAAATAATAATAATACTAATAAAACATGGCAAGCGGCATCCGTGCCGGCTTTACAATCATCAACGGGGGAAGAAATCACGCACGCCTTAAATCCGCGTGCTCACACACTCTCTACTTCTAAAACCTTCCGGTCAAACTTTCAGCCGATAGACTGCTACGACTCACGCGGTCTACTCAAAAATTCGGACTCAAACTTATTTTCTGTCACTTGCAAAAACCAGGGCGGATACCCTTGTAAGGGTATTCGCGCCGACACCGATGCCTATGCGTATACCAAGGGAGAGCCCAACTCAGAGGAACCCGGCTAAAGGGAGACCATCATGCGACACAACGAGGGTACTGTATAGGGTAAAATGGTAAGAGAGTGACGACGTCTGAAGTAGGCAGAGCTGATCGTGAGGAAGTCCATGAAGCTGCCGATGACATCCACGATAAGAAGTCCGGAATGCCGTCGAGGAAGAGCCGCAACGTCGACGAGCTGAAGTGGCAAAATTGATGTGGATGGAGTACTGAGAAGTCAAAGACGTGGGAAGGTACGTCAGAGTCAATTGTCGTATCAAGCAGGATGACGACGAGTGCGCTGTGGACGCTCAGAAGCATCCGGCTACTGCTGAAGGTCCGCCTCAGATGGAGCACGCTCGACTTCAGCAGTCTCCTCAGCCAGGGGAGAAGGAGGAGGGTCAGTGGGCTGAGGAGGAGTGAACCCAGCATGACGTGCACGGTCATAGGCACGCACCAACATGCGAGCATGCGGCAAGTGCTCGAGGGGCTCCCAAGTAGCCTCCTCATTAGGGTAACCCTTCCAACGTACAAGATACTCGACGTGAGGAGGGTTGTCGTCGGTGACTCGGCGACCAATGATGTCTGAAATGAGGAACTCCTCGTGGTCATCCACCATGATGGGGGGAGGGCGCTCGTATGGTCGTCCAGCGAAACRCTCAGACGGTCTGCGGTAAGGATGCAGTAACGAGACGTGGTAGACATCGTGCACACGAGCCTGGCGTAAGTAGTTGGGCAGCTTCACACAGAAGCTGACCGGGCTAGAAGCCGTATCAGAACCGACGACCTGGAGGATGCGGCATGGGCCAAAGAAGCGACGCCGAAACTTGCAAAGCGTGTCCGCTTCGAGCTGTAAGTGACGGGCGTCAATAAGCACATCATCACCGACTTTGAATGAATGATCTATCCTCGATCGGTTCGCACGTGCTGCCATGCGAGTCTGGGAAGCGGCTATGTGTTCATATGCGGTCTTCATGATCGATGTCATGTGTGCAACCCAATCATCCAGCGTGGGACAACTCATGTCGGGGTGCATCTGTGACGGTCGAAGGAAGTCCGCGGGAACACGAGGGTGATAGTCGAAGTCGCAATAGTAAGGCGACATCCCCGTGGCTGGCGAGACGGCGTGGTTGTAGGCTATCTCCGCGTGGGTAAGATGGAGATCCCACTGCTGGTCGTCACGAACAATCTTTCGGAGAATATCTCCGAGAGTCCTGTTTATGACCTCGGTCTGACCATCAGTCTGGGGATGGTAAGACGATGAGAAGTGGAGCTGAGTGTCGTAAACCTCGTGGAGTCGTCGCCAGAATCGGCTGGTAAAGCGCGGGTCACGGTCAGATATGATGCTCAGAGGTAAGCCGTGGTCACACACGACTCGGTCAAACATGATGTCGGCGACCTCACGTGCGCTGATGGCATAGCGGCATGGAACAAAGTGTGCACACTTCGTGAAGCGGTCGACGACGACCAGGATAGCATCATGACCGCGGGGGGTCGGAGGACGAAGAGGACTGATAAAGTCCATTGAGATGGACTGCCAACGACCCTCAGGGATAGGAAGAGGCTGGAGCAAACCATAAGGAAGGTGGTTCGCACTGTTCACCTCTTGACAGGTGGGATACTCTGCGACGTAGTCCTTCACAAAGTCCTTGCACTTCGGCCAAACGTACAGGCGGATCACACGAGCCAACGTCTTGTGGAATCCCATATGACCGGCGGCTGCCTGATCATGGAACTCTTCTACTGCTCGGACACGTAGTTGTCCAGTGGAGGGAACGACAATACGGGGCTCTCTAGTGTCTTGTGAATTGTGCCAGTGCACAAGATCGTTGTCCCCGAGAGAGTAGTTCGGGACGGTCTTGCCACTCTGAAGGGTCGCGTGGATGTCGGGGCAGTGGCGGTACTGAGTGCGAAACTCGTCGATCACCGAGTGGTGGACGGTGGTGACCGAGATGGAAGAGAGCTGGATCTGCTCCTGGTCGTGGTCAGGACGCCGGGATAAGGCATCTGCGACCCGATTAGTCTCACCCTTGATGTGCTCAATGGTGAAACTAAACTCGGATAGGTCGCGCCACCAGCGAGCCTGTCGAGGAGTGAGCTTCAGTTTTGTCAGAAAAGCCTGGACAACGGAGTTGTCCATGCGCACCGTGAATGGTGCCCCGTGCAGGTAGTGACGCCAGTGCCGGACGGCATAAACTACTGCGAGAACCTCACGTTCATCAGCGGTGTAGTTTATCTCGGCAGGCAGGAGCTGACGGGAGTAGAAGGCTATCGGACAATCACCTGAGCGAGACTCGACAGTGCTGTCCTCGATGATGGTAGGAGAATAATCAATAGAAGGCTCGTCAGTAGCTGGACGAGTAGGCGTCAGCGGGAAGCAGTGGTAGGGGTAGGTGGTGGGAAGCGAGGGATACGAGGATGAGAGGAATTAGGAGAGGAGGGGAAAATATGAGAAAGCACTGCTCCTACGGCAAAGTCTGACGCATCGGTGATAAGGATAAAAGGGTGATCGAAATCGGGTAGGTGGAGAACCGCTGCACATGTCACCGTCTTCTTGAGGGCGAGGAAGGCGTCCTCGTGGAGGGGTGTCCAAGCCCATGGTGGGTTCTTCCGGAGGAGGGTGGAGGTAAGGACGTAGGAATACCTAGCGTATCCTTGGATGGAATTACTATAGTAGCTGGTAAGGCCAAGGAAGCTGCGAAGCTGCTTGGCGGATGTGGGGACGGGTCACTCCGCAATAGCAGTGATCTTCGCGTCGTCCATATGGAGACCCTGGTCAGACACGTAGTGTCCTAAGAAATTCACTTTGTGCTGGGCAAAGCGACACTTGCTCAGCTTGGCATAGAAGCCATGTTTGCGCAAGCGGTCAAGGACGTCGCGGAGGTGTCTGAGGTGCTCGTCAAGGGTACGACTGTAGACCAGGATATCGTCGAGGTAGACGAGAACGTACTGCTCCAGGATGTCCCTGAAGATGTTGCTCATCGCCCTTTGGAAGGTAGCGGGTGCGTTGGTGAGGCCGAATGGCATCACCGTAAACTCGTACTGGCTGAAGCGCGATCGGAACGCTGTCTTCGGTTGGTCGGCTGCAGCGACCCGGATCTGATGGTAACCACTACGAAGATCAATCTTCGTAAAGAAGCGGTTGCCTGCTAGGCGGTCAAACAGCTCGTCGGAACGAGGCATGTGGTAGTTGTTCTTGACCGTGTAGCGGTTGAGACCGCGATAGTCGATGCAGAGACGGAGAGTTTCATCCGCTTTGCGAGCAAAGAGGACGGGTGCATCCCACGGGGAGTTGCTGGGTTTAATGAAACCCAGTCTCAGGAGCTCCTCAAGCTGACGCTTGAGTTCGGTGGCCTCGGGGATCGAGAGTCTGTAGGGTGCCTGGTGGTGAACACGATAGTCAGGCACAAGCTGGATGGAGTGCTCGACGTCGCGCATCGGTGGGATGCCGGCGTACGAGAACGACGATGGAAAAACGTCGTGGTACTCTCGAATGAGGTCACGAACTGCGGGCTCCAGGTCGGTCGTATAGCGTGCGAGTTCCTCAGCGTCATCGCGAGACGACGGGGTGCACTCGACGGACGGCGGAGGGAGGGAAGTAGAGAGGGAGAGAGGGCGCAAGGCTAGCGAGGGCGCCGTCAAAAGGGAAGGGGTGGTTCGGGTCCAGGGTGCCCGAATAGGAAGGGGAAGTAAGGGGGGGGTTGAAAAACCCTTAACCCTAGGAAAACCCTAACCGAAGTTTGAGTGGTTAGGGTAGGGTACCGGTGACCTAATCAAGAAAATAAAATAGCAAGCATAGGGGGGGGAAGGGGGGAGAAAAATAAATAAACAGCGAGATTTCGAAAAAAAAAATAAAAAAAATATGGAAATAAATAAATAATAAAAATAATTAAAGAAATAAGGAAATAAAATATAAAAAAAGAAACAATATTTATTTTTTTAGAATTTTTGGCAGCAATAATAAAAATAATTAAAGAACTAAGAAAATAAAATATGAAAAGAGAAATAATATTTATTTTTTTAGAATTTTCAGCAACATTTCCCTACCCCCTATGGAGTCAAGAATGTGCCAAGGGAAAGAAGAGACCAAGATAAGCAAACTAAGTTTCAAAGTGCCGCAAATGAAATTTTTCATAAAATAAATAAAGAAATAATAAGTAAATAGATAAGGAAATAAATAAAAAAATAAGTAGAGGATGGGGTGACGAAAAATAAAGTGTTGGCTTTTTTAAAAATTTCAGCAGCATTTCATTACCCCCATGGGGTCGAAGTGTGCCATCAAGAAGAAAGGCTAAGTAAAGTGGGCTATTTGAGGTCCGCTATACCTTGATTCGATCAAGAATGAACATACAACACAAGCAAGTGTCAAACTTCAAACATGACTCGACCGACACAATACAGAAGAGCGGCAAACGAAGTTCAGATGAGAAGAAGCGAAGGATCTGGTCTCTCTTAAGAACGAGTCCACAATCGGATTAAAGTCACAAAATGAGCTTAGTCAAACCCCCTCCATAATTCTGATCCCTCACTTCCTCTCTATAGTATCAAAATACTCAGACCATGTGATGGTATGCTAAAGTTACTCTCATCATTCCAGACTCACAACTAGTCGGACATAATTAGTCCCCATCTAGCAAGAACTTTGCCAGCAGGCCACTCTGTTGAGTACTATGAGCCTCTTTTTAAAAACTTGATTCATGAGGTAATCTAGAGGTTCGGTTTTCTAAGCGATCCGGAACCAAGGGTTTTGATGCTCTCGATATGAGCCTCTTTTTGAAAACTTGATTCATGAGGTAATCTAGAGGTTCGATCTTCTCAGCGATCCGAAACCAAGGGTTTTTATGCTATCGATATAGACATCCCAACCTCCCTCTCTCGCTATGTGCAGCGACTCTTCTCAGATGTATATCTTCTTTGCATTCTCCATTGACTCGTAAAGTCTGATCATGTAACAAAATAGTGGTTGTCTTCCCCGTGACATGCTCAAGATTTGTTGTTCTCAGTCTAGCGATATAAGGGAGGAAGAAGTTTATCAACTCCCATCCCTCAAGGTCTGCTTACCCTTTTAACTCTCCCAATGTCTGAATTGGATCGTCCTCCATCCAAAGACTATAAGAGAGAAAGTCAGATTGGGTCTAGAGGACATTTTTAAGAGTATACCCTAAAAAGGCTTCCGTCAAAAAATATTTGATATGACGATAACTATGATTGCTCGACAGGTGGAGGATTGAGGCAACTTGACCAATTGTTGACTGAATCTGCCTGACGGTAAAGATTGATAGGTTTGCACTGTTGATTGAATCCGACTTGGGATTGCCAACACGCCTAATAATCTGAGTTGCTGTGCTTTGGCGCTATGTGATCTTACTGATGACTTGTATTCGTCTGAAAAGATGAGACCGACACTGTCCAAGATGCCACCAATTAAGCTGGTCGATTTTCCGATGAATAAGACTATTTGAACTGCAGGGGATTAATGTCACTTATTTCAAGTCCTTCGTGACCTTTCAAAGTATGAAATAATTTATTCTTAGTTCTTTGTAGTTGTCCTGTTGTTGTGTCATGACCGACTTCACATTTATTATAGGTCCATTGTGTTTTGTATAGGTCGTTGGGTCACCAATCTTTATTATTGTCTATTTGTTGGACCTTTTGAGTTTGGTGTATCCGTTTACTAAGTCTGTCGTGATCAGGTTGCTTTCAGAGTTATTTGTTTTTAAACTTATTGTGATCATCCTGCTTGTCCGGTCGCTTATTTTTGAACCCACATCTGACCCGTGTTCAGTTTGTGCTAAGTTGGTGTTCAAAACGGTATCCAAGTTTGTGCAACCTCTATGATTGAATCCCTGCTTTGATTGAGTTCAAACCCGTAACAAACCAATATTGAAACTTGTACTGAACTCTTGTCTGAATTCTCACTCGGTTTGTATCTGAGCCAGTGTCAGATTTTCCCTTGACCTGTGCCTATGATGAACTTTCCCAACCTATCTAAGATCAACGTCTGAGCTTGAGTCCAAGTCTGTCCCAAATCGACGTCCAAACCTGAGTCCAGGCTTGCTCCGAACCAGTGTCCAAGATCGGGTCCAGATCTACCCCGAACGAGAGTTTGAACTGAGTCTTGGCCGGTCCTGAACCAGCGCCTGAACCTCAATCAAAGCCTGCCCTGAACCAACGTCCGAACCCGAGTCCAAGCCTGCCCCGAACAGGCGTCCGAACCGGAGTCTAAACTTGCTTCGGACTCATGCTCGAAGGTTGGTTCAAAGTCAATCCTTTCAGGTGGATTTTTTTATCACTTATGCGAGATACACTGTTGTGGGTACTGCATAGTCAATATGATTCATTTCCACCCTGATTTTCTCTCTTCTTCTTCTTTTATTACATTGAGTTCATTTTTCCCTCTCGTTTGGTCTCCCTCTCACCCGACGTACATAGCCAATCAATTCAACTTCCCTGACATTCTTAGTGTTATGTATGATTAAAAAAATGACAAGTTATAGAAGTCTTTGCTAACAATAATGATCTCAACAAATGGTAATAGTAGTAATAATCGAAAACAATAACCATAGTAGTAATAATAAAATATAATAATAATAATAATAATAATAATAATAATAATAATAATAATAATTGTAATAATAAATCAATGATGATGATTATGGTAGTAACAATTATTATAATCATTTTACTATTATTATAATTATTACGATTTAGATAAAAGGAGAGGCCACAAGGGGGTTAAAATGCGGCAACCTTCACGGATAACCAACCTAAGAATATGCTATGAATCGGTTATGAAGTCAGACCTCCAGGCGATAACTCACTTAAGGGAGCAAGGCGCACCCCAAAATATATCCAAGCTTACGGGTTAACTTTAAAACCCTACCAAAGCAAAACCTCATATTATTTTGAAGTATTGTTCAAGGGTTCGTATGGGCTGAGGATACAAGTATAAACTCCCTACAATTTTTGAGGCCAATGCTTAAAGCTGTAAAAACCATGATCACTGCATTGAAGCAGGTGGTCGTGTTGTGTCGTCCGAAAGGGCAATGTCCCTCTCAAAATTTCTACGGTCCGCACATGACAATTCTTACTACGGGATCTCTGAATTCTCCTTGGTATGGTACCACCGTGGAGTTTTTTCCCCAGTTCCCACGATCTCGAATTTAATTGAATTGTCTCTTGAAGGTTGAAGTCCTTGCGTGAGTACCTTCTCAGGCAACCTAGTGCCACGTGGATTCTCAAGTCTCGGACTCGCTATTGACATCGAGAGTAAGTTTTTAGTTGATCAACAACCTATCACTCTCGATTCTTAGACGGAACTACATTAGGTAAGCTAATCCAGGGATAATTTTAGTTGATCAACAACCTATCACTCTAAATTCTTAAACGAAGCTACATTAGGTAAGCCAATCCAGAGATAATTTCCAATCTAGATGCCGAACCGTCTCAACCTAGGTTGAATTAGTCATGATAACAAAAGCGAAGTTAGAGAGGGTTACAGAAATGAACGTGAACTTGATAAAAAACAGAGTAGTCATACTACTTTCCTCTTTGCGTGATCCCGCTTCCTCTAGTCATAATCCAAACAACATATCATATCTTTTCCTTTTTGGTTAAAACCCTATTTGACCGCTCTACGGCCCCACCCTGTTAGACTCTCGAGCTTGAGTCGACCCTTCAATGGTCTAAGCTAACTCAGCTCCGCTCATGCGCAAGCCCAGGGCACGGAACATTCGTCACAGAATCACCCCCACCTACTGCTTTGAGATGGATGGGGATGGGCCAACACATGAGAGAGCTTTGACATAGAAGATGTAGCTCAAACCTCACTCTAGGTAGGTAGTCTCGTTGATCCTTGACAAGCGTCTTCTCGATACTTTGTTGTGTTTGCAGACAATTGCTTCTTCCAATACTCATGCAGTCCAAGGAGTTGTTTGCGAGTTCATCTTCCTTTATGCTTAGGTCAAGCGTCCTTCTTGCGCCACACATCCATTTGCTAGGTGTACAGTCTAGCGGCATTGACGAGACAGAGAACTCGCCCCTCGGCTTAGGGATGTCGACCAAGTCATGTGACCCTTATTGCCTCACTAGGGCGCCTTGTTCGTTCTCGGCCTCTTGACGTTCTAAGTGCTCACATCCTACGCACCTTGCAATAGTCATTCATCACATATCATGTTCCGACGCTTTTCTATACACCCCTTAGTCTTTTCGGGGGCCTTCCCACATACTCAAGGGACTCTTTCATCTATTCAATCATCTTTGTCAAAGTCCAATCATTTGGCCCTCCTTTCTTTCAACGGAGGGCCGCACAAATCAAAAGGGTCATCCATGGGCGAGGATTACGTTTACAACCCAATTTTTTGCTTCTCTTTCCTTCCGCCACTCGGTCTCACCGGGTGCCGTCCTGCTCAAGGTAGTTTAGAGAGCTACTCACCTGCACACTCAATGCAAGATAGGAACAAGCACAACCCCCATTTAGGGTCAACAAATAATCTCTCCCGCATGTCTATTCTCTTTGTCTTTCGGTTCTTTCTCTTCCCTTTCCTTTTCCTTGTCTAGGCCTTTTTCTTCTCATTCTCATGCATTCGGGGTGTTGGTTGAGTCCACTGACCTTTCTCTCAATCAGCAAGTCTTTTCAGTTCTCAAGTCCTCCCAATCCTCAAATCCTTAAAGCCCGAAGTTCTTTCAATCCTCAAGTCTCTTTCCTCTTCGTGGCACAAGGGATTGGCTACCCTTCCCTTGCCCTCTTTTTCCACCAAGTGAGATCAAAGTGCTTTCACCGTTTGTCCCCTGGCAATCTGACAAGTGAACGGAGGTGGATTAGTCGCATGCCAGGATGAAGAAGGGGTGAAGGGTTTAGCTTAGACTAAGAGGGGGATAGTTGGCGGATGGAGAGAGAGAGAGAGAGAGAGAGAGAGAGAGAGAGAGAGAGAGAGAGAGAGAGAGAGAGAGAGAGAGAGAGAGAGAGAGAGAGAGAGATCCTATGCCTAATCAAAAGACTCCCTCCCCTTCCTATTTTATCCTATCTCCTTACCAAAGGCCCCCTCTAGTAGCTCTGCAGTCCTATACCCCGTACGCATGGCGGCCGATAATGGAGGTGCAGGAAGAAGAATGTGAGTCACGATTGGCTATGGTGGCTGGTTGACGGAGGTGGAGAAAGAAGAAGGTGGGAGGAGGTTGGCTTTCGTGGATAGGGGATGGAGGTGAAGGAAGAAGAAGGAGAGTGGTGGTTGGCTATGGTGGATGGTTGTTGGAGGTAGAGAAAGAAGAAGGTGGGAGGTGGTTGGCTATGGTGGATGGGTGATGGAGGTGGAGGAAGAAGAAGGTGAGTGGTTGTTGGCTATGGTGGATGGGTGATGGCGGTGTAGGAAGGAGAAGGTGAGAGGTGCTTGGCTATGGAGGATGGACCGAGCTCTCCCAGGCCTCATGCCCCCACCCTGCTAGGTTACAGGGCAACACGACTCACCCCAGCTCCGGCGAGCGTCGTCCCGACAGCAACCCTTGGTTTTCCCTTGGAATGCCCGACCCAAGGCATCCCAAGATCTCTCTATCGGGCCTCACGCTCCTGCTATCAACAAGTTACAGGGCAATCCCCCAGCATCGGCCAGCGTCGTTCTGGCATCGAAAAACTGCAGACCAATGAACATAACGCATCAAAGAAGCATAAAATGAGTTGCAAGGAGTACCCAGAGTCCTAAGGCATTCTCAAGACTGCCAAAAGCAACCAAGAACCAAATGAGAACCTCTGTTTTTTAGCGCTTTTTTATGATGAAAAGTTTCTCAAAAAGTTCAGATTTGGATGTACCAGAGGTCCTCCCAACCACAAAAAGGGTAGATGGAAACTCATACAATCCCCTCTATGAACACGCCGGTATGGCGGTTTACAACGAAAAAAACGGATCTCTACCAGGCCTCATGCCCCCATCAGGCTAGGTTACAGAGTTGCACCACATTGCTCCAGCCTCCGGCCCGCATTGCGCCAGCTCCAACCCCGATGACCGCTGAGACTGCCCCCACTAACAGCCTCCCAGATCTCTTCCAGGCCTCACACCCCCTTTAGGCTAGGTGACAGAGTTGCACCACCTCGCTCCGGCTCCGGCCAGCGTTGCTCCAGCATCGGTCTTCGAGGGCCGCTGTATTACAACCAAACTCAGCAGG
>BFEA01000244.1:341470-373470 GCA_003427395.1 Chara braunii
AAAAAAAAAAAAAAAAAAAAAAAAAAAAAAAAAAAAAAAAAAAAAAAAAAAAAAAAAAAAAAAAAAAAAAAAAAAGTGTTGAAGAAAGGGAGCACCTTCTCCTTACACATTCGCTACCTCTTGTGTTTTGGTCTTGTCGTATTAACCTTCATGAAGTTTCTCCTTCCTTTGCATACTTGTTTTCTGGCTATGGCCTCCTCCTTCTTCAAACCCTTTTCAACCTCCCCTCGTCATTCTCTCTTTGACTATGGCAAATTCCTATCACTAACACAAGGGAGTCCTTCCCTCGAGCAGGGCTACGGGGACTCTCTTTACCCTTTCTTTCTTCGTCATAGTCTCAAGGCTATAGAAGAACACTCCGCTAGGCCAACACAACTTCCACCAACCTCTATAGCTCCTTCAGCTAGCCTAGAGTCACCCTCAAGCTTCGACATTGGCAGGGGTTCGCCTCCTCTCACTCCGGTTGAGTTTGTTGCTCTTTTGAGCTCATGTGGTCAACATCTGCTTGCCTCGTGTCAATGTGTGTGAGGGGAGAACTGCTCCTCCAGCTTAAATAGGTTAGGCATAACACTCCAGTCAGCCCTTGAGCCTCTCCCAAGTGCTCAAGGTGAGTCGAGGTACCCCCAAGGCCTCCTTTCACTAGTGGGTCTCCCTGAAAGCATCCGGGTGTTATCTTGGTTAAGTACATGCAGTCTGAGTGGCTCGTACCAACTCAAACTGCCTTGAGGGTCACTCTATGTTTTTCTTTTATCTTCAATTGTTGCCCCTTCGTCCCGAATAGTCAACGGGCAACCTTGTTTGAAAAGAAAAGACCTTTTGGACTTTTCCTTTGATTTTTTTAAATTTTCACTGTAATTGGAGTGGACCGGGGTACCTCCTTGTACCTGAGTCATTGTCTGCCTTGGATTTGGCTGAGATCCAATACCAAAATTAATCTGAGTCACCAACAAGTGGTCCTTGCTTCAAATTTGAGCCCCCTAACTTTCCTTCAATTTATAGGACATTTGACATCAGGTTTTGGCCAAATGCACTATTTTGTTCTTTTGTTTGTTTTGTTTCTTTCCATTTCAAACCGCCAACTCATTCCGAAGTTGGCATCACAAAAAATGCCCATATTGCTTCTCCCATAGGTCTGAATATGAGATCTATAGTAAAAAAAAAACGGTCCACTTTTTTTTTTTTTTTTTTTTTTTTTTTTTTTTTTTTTTTAAATTTAGGTGTTGTAGAGATAATGCCCAAGGGCCTTATCTCCTCACTCAAGATTTACCTCCAAGATTCGGGGTGATGAGGTTACAGTAGGGAACTGCCTGTCCCTACTGTGTGAGTCTCAAATGACCGGTCAATTACCCTTCATGATTTTCTCTCCCTTTATCCCATTCTCCGTCCTTTTTCTCTCTTTTTCCTTTTTTTTTTTTATTTCTGATGTGGCAAGTGTCAAACAATCGTTGAAAATTTTTTTAGGCTATAGATCTTAATCTAGATCTGGACCTAAAACAAGTTGCTATGCGTTATTTTTTTTATTACAATAATAACACCCCCATACTCATGGGAGGCTCCGTTTTGCATCCGTGGCAGCCTATTTTCTGCATATAGTCACTTAAGGTTCTATTTTCTTTTGCTTTGCTGGTCCGAGATATATCGAACTGCAAGTTAGGCCCTTTCTCTTCATTTATTCATTCATTTGCTTACGAATATTTTTCATCTTGGCCCTACTAGTGCACTAGTAGTGCTAATATTTTCGCCGCTCGATCTTGATCTTGACGGTACATCTTGCTGTGTTTGTCCATCGTCATGTTCGCCCATAGTTTCCTTACGACAACTCAAGTTCCCGTCGCTTATCCTATATTAGTCCGATCTCCCATTCTCACCGGCGGTCCCACTGATTTAGGTTTCAAATTTTTATTATTTTTATTTGGACTTGTCTAGTCTCAGACATCATTTTTCATGTAGTCCCATTTTTATTTGAGACTCGCTAGTTCCCGTCAGTCCCATTTTTTTTTTCCCCATGTATCTCAAGTGTGCTAAATATTTTCGGCTCCTAGATCTTTATCTCACGGTTGTCATTTACCGTCATCGTTTGCTTTCGTGCTTGAGACATATTTTTCTAGTGTCTTGCGAGCGTCAAGGTTCATTTCCCCTTGGCATTGACACTCCCTTGCAGTTTGTTAATTTTCAGAGTGCAATAGCGGTAATTTTTCTAGCCTCATTGCCCTCAAACTTGTTCGAAATTGCAACAAAATGGGGCGACACATTTCCAAGTGCATCCAAACCCAATATTGATTCCGGATGAACTTGGAACACGTGTTAAATTTCATTTTTGTAGTCCGTTGCATCACAACCTACTTCCCTCTTGATTTTTTTATTTTTTTAGAGAGAGAAAAATATTAAAATATTTTGTAACCGTTTCATCGTAGGATGATTTGGTCATAAAATGTATCTAGAACATGTGTTTTTTTCCCTTAATGGTGTCGTTTTTGTCCGTTTGCAAGCTCATAACTTCTACGAGCTTTAGTATTCGGTTCATTATATATGAATCCCCTTTTCCCAACCTTTGTGCGCGATTCACCCCCGGGTGAATTTGGTAACAAAATGTATGTAAACATGTTTTTTTCTTAACCTCAAAGTGTCTGTGTCTATTTTTTACCGCTTATATCGCAACAACATCTAGCCTTGGTGTACACTTGTTCAAGGTACCTAGACCTCCTTTGGAAAGGGACAAGTTGATCATGATGTGGTAGCTTCCCCCTTTTCACTCCTACACTCTCCTACCTCTCTCATTCTTACTCGAAGTCTTTTTCTCCTTACCTTTGTTGATTGTTTATCCCGGATCACACTAGAATCTCATTTTTCACGTTCAGTGTACTTGGGCACTCTAAAACTAAGACCCTTGTGATCCGTTGCATCCCTTTTGACTGCCTTCGCAATTTGAAGGCCTTGAAGTTTTGAAATTGAGACTTTCTTACTTCTTTTCTAACCCCTTACTTTATGACACTCGAGTGACCACCATTTCTCAGTTTCTTTGTGTGAGGGCACTTGTTCAGCTGGTGCTTTATTAATCCGCTTGCACCTTCTTGCTTGGCTCAATGACACTCAGGTTTTTCTCATGTCGTATTTGGGCGACCCTCTAGGCCACACGCTTGGACCATGTGTGATGGCAGCTAAACATTATTTTACTTGGTGTCGTCGTACCACCTTTACTTGTGGCGTTAAAATTCATGTACTATTTTTCTGGTGGTCATCCTTCCTTAAGGAGGGATGCATTTATTATTTTTTTAAAGAACCTTGGTACTCACATCCCTGCAAGGTATTTTTCCTGTGTCGAGCAACCGTCAACTTTATCCTTGTTGCTTGCTGAGTCTGCATGCTCTTGAAATTGCCCACCTAATTTAAAAAGTTGTCTCTTATCCATCTGATCTCTTTGACGTCTGTATTTTTAATATGTTGTCTGCGCCGATGTTCCAAATGTTTCAGGCTTCGAACGACGTCAATACGTCCCTGTTTGCCCATTCTTTCCTTGTTCCTTGTCATTACGAGACATACTGCTTTTTTTTTTTTTTTTTTTCTCAAAACCTTCCTCTTACATTTTGTTCTCTTGCTTCAAAAAATAATTCCTTGAGCAACGGATCTCCATTGCTCATGCCCTTATAATATGTCACATGCAATGTCCTTCCGAACGTTCCTGCCTTGGAGCAGAGTCATTATGCGTACGTTTACCCTCCTTTTCCTCTTCGTTTATGACTTGCTGGAGAAACCCTCTTTCCCGTTTTTTTCTTGGAACCTTGTCAAACTCTCCTAATTTGTAATTGACTTTTCTTCCTCAGTGTAATCCACGTTTTTGTGGCCTTGCGTCCTTTTCTTCCTTAGTCTAATCCACATTTTGTGGCCTTGCGTCCCTTTTTTCCTTTGTTCAGCGTTCTACTGATCCTGAGTCCCATCTTGGGCTCTTCGTTTCGACAGTCCCGAATTTCGTCTTGGGACTTTGGCGTCGGTGATCCCATTTTAGTCATCTGTCTAGCCTTTTCGTTAATGTGTACATCTTTGTCATATACCATGTCTCAAGGGTCGAGACTTGATTTGAAAATTAAGGGTTCCGACCTGTTCCCCCCACTTATTTGTGATTACCTCATCGCACATTAGTCAATTGTTAGTTGGAGAGAAAGTAAACAGGTTGGGTAGACGAAAAGAGGGAGCAAAATTCAATAGGTAGTAGTTTCACATAAGTTCTTTTTTTCCTTACTTTCATGTCATTCGTATGGTCCCCTTTTCTTCGCGTTTTGGAATGGGGAAGAACCAATTGTTGGGTCATTTTTCTTCAAGTGTTCCTTCAAACCCTTTTTGTGACGCTCATCACCCGTAGTACATCGAGTCCATTCTTTGTTCATTTATCTGTTTTTTTGGTCATGCAATCCATATTTCTTTCCCGAGGCCTTCTCATCCGTTGTGCATCAAATAATCTGTTGTTTGAATCATGCAATCCATATTTCTTTCCCGAGCTTTGTCATTCCTTTTGTAATTCTTGAGATAGTTTTACCTTTTCAACCTCTCGCGACTCATTCCCACTACCTTCAACATTCATGCGCGCCCATAAATCAACCGATTTTCAAGTTCTAAACAACTCCTTAAGCCAATTCTGAAGCTCATTAACAGTTTGTTCTTATGCGCATCTTTCTAATTCAATCTCTAACTCGTTCTCTTGCATTTCTTTTGGTCCTTTGCTAGACTTCTTAGACTCATACTTAGTTTCACACATTTCCCCTGACCAGTTGTCAAGCTTCTCAAGCTATTCTCAGACAATCTCTCATGCAATTTTCCTGCTCACTTTGTTGGGTCTCTCAGGGTCATACCCAAACTATTTTTCAACCAATTCCTCTCGCCACTTTGTCATGCTTCTTAAGCTCATACTCACTATTTCTCACACAATTCATGAGGTCACTTTGTCAGGCTTCTCAGACTTATACTCGGGCTATTTCTCATCCAATGTTTAACCTCCAATCCTTTTCTTCGAATTTTCTTTTTAAGCACTGATTCGGGAAAATAATTCAACCCTGTACTACAAAATCCCGTATTGGGTATACATCCTCTCTGTCGGGCTTCCCGGGCTCATACTCAAGCTATTTCTCATGGAATTCCTTTGGGTACTCTTTTTGGCTTCTCGAGCTTGTACTCGGGCTATTTCTCATACAATGACTTTAACCACATTGTAAGGCTTCTCAAACTTAGACTTAGACAATTTCTCACACAATTCATGTTTTCACTTTCTCAGTTTCATATATTTTTTTATATTTATTTATTATTAGTTTCCTAGGTAGCATGACATGTCCAATCAGATTAATTATCCGTACTATCCGGTCGGAACATCTGGGGGTAAAAAGGTTTATCCGAAATTTTCGGATAAATTTCGGATAATAAAAAAATAAAAATTATATTTTTTTTGTTTTATTTTTTATCTCCAAATCTGATGGGAGTTTTGAAATGGCCTCCAACCAAAAGTTGTTAGTATTGTTATAATCTACAACACACGTTCTTTTAAGATTTTTTTGAGATGTTTTGTTATTTTGGAAAACTACCTTATTTTGACCCTCCGGATATATTAACTCCGGTTTCATCCGGTTACTATTATCCAGCCTGTAAATCTGGATAAATCAAGGGTGCCCGGATATCTGGATTTGCTACCTAGTTATTTTCTTACAGAGAGTTTTTTGCTTGACACATTTTTTTTTTCATCAGATAGATGACTCGCCTTCCCCACTCTTAAATGCAATTTCCCCATCGCATAACTCGTTGCCACTCGAAAGGTACGTAAACCTTGTGCCTTGCTGAGTGATATATGTCGACCCACAATCCCCTAAAAGGAAGGGTGATTATTCCTTCCCTTGATGGTAACTCACCCCATCCTTCCTACTTAACCTAGTTGCTGCTATATCGAGACGAGCATCATCACTGAGAGACAATCTCGCATATGACAGGTAGGTCTAGTCCATGATTCCCAGGACTCTATCTTGTCGTTAGTGATCCTCTCGCAATCGTCCCTTCCTAGTGGTGTTTTATTGGATCCAGCTTTTTCCTTTTAAGAGAATTGGGGCTCTTTGTTACTGTGCGAGTGCAGTCACAAAGTCATTGCGCTTAGTCCCGAAACGGTTTTCAATGCTTCAGCAGGGCGATGTCAATGTGGTGTGGTTGTGCAAACTCCACACGGTACCTCATCAGGCCTTCCCTGTAGACAGGTGTTGCTCAGCTTACCGCGAGTAACGTCGGTCTGTCCAACGACCGTGCCACCTGTCTACCGCAGGATGTGTGTTCGGAAAGAGCCAAAAAGACTAAAAGAGCAACTCTCGGTTCCGTTTTGGGCCGCCTGGAAGTAAGAATCTCAACGAGAAGCGCATTTCGAACTTTTCGACTTGAGCTCATTGTCCGAGTTAGTTTCGGATGGGCAGAGGTGCCTTAATCCCTTAACCTCTTTCCTTTTCATAAGGAACATGTTGCACTTGAACTTTTCCTTTAAGGGCAGAGGTCCAGGGGTCGTCGCGAAGAGGCCGATGTTTCCTCTCTTGTTGAAGCCTGAAACTAGAAGAAGACAAGAAAGTTGAGCAACTCAATACGTGGTTGTCATGACTCACGGGGTCCCCTGTTATACAATGCGATTTCCAATTCTCAGGCAAACCCTCAATCAAATGTTTTTCCCCAAGGTTGATTCTTACGACCGACCCGACAATGTTTTCCAATCAATAACTAGTTGAAGGCTCTGCCTTATTTTCTTAACCATTTTCAGCCAGTCTTTTTCAGATAATCATGCAAGAAGATTAAAGTGTCAATCTTGAATGAATTTTTCATGGATCATTGTTTTCTATTTCAAGTCGAATAACCTTTTCAGAGGTCATTCTTTCCTATTCAAGTCGAATAACCTTTCCATGGGTCATTATTTGTTATTTCGGTTCGAATAATGTTTTCAGCTAGGTTACCTGATCGGACGTCGGGGACCCCCCTGACCGTCCGGAGTTGTCCGCTCGGACAACCGGTCGGACATCCTCCCTTGGCAGACTGTCCGAACCCGAACGGAAAAAAATGGAGTTGTCCGGGCCCGGACGTCCGGGTTCCCCCTTGCTGTCTGGCTAGGACGTCCTGCCATCGGACAACTGGTAACATAGGTTTGCAGGGGTTATTTTTTGTTATTTTAAGTCAAATAACATTTTCAGGTGTCATTCTCAATCCTTCATTAACGCCTGAGGGGGTGGGCTTCGGGGATACGGATTCCATCCATAACTTGGGGTTAGAAGGTGACCATCTTATATATTTTATGTGTGCACTTCCTTTTATCATACCTTGACAAGGCTTGTCATCGTAACACTAAGTCGGATACACCCGGTGTCGTGCGAATCGGTCTCGCAGGGGGACCCTCCCGACCACGTCACGCAAAATTTTGGAGGACTTCGTTGTAGAGCGCGGTTTGCCCCTCCATTCGAGTACGCCAGTTGTACCTCTCGCGAGCCTCTACAACAGGATAGGGTCATGCGAGGCACAAGTTACCTCCACCCGCAGGAGCTGTCACCATCCCTTGGGTAGGCGTATCCCGGTCGAGCTACTGGACCACATACGAAGGTTTTTCATATGCAATCGCAAAGGTGGCCCGACCGAGGGCGTTTCTCGTTTGATTGAGCATAGGGGATACGCGCGGTCAACAACCCTCAATTGGACCCGTACGCGAATCGACGCATTGGGGGGTTGAGGTCCCAAGCACGACTCGTCGTCGGTGGACTAGGATGCATTCCACTCACTACGCGTTACACCACACGAATATTAAAATACACATACAAAAACAAAACTATCTTACTCCCTTCAGTATCCGACCCATAAACTTTTCACACAAAAATCGGTTAGGCGTCACACGCGAGACTGAAGATAAAATCATCCGGACGCAGGGCTTTCTCATATCGACTAGCAATGCAAGCATACGCACGCACTCGCAACGATGAAGTACTATGTGGTACCCAAAGTCATGCGACCCTTGATAACCTCGGGGGTCACGTTTCAACACTCAAGTGTCGGTTGACACTCGCCTTGAGGGGTTAATCTCTCGATGCTGGACAACCGCCAAGGCAGTTGATCACCACACCCTCTTCTGCACCCTGCAGAGAGTGGGTGGTACACAGGTTCCGACCTGTGGTGATAGTCAACTCTCGTGGCCTAGGAGGCAAGTTTCATCCTTTAGGGCTGGGAGAAAAATCAAGGGGTTTGACTTTGACGACTGCTACGAGTTACAACATCCAACCATAATAACTCTAAAAAGCAAAAGGTGAAGGGGATCTCCCTTTTCTCTCAAGACATAGCTTGTTTTTAACTCTTGCACACAGTTACATCAGACCGTATGAATACTAAATGTATGTATAAGTGAGAATGTATACATATACATATATGAGGATTTATGAAATATGAGGCTATCACTTTTCACAACCGCTGCAAGGTTCCCTGCAACCATTATACTTATGCTAAGGGTAGTTCAAACAGTTAAGCAGAAGTTTGTGTGGTGTCAGACAATCACTCTCACAACAGTTGTGTGGATCGTCCATCTGCATTCACACAATACTTATACTATCACCAAGCTCAATTCAAAAGATCTTATAAGAATACCTGCAATCGCACAATGTTCAAACAACAACATCACAGACACTAAGGGAATCAACTTTACTGCTTTCTGCGACTCACACCCTGTCTTATGCATACAAGCCCCAACCAATTTCCACCATCCCTTAATAAAGCTACCCAGTCGTTAGAAATGGCCACTGAAAAAGAAATTTGGGTGAAAACCCCAAGAAACATAAAAACCCATAAGAGTCAAAATCTTAGGTTGAGATGCAGAAGCAGGGAAGTTGTGTCTTAAACCGACCTGTTATCAAAAGATTACAGAAACGTGATCCTTCGTAGGACCAGGCCGAACGAGTCAAGCCTTCAATCCAATTCTTAGACCTACATCACAGTTCGGATCAAATCGGACTGATACTATGTTTAAGACAAATGGAGGACATACTCAATGTCGTAGCCTAACTCCTCTACTATATTCTCCCTTACCTTCTTTCAATGAGTGTAAGATATTATTGAAAATCTTGAAAACGCCTCCCTTAGTCAGGGTAGTTTGCCAACATCTTCCTAGCAGAAAATAATCCAACTCCTCAAATTCTAAAAAAAATTGGTAGCACTTTCCGTAGGAAAAGTGTCTTTTTATAATTTTCAAGTGTCCAAAAATGACTAGCTCTTCCAGATTCGTAAGAATTTCGGCACCGCTTCCCGTAGGAAAAGGAGAGTGTCAAGATTTATACAAAGCTGAAAATGCAAAGACAAGTACAACTGTACTTGAGGCTAACTTCTAACACTCACTTGATAGTTATAATTGGAGATAGTTTATACGATCCCCCTTTGAACATGGTATCGTGACCTATCACTAGTCCTAACTTTCAATAAGGGGAGTCCTATCATATTTCAAGCTTCCCTCCTATCATCCATCTTACCTACCTATAGCTCCCACACTCAGTGAGCATCTAAATCGACTAAGCTATCAAAATGAGTACCTCTAGATAAACCTCAAAAACATATATAGGTTAGTGCAACAACATCTCTCGCCAACCCTCAGGTTCCTTTCCATGTCATACAGTTCGTTAAAAAACCCTCGTTATTCCTTTTTTACCCTTCCTTACATAAGACATAGGATTAACCAACCCAACTTGTGGATGTGACTGACCTGCTGATTTATATGACTAGGCCACACCAACTTATGGTGCCCTAGTCTGGTAGCACAAGTATACGTAGGGCATAGGACCAAACTACAACAACTTATGGTGTGACGAGTTTCTGCCTAGACGATCAACATAAGGCGTATGACCGGGCCACACCAACTTATAGTGAAGCTGATCGATTTGAATGGTTGGCATACACAAAGAGTTGAACCTTCTCAATCTACGAGGGGTCCAACCTTTGTCTGAATAAACGACGAGAGGCATATAACTAGATCAAACAATGACATAAAGCGTAGAACTAGGCTACTCAACTTATGAGTAGTCTAGCCCCGACTAAACAAGCAATATGAGCGTGTGTTCGAACGACCCGCAACTTACACATTCGCCCAACCTCCGCAACACAACTACATTCAATAAGTAGAGTCACAATCGTTTTCTATCTTTAGACGAGTGGTCAGGTCACCTCAACTTATGAGGATCCTCACCCAAACATCGATTACGTTTAGAAAAAAGAAATAACCAAGCTTTATATTATATCTCTGCCCTTTGTATTATCGGGGGCATACGACCAACTACCCAACGTATGAATGAGTCAACCTGCCCAAAGTTGCCTCTCAATTTTATACTCTGAATCTTATTTTCTCCTCTGCTTTGTCTACTACCGCCTTATATAGCTAGATCTCCCAACTCATGGCGCCTAGCCTACCAATGATATACATAGTATATAGTTGTATCAGGTTGTATACTCAAGTTCCGCTTATGTTCCCGGCTCATAACTTTGTCACAACAACTTATGGTGTGACAAGCTTGCCAAAACAAGTAAACACAAGGTATATGATTGATCCACACCAACTTATGGTGCGGTCAGTTTCGGCTTAGACAATCGACATAAGGCGTATGACCAGGCCGCACTAACTTATGGTGAGGCTGGACAACCTGAACATTTGATATACACAAAGAACTGAACCACGTCAACTTATGACGGGTCCAACCTTTGCCCGAACAAACGACAAAAGGCATATAACTAGGACACATAAATTTATGGTGTGGCTAGTCAGCCCGTACAATGACATATAGCATAGAACTAGGCTACTCAACTTATGAGTAGTCTAGCCCCGCCTAAACAAACAACTGGTGCGTGTGATCGAACAACCCACAACGTATGTGTTCGCTGAACCTCCTCAACATAAAAACAAATAAGGTCACATTTGCATTTTGTCTGAATTTACACAAGTAATCTAAATTCTCATACACACTTGTTAATTTCGTCATTTTTTTAAATCATATCCTGAAATGAAAGCAACCAAAAGTAATAGCTTTCTCAATCATACTTGCAGGCACATAATAGCAAAAGGGTAATATAGTTTAGGGGATGGGATCACACAGGTAAATCGATTGTTATATCTGAGTGTTCCCTGCCTCCAGAACCCCGCCTAGACTCCGACAGAGCTCTCGCAATCGGTGGGTGGACCTCCCACAAGGTCTTGTTGCGGTCCTACAGATTGCAATCCCGCCTGCCGCCTTCCTCTCGTAACCGTAGACTAGACTTAGAGTAAGCAAGGCAGAAGGAGGGTTTCAGATGCTCGAGATACGAGAGAGGGACAACTCAACTCGTAGGAGAGGACCTTGCAATCTTCAATCGCCTAAGGGTCCCGCCATGACGGTCAATAACGTACTAAAGGTAGTTCGATTGCGACCGAAATACACAGTACTAATCTCCTGACAGAACCCCAAGTCGAAGTAGCGACCCCCACGCAGAGTTTGACCTTTGCGCTAAGTCGAAATGTCGCTCCTCCTGACAAAGCCGTAGTTATGCAGCCGCGGAAAATTGTTTCCGAATAAAGCACAACCCCTTGCTCTACTCAAAGTGTCTGCAAAAATCGCAGCATTGCTTAGTAAAAACAACAATGCACAACCTGGACTGTCAAGAACACAAAAGAGCACAGTCGAAGCCGCCTGGCCGCAATACAAAACTGTGTAGTCAAAGCACCAATGGAGTGTCCAAGTTGCGTGCTCGAGTGCCGATGAATTCAGTAGATTCACCCATAAAACAGTGATTTCGAATGAAATAGCAATACTGGCAGCTCAATAGGATAGTTGTCATCCAACAACCCGAAGTAAGTGTAAGTCTTGCTCACTACAACCTTATCTCATGCTAAACTGGGGCCAAAAAGCACTGCCAATACTTCAGAGGAGCGCCAATTACTTGGATTATAAGCAGACTAAACACTGAGCTTTGGGGCATGCAGTAAACCCTGAACATCAACTGTTCTGGTGGGATCTGTGGAACAACTGCAAAGTTGAAATGGTAGACCTGCTGCACCTCTCTCCGTGTCGTCACTCTCCTTCAGCATCACCTGTCAATTCTTCCCCTTGACTCTCCTTTTTTTTTTTTTCCCCTCCTCCTTCGCTTTGCTTTTCCCCTCAGTCACTTTACCTAGTCTAGCGCTCGGTCACGCTGAATAACGAAGGGTAAACTCCACAGACTGACAGTCTCGTTATCCGAGGGTCAATAAGGCTCGTCGAAACGACCAGCCTCAAGTGGCGCGAAGATAATTGCTCTACTAACAGTGGTGACCACGATGATTCGAAGCAAATGACCAATATAGGCAAGTTGTCGTTATGACCGTTGATGCAATCTAAAATACGACTTCAGATGGCATCGCAGATTATCACTTAGTATGACGATCGTAGTAAAAGAAATAAACCTTATCCCTTTTCTTATTTCCCTTTGCCACACCTATCCGCCCATTTCACCCACTCAACCCTCACTAACCTTCTTTTTCTCTCCCCTTATCCTTGTCTTTCTCAATCTCTCCTTTTCACTCCTTACCGCATCCTCCTTTCACGCTCCTTTTCTCACCTCTCCGACTTCCCTCCTTTACTTGAAGTACTTCACTCTCACGCGCAGCCCATCGCTACTACCTTCGACTGGATGGGCAGCGCTCCACCCGTCAGGTAAGTCTCTGACCTCGCGGCAGCTTCACTCGACTTCCATTCGTAGGAGGAGCAACATACCGGCCAACAGGTAAGTCCCTAATCTCCACGACCGGACTCACGCTACTCCCATTGGTAGAGTGGGCAAATTTCGAAATGTATCCTTCGCTAAAGCCTGGGCTCATACACTGCCAATCACCGTCTGCGTTTGGGATCTTGACGACGAATGGCGCCAAGTTCATGAGTTGCCGCGCGATCACCTCGACGATCACGATCAGTGCGATGATCATGAGCAGTGATGATGACCATCTAGGCCACCACGATGGCAAGCACGATGGGTCTCGACAAACGCGATGAGCCCGACGACGAGCACCGGACTGAAGACGAAGATCAACACCACGACCTCGACGATGATGATTTGCTCCGCGATATAGATGATGGAGGTCACGATGTTGAGTTGGAGCTTGCCGAGAGGTAGCGAGTGGCTACTTCCATGCTTCTTCCTTCGATAGGATTAGCAAAAGTGATGAATCATCCGCTATAATATAGGAGGATACAGTGATACACCACGACATTCCCGCAGTCACCGCTCAATCTAACCGGGTGCCTAGGTGAGTTCTCACTATATCTCTCTCCCTCTCTTCTGCTAGTGCAGCGTCTGCGACCGCTTCCCTCTGCCCCTTCAACCAAACGTTGAAGACTACTCCTTCCTCTTCAAGGTGGCAAGGTGGTAAGTTCGACCCGACAATCCTGACAGTCGGGATGACGGATAACGCACAACGAGCGTCGTGTGCCCCACTACAAGCGTCAAGGCAAAGAGTACTACAAGCACAGACGCCACCGGGACCGGCATGCCCCACCGTGAGAGGACGACTTCCGCAAATGGCTTCGTCTTGTCTCTTCTTCTCGGCGAGCCCATCGTCGCGAGGCTACTTTGCAGTCTCCACTCGATCAACTACACCAGCTACCGCCTCGTTGCCTCGTTAGGCAAGAAGGTGACAGCACCGTACGTCATCGTAAGGTAAGTGTCTGCTTTGCTACCGTCCTCCCTTTCTCCTTCCTCTTCAACTTAGCGCACTTTCCATTCGCCGATCCGACAACGCTTTGACTAAGGAAGAAGAAAACTTATTTTCCCCACTTGTGCAACTTCCTTTAAGTAGCATCTTCCGACGTCGGCCGGCGGACTCTCCAAAGGACTGCCGATTTCGGTGTGGACCAAGTAGGCCCAAAATATTTAGTTTGGCCCATCAAGTTTCATCATCTAGAGTTGTTCACCGGTCGCTATGTCAACAGTTCATGGGCGTACCCACAGATCTAGGCTCTTGGGTATTACGGTCGGTCCCAAGACCGGTATCGGGCCGCGTCCCAAGGTGGGACGAGAATAAATAAAAATAACAAAAATTAATAAAAAATAGGAGAAGGAACGAGGGGAGGGAAAGGACGGTTGGAATGCTGCCCTTGGTCCTGCCCATCGGGCCCAGGATCTGATTCCATGACAAAACTAAGGGGGACAATCCCGCAGGATCCTCGATCCCTCAATCCTCTTATAAGACGCTCCTTCGCTCCTCGTTGCCGGCTGCTGGCTTCGATCCCAGCTTCGATCCCCGCTGTAGGCTGAAAGTCCAATGCGATAACCAATAGTGCTAGGCCCAAGCTTGGGTGTAACAGGCGAGGACTTCGTCATAACGGGTATCCGTGCTGCTCCAAGGCCTGTTGACCGTTATTAAAAGTCGTTCTTTGGCCCACCAGCCATGTCTACGGCTCCTACGTACCCATCCTTGTTGCATGAAGGGGTCGGTTTTACCTGCCACCGTCGTGCATGCGACGCAACCGCGTCGTCACTCTAATTTTCTCACCAGGCTTTCCCCCGAAATACCGCACTATCACCACCTAAGCGTCGAAAAAAAAACGAGAGTACCGACTTTTATAGCGCTACCCACGGCTCCTACTGTTGACCAATATCATGGTCGGCTTAGGAAGTTAGACACTTTGGACCTCCCTGATCGCAGTGTCGTAGCAAATAAGTCCAGTGGATCCGGTGACTAATCCTAGCCCTGACCGTCCAATGCCGGTTTCGAACGCGAATGCGCTCTGCGAGCACTACTGCAAACGTCTCATACCCCCCTCTGCTTCACGCTACTAGGCGCAAACGCCTCTCTCATAAACATAACCAGATGTCCGCCTAAATACCCATGCGTGCCCTCAAAGTGCACGCCCACACACTCTCTAATCAGATCAGAAGCATGTGCCATTCCCAATCCCTGAGAGTTGGTTATGGTCACACAAAAGTGGGATCTCTCTCTCAAATATCGTCAGAAACGCACCTTCTGCGAGATGCAAAAATTCGCACAAATACCCTTATAAGGGCATTCGGGGTGATAAATTTTTGGACTCTATTAAGCGATGTCCGCGTCGCGTCGGGCAATCAAAACTATAAGTACAGCGAAATCACATTTGTTGACGAGGAAATAACCAATCCGATTCACCAGCCCAACTCCATTCGAGGTATCTTCTCAACCTGGCCCCGTCACGGTGTTCCCTTGCCAGGGTTCTAACCTGCGTCTCACATACCCTGACCTCGAAATTAGGGGATACTCTGTTTTGTACTACAACACAATATTCGCTCCCAGATAGCAGGTTGATAGTCCTCTCTCTTCGTCTTAAACGTCACCGGTTTCCTATTGGGTGTCCGTAGTCTCAATCTCACGAACGAGTTCACGACTTTGGACACGGGCCCTAACTAAGACCTCTCTGAAAATGCAGTGGCTCCTCAGTCTTTGGTGGTAATTTAACCACACAAACATCCATCACAATGAGATACCCATCCTGAAGTCTAGCACAGGTGGATTAGGTCGCCATCTCAGTCCACTGCAGATTGGTTGATCATGCCGAATCCACTGCCCATCCCGTTGTTATATAGTGATGGTGTCCTTGTTGGTTGCATAACGATAAGCAACTTTTCCTATCTTGGTATCCCGAAGGATTCCGACTCAAGACTTAACCGATCCCAATGACCTTCCCTTGAGCTAGGTCTCTCTGAGTGGCTGATTTTTCAAGACCTAACCTTTGGTGAGCCATGGGCCCGCTGCCAGGTTGCGCCGATCAGCAGACAACGCTAGGAGTTATATCTCAGTGATGCTAAGTATAGCCCCTTAGCGTGACCTATGAAATATGTACCTTAGACTGACTTCATAGTGGTCAAACATTCTTATAACCAAGATCCCTCAAAGTTTTCTCAACAAAAATAAAGGATCGCATACCAACTGTCAACGGGACTACATGGAGGGATAGTGTATTCTCTCAATATTCAAACAAAAATCATCACCAATCCACATGGTCATGGCCCTCCCTACTTTGATCATAGTAGGTTGGGTCACATGTCTTAGGAACATTTTTCGAATATCTTTCCAAAACTTTCATCATGAATGCCATAAAATTCAACCCATAACTCCTACAAAACTTTTTGGTATTTCCTTGTCAGCCTTTTACATCACAAAAAATATCAATTATTATAGCACATTTTTTTGTCCTCCCACAATTTCACTCATATTTCTTGGGGATTAGCCAACCTTTAGACTTCCCTCTTTTCTTACTGAACCACACAAAAGTCACAACCTTGATTGTGACGTTTCCCTCCATCATTACTCAGAGTTTTTTCAAATCACCACACAACAATATTTCTTTAAGACAAGAGGTGCACCTTCTTCCATTGTACTTAAAGCTTCATCTGTTCTTGTGACAGATATGCCTAAGTATAATGGAAGACTTGGCAACTCGAATCATCTCACAACCTGAATATATCACAAGAATTATCTGCATTAGGACAAACTCACAAAACTGAGAGTGATTGTGACAATAGTGTCTGAAATCCACACATGTATATGAAATTTGACTTTGTAGACAAGCAAAAATTTATGTCTATACAAAAAATCAAAATATCGTATGAGGAAAAATAATGTTAAGGTGTTCTCAGATCAATATAAAAAAGTCACTTTAGTTGTCGCTTTGCTCACACACAAGTCTCATACACCAAACTCTACTTAATAGGACTGACAAAATATACACAAGTAACATCTAAATCACTCCACACCACACAAAAGAATAAACAAGAATCAGTGATCATCCCTTTCAATGTAACTACTGTATACACCTACCTAAAAATTCTCTACGACTTGTTTACTCAAATCACTGTATATGACTCTGATCCAATCCTTCATGTGTCCTCCTGTATACAATTACCCATCAGGATTGAGCTCCAGGTCTTCTACTTGTTTAAAATTTAGACCTTTCCGGACCCTATTGTGAAATCATAATCAATCAAAACCTCGCCTAATTGTCTGTACAATTGTGCCCTACTACCATCTCGTGATCTCTCAACCAGGTTATCATTCCTATCTCTCCAAATCTCAGTGGAAACTTTGGTAACAAAACCCTTTGCCTCATCCTCATGAAACTTTGGGCAATCATCAGAGAAGTGTTTGCCCTTCTTGCAATAGAAACACTTCTCAGACTTCTTCTGCACTGCTTCTGTCTTGATCTCCTCTTAGGGTAGTGCAGATGAGGGGGTGCCTGTAGCTTGGCTGATGACCTCCTGCTGAATAATCTCTGAAGTTTCAGGGCAAACTCCTTTGTCACCCCCCTGTATCACATGTCCACAGCCTTGTCTCTCTGGATCAGAGCTCGAGGCCCAAGACCCCAGAGCATCCCCAAATCTAGTGAGCAAAGGCATGTGTTTTGGCGTTGTCAATCTCTGAGATTCCTCCATTCTGCTTTCCTTGACTTCTTCCATCACCACTGCCCCTTGAGAAACCTGTGACTGCTCTCTATGCACAGTCTGAGTATGACTCTCAGGAGCAATCGCAGGGGTCTCGACCTGAACAGTTTCCTCAAACTATCTGCCAGTTGTAGGTAAAGGTACATGCTGGGTAGCCAAGAAAGTAGATGCCTTCCACGTAAATTTTTCAGCTTCTGTTTCCTTCCCTCTCAATCCCTTCTCTGGTTCCAGCATGACTTTGTCAAGCAAAGGGACATCCTCATCTGCTTGCTGCTCTGCCCCTGCTTCCTTCTTTTGATGCTTGAAGAGGTCCTCAACTGATTGTCCCTTGATACCAAAGCTTTGGACCTTAGTCCAATCCACCACTGTTGTAGGCACCTGTTGAACACACTTTACCTCATTATCCCTCAGCCTCTTTTCTCATTCAACCTCCTTTGCTTGGAAGGAGGTTTGTTGCGTCTAGAGCTACCCCCTCAAAACGTTGGTGACCTTATTAAGGGTCTGGTTGACCAGCTTGAGGGCTACATTCTCAGCCCTGATGTCCACCATCTCAGTCTTCACAGCGTCCACCTCCTTTCCTTGTCTTCCTACCTCTTTCTTCAAATCTTCAATCTCTCTTTGCCAATTCACCCTCTGACCATGAGATGTTTGTGCCACCTTTGTTAGTTTCCTCCCCATCTTCTCATCAGAGGCCTTTGCTGCTGCAAAACCTTCCTTCATATGGCCTTTCAGGATAAGTCAGTCTGTGGAGACTAACTTAACGCCCGTTTCCTGATGTCTCTCCGTGGGTCTGCCTGCAGCCTCCATCAACCTGTCAAAGCTCTCTTAGGCTTCTGTGAGTAGAGGAGGGTCATCCTTCTGAGTTGTCTTCTTGGCGTCCACTTCTACTGGTTGACTCTCTTGCTGCATCTTATCTCTCATTTCTGCCTGTTTTTTTAGCCTGAGGTGAATCCTGATCTCCTTTTCTCGTGCAACTCTCTCCATCTTTCCCACTTCTCTTTCCTTGGGAACTTCCTCCTTCTGCGGATCTCACCCCGCTAACTCATGAGGAAGATCATACTCTCTTCCAGGCTAAAAAATACTCAGTAGGCATATGAGCATATTCTGGAGGTGGATCATCTAAGCCTCCTCCCCTTCGTTCTCCCTCGATCGCCTGTCCTTCCTTCTTGTCTGCTCATCTCGTATTCCATGGGGTGCATCCTGCCTCACTGCTTACCCCTCTGCTCCTTCTGGTTCTGTCCTCTTTTTTTCCATCCCTCTCCCGTTGCCTGCTTGGCGCTCAGGAGTATAGTAGTCCCTCAATTGACGCTTGCAATCTCCCTAGTTTATGGCTCTCTCCACAATAGTTCTGACAAAAGACCTGATGACCTTCCGAAAAATCTGAACGAACCTTCCAACTCTGGATTCGGGCAACATGTTCTGTTCGTTTGCAAACAGATCATAGACCCAGAGGAACTCTTCCAAATTGGGGGAGTCGAAGCGAATGGGCAATCCGTGTCTTCCCACATGTGATGGATGCAACCCCTCCATCTTTCTCTCAAACTCTTGTCAGGTAAGTGACTCTCTGGCAAATCTGGCAATAGGCTCGACCCACTCTCCATTGCCTCGCACCTCAGCCAACATCCTGGTCACACCCCAACCATATTGATAGGCATGATAAAAAATATTTTCACACTTCCTCCATCGAAAATAAAAGGCCTGCTCTCTTTAGTAGTCCTCTGCTGCCCCCTCTGTCTGGTAGCCCCCAGAGGAACTTCCATCGACCCTGCCCCGTCCTTCCCTCTTGACATAAACTTTAAAGGTATCAAGCCTGCACAACAAGGAAGAGACAACAGGAGCACAGGGGGTAATCATGTCAGGCAACCACAGTAAGAGACATATATAGCGCTCTCATAACTACCCAAATATCTATATCTGTACATATACATATAACCCTATCCTTATATTTATTTTTACCTTGTAATCTATCATACCATTCCAACTTGACAACTCATGTTTCTTCTCTCTATTATACTAAGGTTTTTCCTTTACACATAGAGAGCATTTGACTTGCCAGTTCTATGCTCACCTCATCTCGAGCCACAAATTTCTTCAACCTGGAGCCAGATACCCAGTCCTTCCATGTCGTTCCATTCAATTCCTCGATCTAGTATGCCCTATATTCACCGCATCTCGCGATTCTATGCGGTATCAACCATCGCTTATCCAACTTCCTTGACCACTGTTTTTCTAAGGATGGGTCGTACAGTAACACGGTGTCAGGGCAAATAGGGTTTTTCAACGTCGGACGCTGTTCGACTCTTTCGTTGAATTGAAAGACTTGATGAGACTGACGTCTGCCAAAAGTTTATTCAAACCTGACCTATGACAAAGAAACGAAAATTTTTTAGAACCCTAGTCCGGACGTCTACGACATCTGAGAGTAATGGCAGTAACCGGAAGTGCTTCGCTTTGTTGAGACAGCAGAGGAATGTGCGAACATAGGGACGCTAAAGTTATACCTATTCTACCTAAAATAATGTCGCGCGGTTGTACAACCGCGCGATTCAGGGCCTAAGTATGCTAAAAAGAGGGATGCGCCAGGTATAGGGCCGCGACACGGAGGAATAGGAAGCAAATTTTTATTGTTTTCTTGGGTTGCGGGATTTGATTCCACGCCAAGAGCCGACAGGCCGAAGCCGAGGCCTATGCGGTTGGGTGATCGGCCAAGCTGTAGACATCCGGCCAACAGTGGCGAATGGACAATGCAACCACGTTCGTCTCTGTGGTTCGCGAAATTATTTATGCATCGTCCTAAGTTGTCTGTGGTTTTGTTTTTGTTTTAACTCCTGCGTGACATAGCCGAGAAGGCTCTCGTGCTTTGCAAAAAGGCAGGAGCCGATGCACGCGATAACGGTATCTCCCACCTTGAGAGACTTCTTCCTTACTCGTGCCAACTGGTCCCACCTGAACTTGTCCTTGGTTCCACTGTCAACCACTCTACTCGCCGCTTTTTGAACTCTATCTTCTATGACTCCAATCAGATGCGCCCTTAGATCAAGCAACTTCTCAAAAGACAATGTTGTTTCGAGGTCTTGTTGCCTCCAAATCTTTCGAAAACTTTCAATAGGGAACGTCACATGTCTCAAATATCTGTCATACCATAGTGTATCCGACGCGTAATTAGTACTCCTTCTGACAGTAATGTTTTCCACGTAGAAGGCAACTCTTAAAAAATTTTGCCACTGATTAGGCCTGTTATCTATCCACTTTGCGAGGAGATTTGTAATGGTACTGTGTCCTCTTTCCACATGTGCATTAATCTGAGGGTGTGCCACAGTCGTATACTCGACAATCACACTATATCCCCTTAAGAGCGTCTTCACTTCTGCACAAGTGAATTTTGACCCCCTGTCCATTATGAACCTTGAAACGAAAGGATATCGAAGGTAATACTCTTCAATGCACCGAGCCAAAACCTCTCCAGTTTTCATACAAATAGCCTTGGCATCCACAAATCTTGAGAGATTGTCTCGTGCATCAAAGATATAGTTAAACTCACTTACTCCCAGCGGCATAGCCAATAGGTCCAGATGAACGACCGCTCCAACCTCACGTATATATCTTGGGTGAAGTAGCTCCCTAAGTCTAAGGGAAGACCACTCCTAACATGGTACACATGATTTATAATAATTGTCAATTAAGTGTCCTATGTCATCCCAATAATATAAATTATGTATCTTAAGGTATGTCACATCTGCACTCCTATGACCACCTGTTGTTCCATCATGTAAGGCGACCATAAGATCAATCTGTCGATTTACGCCATAGACTACCCTTTTGGGATTCCTTCCTTTACCCCTCATGAACAAATGATCGTCTCTTACCAAAAAATTTGGCCGCATTTTAAAGACTCTTTCACTGACATCTCTTTCTCTGATTTCGCATGAAAGAAGTAACCCTAGTTCCAGATATACTGCGTCATATTCTTCTGCACGAAAAACCTCTTTTATTTCCCCCTCTTCAAAATCGACATCTTCTCCTTAGTGAACCACATTTTTTTCCTCAATTTATATTTTCCCCTCAATCCTAGCAAATTCCTCTTGAAGCAGTGAGTTTGCTAGAACATACATTCCACCTACTAATTTTTCATGCATTTCCACATGTCAAAGCTCATTCTCCATTGTGATAAAGTCCTCCTGCAACTGGTACTTGTCTGCCAGAGCCAAATCCATCATCCATTCTACTCCTGGTATCCCCCAAGAATCTTCCTCAACATACGGTTTGAGGACTATGTCTGGTCGTCGCACATAACCCGGAGGCGCAAGTCATACAGGTGTTCCAGAAGTAACAAGTTTGCCTACGACCATCGACCAAGAGTTAATGTGGAGTTTTACATCTTCCTCTTCGTCCAAAAATCCGTAGACTGGTGGAGTGTCCTCGATTACTCCTTTATTGCCCTTATCCCAGTCGACGCGACTCAACCCATCGACTCTGTTTTTGTTCTCTGGAATATGCTCTATTTCGAAATCAAACATCCAAATGTATGTTAACCATCTGACAATAGTTGGATCTGAAAGAGCGTAATTCTTAAGAGAACCAGCCAGAGCAGTTCGATGAACACTTAGTACAAATCGTCTGCTAAAGAGGTAGTTTCTAAAAATCAGCAAGCAATTAAGAACTGCCAACATCTCACGCTTAAATTGAGAGTAATTTCTCTCAGTTGTATTAAGCGTTTGACTTTCAAATCTCAAGGGTCGTTCCTCTCCCTTAGAATCTTTGTGAATCAATACACCCCCTAAAGGAGTTGATACAATATCAGTTTCCACAGTAAAAGATTTTGTTAGCGTGGCCGCATGATTTGGTACCCCCAACACTAACCCTCCTTCCTGAAATTCTTTCTTCAGACCTTTAATTACCAACTTCTGTTTATCTCCCCATTCCCAATCTTGCCCCTGACGCACAAACTTTCGCAGTTGCTCCGTCTTAGTCGCAAACCTCTTAATAAACACCCTCCAGAATCCACACATTCCCAGGAAGCTCCTTACTTCTGTGCATATCTCGAATGGTGTTGGTCATTCGAGAATCTTGTTGATCTTCTCAGTGTCTGGCCGACGACCCCTCTCGTCACACACAAACCTAAGGTTGTCGCTCCGCTTATACAATGCTTGGATTTCGATCCACTCGGAGTGAGGTTAATGCTCTTTTAGTAAGTCTAGGACCTTGCATAGATCCTGCACATAATCCAGACAAATCGTCTAATCCCCAACATCGCCCCCTGCTCACTCTTTTTTTTTTACCCTTTCACAACCAGATCATCAATATCTGGTTGTGTAATATGAGGACTTACCGGCTGCATAACCCTTACCATATGCCTTTGAACCATTGCGACCACATCCGTCCACCCTTGTGGTGCGACATTCATTTGAATCAGACCCCGAGGAGTATGCATTGCCGTCATAGATTTGTCTGATGGGAAAACTGATCGTAACCAGGATATAGATCTATAAGTGATATAATAGATCGTCCGGCGTAAGCTTCCGAAAGTGCATCAGCATTCGGCAGGTCTTCTGCGTCTCTTACAGTCACAACATTTAGTCGTTGCAGATTTTCTACCCATCGCAAAGTCTCATTTGCTTTGAAGAAGCAAAACCAATGGGATGCGTATAGCCCACTCGAATAGTCTGACATATGCATGCGGATTTTCTCATCGAGGTAGTTCACCACTTTTTCCTCGTCAGCTGGATTGGGATATCGCGCACCTCGCAAGTTCCATGGTTCGTGTGACATAGTATGTCTCCGAATCATTGGAATTTTGTCAACATCAAGGCGCCCACGTTCGTCATCATTGAAGGCATAGGCATTATGTCTTCCTCTTATGGTCTCCACCACCAACCGCTTCTCTTGCGATGTAAGAAATCTAGACTCTCCTATTATCAGCGCTTCTTCCGTTTTCTGATTGATACGACAAGGTCCATTTTCTGCATTCTTCCGCATTTGCCGTATCACTTCTCGTTCGTAATAAACATCTTGTTTCTCAGTCACGAGCACAGAAACTGGGTGACACTTTTGATCTATCATTTTGTACCGCCTATGTGAACCTCACTTGAGCTTACCCCTAAAAAAGGTCGAGTTGTGGTTTGGGGTTAGGCTCCTGCCGATCCTCCTATCTTTCCACGCACTCGATACACTAACTCCACTTCTCCTTCTCCCATCCGTTCCACCACCTTTTCTCTTAACGCCTCTACAACCTCTGGATCCGCCATTCCATAGGTAGACACTATGTACATAGCATCTCCTATACTAGCTAGGCTAAGGGTCAAGGCTTCCGGTTGTTCCTCTATCTCAAACTCTTCCTTTCTTAACCTCCTCCTCTCCTCTTCTGACTCTTCAATTGTAAAAGAGTCAGGATTAGGCCGGTTCCTTATACTTCGCAGCCTTGTATTCTTGCATGTGACAATCTCATAATTGCCACACACTGGGTCGCACAAAACGAGGAACATCGTTCCATTATGCTTATTAAGCATGAGGGTCTCAGTCCTGCTCAAGAAAGATCGGCCCAATAGGATAGGATGATCGAGATCAAGATTATAAAGAAACAACTTTTTACTTTCACTTTGCCAATCTCCAAAATCACGCCTAATGCAGTCCCCACAAACACTGGCCTACCATTCGCCCCCATTAGAACTTCGTTATCGGAGCGATCAATCTCCATCCCCAAACACAAAGCATGCTCCTCCTTTATGAGGTTCATTTCTGTGTCAGTATCCACCATTGCCGTGCAAGTTTTTCCTTTTACTATCACATCCAGACACCTACATGCGACGAACTTCCAATCCATCTTCGTGCCTGTTTCTACTCATTCCGCTTCCTTTGGGGTTATGACCCCTAGGCGCACGCTAGCCGCCATCTTTCTAGACAATCGAGCCTTGAGCTCATCCCTAAGCCCAGGGGTTGAGGCAAGGACATCCTTCAGGTTCATAAGACGATTATGACCCTCAAGGATCTTATCCATGATTTTCTCTATATCATACCCTTCTTCCACTCGAACAATGTATTTCCTTTTCTTTCCTCCTGGGAATTTGTCCACGTCTGTCTTGACACCCCTCTTTTTGGCTCTCTGTCCCGCTCTCTTATCCTCTTCTCTCCTCAATCTCTCATCCTTTTAATCCTTATCTTCTCGAGCTTCGACGACCTCGTTTTCCCCACTTGGCTCTGGAACATCCCTTGCTGGCTGATCAGAGCTTACTGACCCTTTAGCTCTAGTCTTGACTGCTTGTGGCGCTCTTTCTGATCTCGAAGGTGGCCTAAAAGCCATCCCAGATCACGCGTCGAACCTGAAACTGTTACACCTAGTAAATTCACAGGTTTTTCTTGCGCTCCTGTGCCTGACTCATAAAGATATACTAGTGGTGCATTTCTCTTCCATTCCTTGACCTCTTCACACATACTGGTCAACTTGCTCTGATACCTCCCTATCTTTGTCACCAGATCCTCCATCCTTTCCATCGTTTTTCTCGCCTCAATCCAACAACCTTTCTCCTCTTCATCGTCCGATTCTACCACAATAGGCTCCTCTCTTGCGGTGCTAGTTCTCAACTTTTGTTCTACTTTTCCATTCTCTCCTCTCTCTTCCACCCCTTACATCATGGTGGATCTCCTCTTCTTGCCAATTCCGGAACATAGCCGGAAGAGCGGGTGACATGCCGACATTGGCTCGTCGCAGGACATCCTTTCTTGTCCCACCTGGAGTCTTTGGATCAATATAGTACCCAAACTTATCGTAGATAACCCAATCATAATTCGTGCCAATCAATCCCTCGTCCTTAGCATTCCTGCAAACATGGCAGAACTTAACCGTATGACCTTTCTTCCCACAATGCCAACAAATCGCATTCCTCCAATCTACTCGTTATATACCAAACCCTTGTTCACCTTCTTGGCCACCTTGACTTCCTGACGCATTCCAATGTCTGTTTCCGCCTCCGTCGGAGTTACCAGTAACATTTCCTTTTCCGCCTCCTCCGCGGGCACCATTTCCCCGTCCTCGGCCCCATCCTTGACCTTGTCCGCGTCCGCCGCCCTGATTCCCTTAGAATCCTTGCGGCGCGGACTGCTGGGGCTGACTTGGCTGTGGATTTGGCCGACTTACTTGTTGGGATTGGGGCTCTAGGAACCCACCAGAAGCCACACTCATTGGGGCCCCTATATAGGGTCCATACTGTCCTCTTACTGGCCACGACGCATAGGGATTGTACCCAGGCCAAGGGCTCGGAGGCCCATAGCCTGGCCACTGGCCGTAGGGCCGTTGCCCACTCTGACCATGCAATTCAGGGGGTGGCATCACTGTCGCTTGAGAACCTTAACTCCTTCGTGATCCTTGTCTTCCTTGGATCATGTTCCTGGTCTTTCTTTGTGCCCTCGTTACCCTCTGAGGCTCAGGTTTTTCTTCTTCTTCCTCTTCCTCCTCTATTACTATAACGTTTTTTGCTCTTCCTTGGAATTGCGTCACGACCAACACTTTTTTCGAAACATTCGCCTCTTTTGCGGCTTCAAGTTGGACCACCATTTCCTCTACAACTTTCTTAAGGTCTTGACCGCCACCGGTAGTGGTGTCCAAGTCCTTCCTCTTCTTCCTTGCTTGTTGCATTTGAAAGAGGTCTACTTGATCCAACTCCCAATCTATTACACTATCTTTTATCGTGACCCATATCAACTTCTTCCCTGGGGCACCCTTCTTTGTCAGCGTCGAGGCTTCAAAGTTCGTTAAGTGTCCTATGAAGGTCGCACACTGTTCCGCTTCCGCCATGTCCGAGACTTTTCTTGCCATCTTCTCAAAGGCAGCAGCGAATGCACCTACTGTGGTGAACTAGGTCCTGTGTAATATTTCCAAGTCTGCATTCGTTAGCGGACCATCCGCTAACTGCAAGCGCCTTTGCATTTCCTCCTTGAAACATGCCCAAACCCCTGTCGCTCTTACAACTACCTTCATTGTTTCTGGCCGGATCTCCTACCAAATATATATGGGCAGCACTTTGAACTTGTCTGCCTCGGATGCCTCGCTGGTGACTTGCTCGAACAACTCTAGCCACTTGGACACCTTCTCTCCTTTGAATGAAAAAATATCGATTTTGGGTACTTGTAGCCTCGCTAGTTCCTCTTCCCTATTGCTTTGACAATATCCTCGGGCGTAGCTGCCGCATCCGACATCACTATACCCCTTCTTAAACCTGTTGGAAAATAAGAAAGATAGCCCATTAACAATCCATCAACTCTCTATGCTCTTTCCCTAAGTCACAACCAATCATACCTACTTTTTCTTACTAACAACTACAATTACATATCCGTTTACTAACTATTACTACTTACTTAGGGATTCAGGTATATTCTCAATCATAATTATAATCACATACTCTTACTACATACTTGACCATTAGTATCGTGACTTACGTACCGCACACACCTCTTTCCATTGGCCTAACCTGATAAGACTATTATATCAGTTGATTTAAGCGCAAAGTTTTATCGTTTTGCTTGGATCATCAGCCCCCACTTAACTTGGGTTCGTTCACTAAGGACCCCGGTAGGAGGCCGAGATCCCCGGCAACAGCGCCACCTGTCGTGCACATCCGTCTCGCAGGGGGACCCTCCCGACCACGTCACGCGGGATATTGCAGGACTTCGTTGTAAAGCGTGGTTTGTCGCTCCGTCCGAGTGCGCCAACTGTACCTCTCGCGAGCCTCTACGATAGGATAGGGCCATGCGAGGCACAACTTACCTCCACCCGCATGATATGTCACCATCCCTTGGGTAGGTGTATCCCCGCCGAGCTACGGGACCACATGCAAATGTTTTTGGTATGCAATCGCAGAGGTGGTCCGGTCGAGGGCGTTTCTCGTTCGTTGTAGCATAGGGGGTACGCGCGGTCAACGCCCCTCAATCGTATCTGCACGCGAATCGACGCATTGGGGGGATGAGGTCCCAAGCACCACTCGTCGTCAGTCGACTAGGACGCATTCCACTCACCACGAGTTACACCACACAAATATTAAAATACACACACAAAAACAAAACTCTCCTGGTCTCTTCAGTATCCGACCCATAACCTTTTAACACGGAAATCGATTAGACGTCGCGCGCGAGACTGAAGATAAAATCACGTGGATGCAGGGCTTTCTCATGTCGACCAGCAATGCAAGCATATGCACGTAGTCGCAACGATGGAGTATTATGTGGTACCCAAAATCATGCGACCCTCGATAACCTCGGGGGTCACGTTTCGACACTCAAGTGTCAGCTGACACGCACCTTGAAGGGTTAATCTCTCGACGCTAGACGACCACCAAGGCAGTTGATCACCACACCCTCTTCTTCATCCTGCGGAGAGTGGGTGGTACACAAGTTCCGACCTGTGATGGTAATCAACTTTCGTGGCCTAGGAGGCAAGTTCCATCATCCAGGCCGGGGGAGAAATCAAGGGGTTTAACTTGGACAACTGCCACAGACTACAACGTCCAACCATAATAGTTGTAAAAAGCAAAAGGTGAAGGGGATCTCCCTTTTCTCTCAATACATAGCTTGTTTTTAACTCTCACTAACGGTCATAGCAGACCGTATGGATACTAAATGTATATGTAAGTGAGAATATATACATATACATATATGAGGGGTAACCGTTATGAAATATGAGGCTATCACTTTTAACAACCACTGCAGGGTTCCCTGCAACCATTATAGTTATGCTAAGCAAGGGTAGTTCAAACAGTCAAGCAGAAGTTTGTGTGGCATCATATGATCACTCTCACAAAAGTTGTGTGACTTGTCCATCCACATTCACACAATATTCAGACTATCACCAAACTCAATTCAAAAGATCTTATAAGCACACCTGCAATCGCAAAAAGTTTAAACAACAACATCACACACACTAAGGGAGTCAACTTTACTGCTTTCTGCAACTCACACCCTGCCTTATGCATACAAGCCCCAACCAATTTCCACTATTCCTCAATAAAGGTACTCAGTCTTTAGAAATGACCACTTAAAAAGAAATCTGGATGAAAACCCCAAAAAACATAAAAACCCATAAGAGTCAAGGCTTGAGGTTGAGATGCAGAAGCAAGGAAGTTATGTCGTAAACCGACTTGTTATCAAAAGATAACAGAAACCTGATCCTTCGTAGGGTCAGACTGAACGAGGCAGGTCTTCAATCAAATTCACAAACCTGCATCACAGTTCAGGGCTGATTGGACCAGTACTATGTTTAAGACAAATGGAGGGCATGCTCCATGTCGTAACCTAACTCCTCCACTAATTTATCTCTTACCCTCTTTCAATGAGTTTCAGATATTACAGAAAATTTTGGCAGCACCTCCTTTAGTCAGGGTAGTTTGCCAAATTCTTGCTAGCAGAAAATAATTGCGTTGCCACTTGTACGCACCCTTGTACGAGTACGGATTCGTACTTTTGTACTCGTATGCTACTCGTACGTTAGGAGTCCCATACGAGTTTTTTTTTTTTTTTTTTTAATACGGTATATTTTTTATTTTTTTCCTCAAATTCTAATAAGAATCTGAAGATGATGCTCGACCAAATATTGCTTGTTTTGTGTTATTACATCACATAATTTGTTTTCGGATTTTTTTTATGATTTTGTTTTTTTATGATCTTTTTTTTTTTATGATCTTTTTTTTTTTTTTTTTTTTTTTTTGGTTTTTCGTACGGGGGCATACAAGACGTACAGGTTCCCGTACAGACCCCGTACAAATATTACCTATAGGTTTCGTACAGAAAGGCCCCGTACGTGTACGTTATGCAACATAGGAAAATAATCTAACTCCTCAAATTCGACAAGATTTCGGTTGTGCTTCCCGTAGGAAAAGTGTCTTTTCATAATTTTCATGTGTCCAAAAATGACTAACTCTTTCAAATTTGTAAAAATTTCGGCAACGCTTCCCGTAGGAAAAGGAGACTGTCAAGATTTATACAAAGTTGAAAATGCAAAAACAAAGTACAACTATACTTGAGACTAACTTCTGACACTCACTTGATAGTTAGAAGTGAAGATAGTTTACACGATCCCCTTTTAAAGATGGTATCGTGAGCTATCACTAGCCCTAACTTCGAATAAGGTCGGTCCTATCATATCTCAAGCTTCCCTCCCATCATCCATCTTACCTACCTAAATTTTCAACACTCATTGAGCATCTAAAGCGATTACGTTATCAAAAAGAATACCCAAAGATAAAACTTAAAGGCATACATAGGTGAGTGTAACAGCATCTCTCATCAACCCTCAGGTTCCTTTCCAGGTCACATAGTTCGTTCAAAAACTCTCGTTATTCCATTTTTACCCTTCCTTACATAAGACATAGGATCAACCAACCCAATTTATGAATGTGACTGACCTGCCAATTTATATGACTAGGCCACGCCAACTTATGGTGCCCTCATCTTGTAGCACGAGTGTACGTAGGGCATAGGACCAAACCACACCAACTTATGGTGTGACTAGTTTCAGCTTAGACGATTGACATAAGGCGTTTGACCAGACCGCACCAACTTATGGTGAGGCTGATCAGGTTGAACGTTCGGCATACACGAAGAGTTGAACCTCCTCAACCTATGAGGGGTCCAACCTCTGCGTGAACAACGACAAGAGGCATATAACTAGATCAAACAATGACATATAGCGTAGAACTAGACTGCTCAACTTATGAGTAGTCTAGCCCCGCCTAAACAAGCAACAAGTGCGTGTGACCGAGCAACTCTCAACTTATGCGTTCGCTCAGCCTCCGCAACACAACTACATTCAATAAATAGAGTCACAATCCTTTTATGTCTTTAGAAGAGTGGTCAGGTCACCTCAACTCATGAGGATCCCGACCCAAACATCGGTTACGTTTAGAAAAAAGAAATAGTCAAGCTTTATATTATCTCTCTACCCTTTGTATTATCAGGGGCATATGACGAACTACCGAACTTATGGATGAGTCAGCCTGCCCAAAGCTACCTCTCAATTTTATACTTTGAATCTTATTTCCTCCTCTGCTTTGTCTGTTACCGGCTTATATGGCTAGATCTCTCAACTCATGGCGCCTAGCTTGCCAATGATATACATGGTATATAGTTGTATCAGGTTGTATACTTAAGTTCCATTTATGTTCGCGGCTCATGACTTGGTCACACCAACTTATCGTGCGACTAGCCTGCCAAAACAACATAAGGCATAAGACTGATCCACTCCAACTTATGATGTGGTCAGTTTCTGCCTAGACGATCGACATAAGGCGTATGACCGGGCCGCACAAACTTATGGTGAGGCTGGCCAGCCTGAACATTTGGCATACACAAAGAACTGAACCACGCCAACTTATAAGGGTTTCATCCTTTGCCTGAACAAACGATGAAAGACATATAACTAGAACACACCAACTTATGGTGTGGCTAGTCAGCCCGTACAATGATATATAGCGTAGAACTAGGCTACTCAACTTATGAGTAGTCTAGCCCCGCCTAAACAAGCAAGTGTCGCGTGAGACCGAACAACCCGTAACTTATGCGTTCGCTCAACCTCCGCAACATAACAATAAATAAGGTCACACTTATTTTGTCTGAACTCACACAAGTAATCTGAATTCTCATACACACTTATTAATTTAACCCTTTTTCAAATCATGTCCTGAAATGAAAGCAACCAAAAGTAATAGTTTCTCAATCATACTTGCAGGCACACAATAACAAAAGGGTAATATAGTTTATGGGATGGGATCACACGCATATATCGATCGTTATACCTAAGTGTTCCCTGCCTCCAGAACCCCGCCTGGACTCCGGCAGAGCTCTCGAAATTGGTGGGTGGACCTCCCACAAGGTCTTGCCGGGATACCACGGGTGCTTTGGAAAAAATGCTATGTTTATTGTCAACTTTATTCCTTCTTATTGGATTGGTTTATTTTTCAATAGTCGTTCGAAATACATATTGTGACCCCCCCACCCAATAAAACTTAATTTGTTTCACATAAGCGCCTGAGTATTTTCAGCGCCCCCTGTAGACCAATCATAAGTACCTTGATTATTCTCGAGCATGTTTTGCTTTCCTTCGATACCGTTTACTGGAAGACGGCCTGAGTTTATTGTTGCTTTTTAATTTACTATCGAGACTCTTCCTTTCTAATTATTCATAAATTTTACATTATAACATCACAAAACATTTAAGCCTACATTTTTTTTCCCCCAAACTTCTTACTTGTGTCAACCGGTTTTAAACATTATCTCATGTCTATATTATGAGGGATACTCACCTGGTTGTTTTTTAAGAATAAGAAGAACAGTATAAGAATGAATACAAAAAACCATACAATATTGAAAAAAAGATATAAAAAAATGTTAGCAACTAAGCATTAATACCATCTCCATAACCGTGAAGACGTAGAACACGAGATCACATACCAACAAACGACTAAGGTAACTTTTATTTGTATACATAAACAATATTTTCTTCCAATTCCATAAATAGTTCTCAAAAAGTGAAATGTCAAAAAAAAAAAAAAGGGAAAGAGAGAGAGACGACTTAAATAAGAGAG
>BFEA01000244.1:379725-398339 GCA_003427395.1 Chara braunii
GTCAAACAATCAATCAGACAGTCAGACAATCAATCAGACAGTCAAACAATCAATCAGACAGTCAGACAATCAATCAGACAGTCAGACAATCAATCGGACAGTCAGACAATCAATCAGACAGTCTGACAATCAAAAAGACGCTTTCGGAACCGGTCGCTTCGCGGGAAACTGAGCACCACTGGGAGTGACTTGACGACACTCTCGACGTCTTCGGAACCGGTCGCTTCGCGGGTGACCGCCCTTCGTTCCGAGGCACATGTGGAAGTCGATAGTCCTCCTCTTCTTTATTATTTTGAGGATTGTGCTGCCCGACTCGTTCCTACGTTGGGTACTCAAGCTCAAGGACAAGACATGTGTGCGGCATCTTCTTCGTCCGGCAGGGGCGACTTATCGTCTTCAAGTGGTTCTTCATGGGATTCGGCGCGCGAGTTCAACATACAGGTATTGGACCCGCTCACGTCCGGGGATTTCGCATGGCTTCCTCTCCCGACCATGGACCGCTTGCCGGGACCGCAATGCGCAGCACTATGCGCTCATCTCCACACGTACTTATCCTTCTATGCACCACCAACTTCACCGACGGATGACGAAGTCACGGTGGGGGACATCCTTAAGTATGTTACCAAGGTGGCCCGCGAGTTTCACAATCAGCGGTATGATTACAACAACACTCCGCTCCTTTTATGTCCGCATCCAAGTTGGGTAAGCGTCCTGCAGCGTTTTGGTGGATAGCGGAGCGACTCTCAATTTCATGAGCCAAGCCTTTATGCAAAGGGTTGGCCTTGGCGCACAAGTTCGGAGGAAGGCAAACCCGACGGCAATCAAGTTGGCGGACGGAAGGACGCAACAACTTATCGACCGTTACTTCGAGGCCGCACCGGTGTATTTCGCACCTCATGCATGCGAACAAGTCACGTTCGACATTTTGGACACGGACTTCGATATCATTTCGGGAATGCCTTGGCTTGCAAGTGCGGATCACATGGTCAACTTCCACCAGCGGACTCTTAGCGTTCGTGACGCCTTCGGCGCCGAAGTGTCGTGTACTTCCTTTTCCGCACCCTTCGATTCGGTGCCAAGTGGTGACGGCCAAGTTGATTCTTCTCCCACGGCCTTGTCTTCGGACCCCCGTGTGGTGTGGTTGCTTGACGAGTTCACCGACATCCTCCGGTGTGGTGCCGGATCGACTGATCTCTCACGAGATCATTCTTGAGGTTGGTGTCGTGTCGTTGAAAGGTTGCATTTACCCTAGCTACGACAATAGACCGACCGAATACTTGGTATAGTTTGTGTACTGATGCAAGGCAAGCCGGTATCCTCAGCTCCACGTCGCACCCGCGACCAAGTTCCACCTTCAGATCCTCAGCTTCGCCCTCGACCCAGACTTCATAAGCAGGGGGTTATGTTACATGCTGCACCTGCAAGAAGTTGCAGGGGCCATTTTCAGGCCCGTGTCATTTTCAACGTGAAAGCCTGAAAACGAGGGCCTACAGACCCCGTGTTGTTTTCAGGCCAAAAGCCTGAAAACAAAGGCCTACAGGCCCTGTGTCATTTCAGCCTGAAAGCCTGAAAACGAGGGCCTACAGGCCCTGTGTCGTTTCAGGCTAAATCAAGGCCTTTCCGGCCCTGAGTATTTTCAGCCTGAAACTGTGGCCCATTTTCAGACCCTCATCAGTTCGACCTGCCCTGAAACTCAAGCACCAGACCGGGGTTTTAGCTCAGGCCATTTTTGGCCTATTTTCAAGACAACCTTTGTTTGACCTTCAACCCTAGGGTCTGGCACGTTTTGGCATTGGCAAGAGCAGCCTCCTGAACGGGCCAGCACTATATAAGACTGGCCCGCCCTGCAGGCTGCAGGTAGTTGGGAGGCCACTCCTAGGTACTTCCCAGGCACTTCATGTGCAGGCAGGAGGTAGTCAGTAGTCTTCTGGATTCGGCAACAGCACTCTGGGGGAGCGCTGCAGGAGTAGTAGTAGCGTTAGCATTAGTCTTCAGCGTTGGGCGCTAGTAGGTAGTTGTAGTCTTCATCGCTCGGGGCCATAGCTAGGATAGCACTAGAGAGAGAGAGAGAGAGATTGGGCGGAGGCCAGGGGTACTTATCTGCAGCGCTGTTGCTCCAGCTTCCTCTTCGAGGTACCGACAGCACAACGCTAACTTCACAGGTTAGTACCTGGCTCGTGAGAGAGAGAGTTCTTCTTCTTCCTCATCTCAGTCCACCATCTCCCTCTCACCCTCTCATTACCTGACTTCACTTCATCAACAGACTACGAGAGAACGAGAGAGAGAGAGAGCTTGGTGACATTGGATCCAAACTCGACTTTTGGGCTTTAGACATTTCGACGAGGGATTATTTGGGACTTGTGACAAAGACTCGTTGTTGACGACACTCCCATCTTTCCCCCTCTTCTTCATCTGATCCCCTCCTCTTCGTCTGTGTATGTCCGGACCTGGCGCTTCCTTCCTGTGTCTAGCACCAGGCTCCTTCACACCTTGTGATGAGCATGATGTATGTTTGGTCTACGTTGAAACATTGATTGGGCTAGTCATTAGTATTCTAGCATTCTGCTTCGCTATCTTGTACTACGTAAAAGAGGTCAGTCTCGGTCAGGTCAGGATTTGTATCTAAGTCTTCCCTGCACTATTCGGCATCATTTTTTATGTATCAGGATGCACATTGCTTGTTGAGATTCTACTTGCACTGCATTGTCTATTCAGTCCTTTTTATCACATTGAGGATCCTCGGTTATTGTGTACATCGCCCGACTGGGCATCTAACAGTTGGTATCGGAACACCACACGTGAATCAGGACAACCTGGTCTGACACGTGTGCGGGGACTAGGTAGCTGATTAGTCTTGATAGATTGATTAGAGCACACTAGTTAGCCCCCAAAATCACGATTTTGACCTTACTGCCGAAAATCGAATTTTTTTTTCTCTCTTTGGATTTTGTTTTCTCGCTAATTCTGTTGTGGAAAATTGCAATAGCGCAACATCTGAAATTTCCATTTTTGTTTTTTTCTGAAAATTCAAAATTTCGTTGTTGAAAATCCAGAATATCCTTCTTTTCGAAAATTTTAATTTCCTGTTGCATTTCCCGTTACTTGGAAATTTGCAATATTTTTTTTCGAAATTCGTTTTTCTGAAAACGGTAACGGGAAATCCCTCCTCCGGGTATTATTTTCCAAATTGCGAATACTCTCATGTGAGTAAGTCCGAATATTTGATTTCTTTCCGAATTTTTTTTTCGCAGTTCTAGGATTTTGTTAGTCACAGTTCTATATCATTTGCAGTCTAAAGTCTAATTTTTTTGTCTCATTGATCATTTCGCACTTCAAGGGAGGTGGGAGACCTACTGAACTTGCAAAACTCGAAATTTTTATTTTTCTCGAATTTTTTTTTTGCAAAGTTCAAACTTTTCTTTTTTGATTAGTGGCTCCTTATCTGGGCGACGTGGGCGTTATCTGGGCAATTATCCCACCCACCCCTCCCCACCTATGTTCTTGCCCCCTCTAGTCTTACGTTCTCTATCTGTCTCCGAGTACCCCCCCCGGCGGCATTGGCGAGTTGCCACGTCAGCAGGCCATGTCATCAGGACATAGCAGCCGAACAGTGCCACGTCAGCAGCAGGGAGTGCCACAACAGCAGTCCTCCGGCCTGATGAATGCTCATGCGCTTACAAACAGCCGGCATGGATCAGAAGTCCGGGGAAACGGACAAGGCCTATCAGGCCCGAGCAGAGATCAGCATCGGTCGAAAGTGGCCGTGGTCGTAGCGGAAACACCGTTTGACCAAACTAGTGAGGCCGTGTTTGGCAATGAAGGGGACAGACTCGCAGCCGCCCGGGAAGGTGACCGCTCCGGCAAAGGCCGAGGACGCGGCAAGATGAAGACAAACACCACATTTATCCCCGGGCCCGGCGCAGCAACTTCAGCCCCATGGACCCACTGTGGCCAATCGGGAAACTGAGCACCGCCGGGAGTGACTCGACGACACTCTCGACGTCTTCGGAACCGGTCGCTTCGAGAGTGACCGCCCTTCATTCCGAGGCACATGTGGAAATCGATAGTCCTCCTCTTCTTTATTATTTTGAGGACTATGCTGCCCGACTCGTTCCTACGTTGGGTACTCAAGCTCAAGGACAAGACGTGTGTGCGGCATCTTCTCCGTCCGGCAGCGGCGACTTATCGTCTTCAAGTGGTTCTTCACGGGATTCGGCATGCGAGTTCAACATAGAGGTATTGGACCCGCTCACGTCCGGGGATTTCACATGGCTTCCTCTCCCGACCACGGGCCGCTTGCCGCGACCGCAATACGCAGCACTATGCGCTCATTTCCACACGTACTTATCCTTCTATGCACCACCAACTTCACCGACGGATAACGAAGTGGCGGTGGGGGACATCCTTGCGTATGTTACCAAGGTGGCCCGCGAGTTTTGCAATCAGCGGTACGATGACAACAACGCACCGCTCCTCTTATGTCCGCATCCAAGTTGGGTAAGCGTCCTGCAGTGTTTTGCTGGATAGCGGAGCGACTCTCAATTTCATGAGCCAAGCCTTTATGCAAAGGGCTGGCCTTGGCGCATAAGTTCGGAGGAAGGCAAACCCGACGACAATCAAGTTGGCGGGCGGAAGGACGCAACAACTTATCGACCGTTACTTCGAGGCCGCACCGCTGTATTTCGCACCTCATGCATGCGAACCGGTGACATTCGACATTTTGGACACGGGCTTCGATATCATTTCGGGAATGCCTTGGCTTGCAAGTGCGGATCACACGGTCAACTTCCACCAGCGGACTCTTAGCGTTTGTGACGCCTTCGGCGCCGAAGTGCCGTGTAATATTCCTTTTCCGCACCCTTCGATTCGGTGCCAAGTGGTGACGGCCAAGTTGATTCTTTCCCCACGGCCTTGTCTTCGGACCCCCGTGTGGTGCGGTTTCTTGACGAGCTCAACGACATCTTCCGGTGTGGTGCCGGATCGACCGATCTCTCACAAAATCATTCTTGAGGTCGGTGCCGTGCCGTCGAAAGGCTGCATTTACCGCAACTACGACAATAGACCGACCGAATACTTGGTATAGTTTGTGTACTGATGCAAGGCAAGCCGGTATCTTCGGCTCCATGTCGCACCCGTGACCAAGTTCCACCTTCAGATCCTCAGCTTCGCCCTCGACCCGACTTGACTTCATAAGCTGGGGGGGGTGTTACATGCTGCGCCTGCAACAGGCTGCACGGGCCATTTTCAGGCAAGTGTCATTTTCAACCTGAAAGCCTGAAAACGAGGGCCTACAGACCCCGTGTGGTTTTCAGGCCAAAAGCCTGAAAACAAGGGCCTACATGCCCCGTGTCATTTCAGCCTGAAAGCGTGAAAACGAGGGCCTACAGGCCCTGTGTCGTTTCAGGCTAAATCAGGGCCTTTCCGGCCCTGAGTATTTTCAGCCTGAAATTGAGGGCCATTTTCAGGCCGTCATCAGTTCAACCTGTCCTGAAAGTCAGGCACCAGACCAGAGTTTTAGCTCAGGCCATTTTTGGCCTATTTATAAGTCAACCTTTGTTTGAGCTTCAACCCCAAGGTCTGGCACGTTTTGGCATTGGCAAGAGCAGCCTCCTGGACGGGCCAACACTATATAAGACTGGCCCGCCCTGCAGGCTGCAGGTAGTTGGGAGGCCGCTCCTAGGTACTTCCCAGGCACTTCACGTGCAGGCAGGAGGCAGTCAGTAGTCTTCAGGATTCGACAGCAACACTCTGGAGGAGCGCTGCAGGAGTAGTAGTAGCGTTAGCATTAGTCTTCAGCGCTAGGCGCTAGTTGGTAGCTGTAGTCTTCAACGTTGGGCGCCATAGCTAGGATAGCACTAGGGAGAGAGAGATTGGGTGGAGGCCAGGGGTACTTACCTGCAGCGCCATTGCTCCTACTTCGTCTTCGAGGTACCTGCAGCACAACGCCAACTTCACAGGTTAGTACCTGGCTCGTGAGAGAGAGAGTTCTTCTTCTTCCTCTTCTCCGTCCACCATCTCCCTCTCACCCTCTCATTTCCTAACTTCACTGCATTAGTAGACTGAGAGAGAACGAGAGAGAGAGAGAGCTTGGTGACATTGGATCCAGACTCGACTTTTGGGCTTCAGACATTTCGACGAGGGATTATTTGGGACTTGTGACAAAGACTCGGTGTTGACGACACTCCCATCTCTCCCCCTCTTCTTCGTGTGATCCCCTCCTCTTCATCTGTGTATGTCTGGACCTGGCGCTTCCTTCCTGTGTATAGTGCCAGGCTCCTTCACACCTTGTGATGAGCATGATGTACGTTTGGTCTGCGTTGAAACATTGATTGGGCTAGTCATTAGTATTCTAGCATTCTGCTTCGCCATCTTGTACTACGTAAAAGAGGTCAGTCTCGATCAGGTCAGGATTTGTATCTAAGTCTTTCCTGCACTATTCAGCACCATTTTGTATGTATCAGGATGCACATTGCTTGTTGAGATTCTACTTGCACTGCATTGTCTATTCAGTCCTTTTTATCACATTGCGGATCCTCGGTTATTGTGTACATCGCCCGACTGGGCATGTAACAGCAGCTATGGCTGCTCTAGCTCAGACCGCCATGCTTGACCCTGCCTCGAAGCTTCTTGGTGTAGCTCTCCCTAGTTGGGGACCCCCTGCTGCAGCGCCCACCAAGGTGATGAAGATGGCTGCCACCATAGGCAGGTAAGTACCCCTGACTCTCCTCCCCCTTCCTTCCTTCTTCCTCCCTCGTGTCCTTTTACTTCCTCCCCAACAACGCTGCTCCAGCAGAGCGCAGCTCCAACCAGCGCTCCACCAGTGTGTCGCCAAACTTGCACACTGAAAAAGAGGCCAGACTCTCCGCCCGGCCCCAAGATGTAGCGGCCTGCTTTGCCTCTTGGGCGGTGACTTTCAGGCCGCTTGGCCTCCCAAGCAACTGGTACCTCCTCCTTTTTGGAGGAAAACATCATTTCAAACTCTGATATTGCCCGTACAGGCCCTAGACTCAGACTGGTATCCGCCTAGTCCTAGCCTACACTACCGGGCCTCTAAAAATGCCTATTTTGTCTTCTTCTGCTCGGCCTCTGGTACTTGCACATCTACCCCTTCCAGGTGTGGTACCGGCCTACCCGCTACTTGAGTGCTTTCCCTGCTGCAACCCCTCAATGTCACGGCCACAGGTAAGTACCGGCCCTGAGGGCCCAACGAACGAGCAAGTGCCCTGACGGGCCACACACATACTCATGCCAACCAGCACTCAGACAGGCACGGTCACACACACACCCAGGCCAACCAACACCCAGCCAGGCATGGTCACACACACACTCAAGCCAACCAGCAGTCAGACCGACATGTAGTCCAGCAAGCGTGCACACACAGACTTAGTAGCAGGCGGGAAACTCAGCAAGGCATTCAGTCTATGAGCAAAACTCAAAAATCAGCTGTGCGTTTCAGTCCATGTTTGGACGGGTCATCACACCGCTGATGAATATTCAGGCCCGCCTTCACTTAGGGCGGGCACTCGGCTTGCTGGGGGCCTTAGCCCAAAACATGCGATGTCTAATAAGGCCCCTTGAGGCTTGTTCCTCACATTTCATCCCCCTTAGCTTCGAAAGTCCGCTGAGATGCTTCATGCTGGTGTCTTCCCCTTCAGTTGCGTCGCATAATCTGCCACGACATGAAGAGTTGTCTTGACAAGTTCCTCCCTTGAAATCCATCGATCTTCCTTATGCTCAGTATGATGCCTGAAATGTACTCTATATTCCCTTGCAGGTTTAGGAGGTCTTCCCCTTCCAGGTGGCTTGGGAACAGGCGTGTCTCTGTGATCCAAGATGTTGTCGACGACCACGTGGCCATCCATGGTTGGGGGCAGCATAGATCTCCGTGATGGGAACTGTGTTGTCTCAGCGAAAGGTGCAACCTTGGAGGCGTGAAAAACAGGGTAAGTGCGTAGGTGACCAGGGATATGAATGACGTACGAGGGATCATCCAAATCATTCCCCACAATATCCAAGACTTCCCAGGGACCGAAATACTGAGGCATTAGTTTCCTAGAGATGCCAAACTCTTGTCCCAACTCACTAGCCTTGACCCAGACACGTCCCCCTACTTGAAATGTGGACTGTCGGCGACGTTTGTTCTCAGAAGCAATCATAGCTTCCTGAGATTTCTTGATGTGTTAGACAGTCTGCTGCAACAATTTCTCACACTGGACACCAAATTCAATGGTTCCAGGAGTTGCAGCAGCTCGGTTTTCAGGCAGGAGAAGGTTTAGAGCAGATCTAGGCTTCCATACCAGATGCAGCTGATTAGGACTGACACTGGTGGTGCTGTGTACAACATTGTTGTACAACATGGCGATGAGAGGTAATTTCTCATCCCAGTTATGTAATGCCTCAACAGATGCTGCACCACATGGTTCATCTGTTCAGCCTGCCCATTTGCTTCGAGATGATTCCCAGAAGTCATATGAAGCTGACTGCCCATCTGTTCAGTGGCCTGCTTCCACATCTCACTTGTGAAACACACATCTCTATAACTAACGATTGTCTTTGGCAGTCCAAAGTCACGCACCCAGTTATCCATGAATAACTTGATGACATGTTCAGTCCTGACAGTCTCCGGCATGACAATTAGTCTAGCATACTTAGTGAACCTATCAACTATGACGAAGATGTGCCTCTTGCCATTCTTGCTGGTAACGAGAGTATCCATGAAGTCCATGGAGATACTATGCCCTGGGCCACCAGGAATGGGTAGAGGCTTGAGTAACCCAAGTGGAGCTCGAGTCCGCGGCTTGTCCCGCTGACAGACCTGGCAGGTCTATACGTACTTCTTTGCATCGTCTAGCATGTTAGGCCACCAGAATTGTTGTACTAAATTAACACTAGTCTTCTTTTAGCCGAACAGTCCCGTTGCGTCATGGCACTCACCTAAAAATAAACTACACCAAACTTCCCAAGATGGAACAACTAACCTTTTAAACCCTGCCTTTTCAAGAAAGAGTAACCCATCCACCATCACAAACTCGTCAAAGGTGGCCTTGTCTTTGGTCTGTAGTTTGTTGATGATGTCCATCATGATGGGATCTTCCTTGTAGGCTTCCCCCAAAGATTGAGTCACGTCCTTAGATAAGCCAAACTCATAAATCAGCGCACCTAGGTAGTTTGCCCTTCCAGACAACGCGCCCGCAAGCTTCTTGTACTCTCCCTTCACATGGTCTAGTTTGAAGTCATACTGATCTATGACTTCAATCCAGTGTTTGAGCGCATCAAAGTGAACTGGATGGGTCTTGATCCATTTGAGGGTCTGATGGTCAGTTCTCAAATAAAAGAACCTCCCTAACAGATAGTGCCTCTAGTGGACAAGTGCCTTGTAGAGAGCGTAGAGTCCCTTTCATAGGTGGACTTTGCCAACTTATTTGATGGCATCTTTTTGCTCATGTACTCGACCAGTCTCAACTTTTTCCCTTCCTGCGGAGCCATCACTGCGCCAATGTCATATTGGCTTGCGTCAGTTGTAACAACGAATGGCCTCTGAGGGTCGGGCACCATGAGAACGTCATGGTGTGTGAGAGCATGCTTCAAACACTTGAAAGTTGCGTCACACTCGTCGGTCCAATCTCATGAGTCAAGGGAGATATGATCGTGCTATAATTCTTAACGAAATTGTGGTAATAAAAGCACACATTCCCAAGGACGATCTGACGTCAGTCACAGACTGGGGTCGTGGCCAGTCACGTATGCTAGCCACCTTTGCATTTTCGGGCCTAATCCCATCCGCGGATACTTCATGACCCAAGTACAAGACTCGAGTGCGACCAAACTCACATTTCTCTGCGTTTAGTTATACTTGTGCTGCCGAAGGAGTGGAAGTACTTTGTCTACATTCTGATCATGCTTCTCGACAATTCTACTAAAGATAAGTATGTCGTCGAGGTACACGACAACAAACTTATCTAAGTAGTCATGGAAGATCCTATTCATGGCGTGCTGGAATGTACCCGGCGCATTGCAAAGGCCAAAAGGCATCACCACAAACTCGTACAGACCGTACCTGGTCTGGAATGCGGTTTTGTGTTGTTCCTCTGGTCTTATGGCAATCTGATGGTAGCCAAATTTTAAGTCTATCTTGGTATAGTACTTACACCCTGCACCCTATCCAATAGGTCGTCGATGCGTGGTAGAGGCTCTGCGTTCTTAACACTGATGGCATTGAGGCCTCTATAATCAATGCACATCCTTAGTGTCCCCCCTTTCTTTGGAACAAATAAAACTGGTGAGCCAAAGGGGGAGGTGCTAAGCCGAATCCACCCCTTCTCTGTGAGCTCTTTCAGTTATCGCCGAAGCTCGTCCAACTCTGTCGGAGCCATCCTATAGACTCTTCCCTTAGGTGTCTTGCTACCTGGGATAATCTCTATGGCGTGGACAACCTCCCTGTCTACGACTCATGTCGGCTTCTCAAATAGATCAGGATACTTAGCGACGATGGTCTCTATCTCTGGGGGTGTTTTAATGGCCTCGCCTTTTGCAGAGACATAGACTAACCTACTGGCTTTATACTTAGCCAGTCTAACGGTCCTCCCATTAGGCAACTCATGGTTCAACACCTTCTTCTCCCAGTCAAACTGGGGCTTGGCAACCTCGAGGTAGTACATGCCTAACAACATATCAAAGGGCAAATCGTCGCTCACCAGGAATGATATCTTATGGATTATCTCTCCTCGTGGGTAGGAGAAAGTGCAGACTACAACTTTAACGTAGTCCTCCACCAACATGCGCTCTTTGTTGGCCAAAGTAGATGCTACCGGTCTACTCAGGCGCTGCACCGGGTTCTTTAGACGTAGTCTATCAACATAGTCGCGACCTATGAAGTTTCGCCTGGAGCCAATGTCTACGAAGGCGCCGCACTTGTGACCACCCACACCAACTTCCACAACGAAGTGCTCCCCTCTAGGACCTCTACTCAGTGCCACGTAGGACTCACGAGGGTCCCTTGCCGACCATCCACCTTAAAGGTCCTCTAAGGCTTCAGACAGATCCAATGTACAGAGTATAGTTGGGTCCGGATGCGTCTGCGGGGTGACTAAGGAGTCAATAGATTCGGCCAACTCTTGAAATGGGAAGGGTACATCACCCGCTTCAACGAGGGTAGAAGCAACTACAACTTCTACCGGCCCTAAGTGTTTCCCGAGATGGAGCTCGTAGAGGCCCCAGACTGAGAAGAAGGATACCCACCCTTAGGAGGGATCTTCTGCGAGGCCTTCGGGTTCTTGCACTTAAACTGCGTATGGTTGTACTCGCCCTAGTTTATGCAAGCGCCACGTTTTTTTTTTTTTTTTTTCACAAAGCACCAAGATTACATCCAAATAAGAGTAATACCATGAGCTCAAATGCCAATGCTGATGCTCTCTAGCCACGCCAACATAGTATCCAATGTCGCTCCTACTGTCTGGCGCCCATTGCCCATCCTACACTAACTCAGCCTATGTATCCTATCTACGTTCATGCAACAAGATCACTTCGATGTTGAAGACCAGTGTACGTGACGACAACACCAATGCAGACTGCCTGCATACACCAGGTACGTTCTCTCTCCTCCCCTCACCACACCCTGTCTCCCCTCTGTATGTGCCTCCTACCCGAGGACCACCATCGCCATCACCTGCTACCACACGCTTGGCTCGGCTATGGCCGTCGTGCGCCCACTGCCACCGCAGCGCCCTCTCACCTCTTAGCGCCCGTGTGTGCCCCAGCCTGCCTGCTTACCGCAACATCGTACAAAAAAGCAGCAACCTGGCCGCAATGCTTGCTCAGGCCAGCATGCCTTGCCCAGGGGCGCAGACTTTCCTTTATGGAAATTTCGCCCAACTGCTGGCTGGTCTGGGCCAGGCGTGTAGGGCCCCACTAGCTTCCAGTTGGCCCAAAGTGTCGGCGCCCAGGCCCAAGCACCACGTTACCAACGGTCCCGCCACAGTTCTTGATCCAAGCCTGCTCTAACCGAAGCAGCTATTTTGTTTGGGTTAGCGGCCTGCCCCTGAGTCCTTTGCTGACCACCCTTGCCGTGGCTAGCTGCCTTAGTCTTAACTACTGCGGCGAGGTTGCTATCCTCAACACTCTCCTCGCCGTCTAACTCTGATCCCTCCACAAGTTCAGAAACATCATCAATCTCAGTTTGATTCCCATCGAAATCAACCATCATCAATCGACTACCCTTCTTCTTCCACTCTTGTGGAGTCTTCGTCTTTCTTTCGTCCCTAGTGGGGGTTTGAGCACCACCCAATGTAGCCTCTAAGTCTAGGGCCTTCTTGCTGAATATCTTAAAAGTGTGATACTTTCTACGAGCCTCACTGGCTAATAAGCTCCTGATGTCTGTGGGAAGACATCTCAAGAACATGGTCAACAAGACCTGTGGACTGTACTCCACTCCAGGTACGACAATCAACCGCTCTACGGTTGTGGTCAACTCTCTCGCGGACTTGTACTTCCTAGAGTCAAGTTTCAATAACCCATCAGTGGCAATCTGTGCCTACTGAGGGTTGTGCCATCGAACCTCCACTAAATCCATAAAGCTTTCAAGGGTGTGGGTCTGTGCCCAATCTCTCATGTTCCTGCAGAACCCTTTTGAAGCCACTAATCCATTTAGCTAGCGAGTTGCTGAACCCTCTAAGTAGGATGCAACAATAATCACTTCCTCCTCTACGGATGTCCTCTTTGCCCTCACCCACACTGGCGCCGTTCTCAACCACGTGTCGAGAGCCTCATCCTTCTTGTCTCCTAAGAAGGTTGGAGGTGGTTTCAGGGGGTTCTTGGGGTACCAAGGTAATTGCTGTCCCGCTGGCGGGACAGGTGGCGACTGTGGTGTAGCTCCAGTCTCTGGACCAAAAGATGAAGAAGCAACAACCTGTGATAGAGCTGCTGCTGATGTACTGCTTGGTTGTTGTCCAAACTGAATGGCATTGGGGCCTGTCATCGCTGATAATGGAAGCGATGGCAAAGCTGTTGTCAAGATCCCCGACTTTTGTAGGGCTTGCAGAATCTGGTCCAGGGTGTCCTGCATGGCGTCCATTTTGCTCTCCATGTACGCCTGCATGGACCGGAAACTCGCCTTCAGAATCTTTCCTATAGAGTTGAGGGCAGCGTCATCTAAACCCTCTAGTGCAGTTAGGTTTGCCTCCCTACTCTCTAGTCTGGCTCTTCTCTCTCTGAGTTCTTTTTCTTTCTTAGTAGCCTATTTGAGTTCCTCCTATAACCTTAGGCGGGTCCTCTCTACCTGCTGGAGCTCCATCTGCTCCCTTATAAGATGAGGCGGCATGCTGGACTACACACCCGCCATCTGACTAGCGCTAGCACCTGACGTGTTCGAGATTGATTGCGAGCTGGTCGAGTTGGACGGCATGCCCTGACCAGAGGTTACTGTAGACGATGCTGAAGCGATAGCCATTGCTACCACGCTAGCTACTGCTGCTTCCCTTGCAGCCTCAAGACTCTGGGCCCTAGCTTCGGCCCTTAGCCTTCCCTCTTCTCCCGGTTGTAGGGCCTGGAACACTCCAAGGATTCTAAGCAATAATAGCCTTGTTAACCTCCTAGCGTCAGCTGTTCCTTCATCCTCGGCTGATCCACTCATCGTCTAAATCTATCCTGATTAGTTATGCACAGAAGCTTCGAGAAAAACTGACTATGGTAAATTACAGTCCTACTCTAGTCTGTCTGTTAGTTGTCAGCAGTTTGTCAACCAACTAATCAAAATAAAAATAGACTACTGTGGGCAGATGTATGCACAATGGATATGATAGTGATGCACAGTAGAGTTCACAATTGGAATCCCCTTCCCCTGTGTCCAACGTACCTGTGAGCATCATCTAGCGACAATGCCTAAGGTGTGCAACCACGGCCCACCCCTGTGCCCAAGAAGTATGCTTATGACCAGTCCTGCCCTTTGTTCACCCTCGCGTGCAACGAGCCTTAGGTCTGACTGATCTGGCTGATCAAGAGGCAATTTAAGGAGAGCCCCCGAGAGTGCTCATGAATTCTTTAACGTCGCAACAGGACGACAATCATAACCAGTGGACAGTTCATACCCCAACCAAAAATGTTTATAGACGGTTTGGGAGCGTCTACATAGGACTGGTCAGTCCACACACCCCTTCTATCAGTGCAGCAAAGAGCCTCAATGGACAAAGCAGCATGGCCTTCGTGTACTACTAACCATGGGTTGGCATGGTGACCGTGACCCGTGCTTCGACCAGGGCCCTTTAGAGGCACCACCCTCTCCTGCCATATGTGCCACCGGGAAGAATGTCGTCTCTCAAGGTAGAGCGCACACGACTCCTCACGAAAGAGAGGACACCCAAGGTGGACTCACTTCCTCACGGTAAGAAGAGACTGAGAGGGTAGATAAGCAATGGGAACAACGTACCTGGAGAATGCTGCCCCCAACCACACATTTCTCACCAATTGGGCCGACGTGCATTTTGATGACCGGTCAATAGCCTCAGTACCACCCACAACGCAATGCAGTGCCACCTCGGCCAAAATGCCACGTCAGCATACTCTCATCATCATACATACATCCGCTGTCGCCACAGCTCCCACGCTCTCGCCACAGTCTTCCAGCGGCCGGCCCCTCTACCTGGGCCCCGCTCAATCAAACCAGTGTTGAAGTATCCTTACTGCACATGAAGCATCGTCAGCACACCAAGTAACAATGTCGCCAGTGGAAGGTAAGCGGCGATCACGAACCAGCTCCGATACCAAATTGCAAGGATTTGAACGATATACAGAAAACCAAGTTGCAAAATCACACAGAGGTCCAAGTAGTCGTGTCCAAGCAGAGAGTACAAATGCACCGAGAAAACCATCCATATAGAGCAATACAATGAAGTAACGAGTGAATGTCCAAGCCCGTAGGCCACACCAACACAGAATCCAAAGTCGCTACTCTCTGTCTGGCGCCCAACGCCCACCCTACTCTATCCGACTATCCTACCTACGGCTGTGTTCACGCAACAGGATCACTTCGACTCCCAAAGACCAATGTACATGAATGTCAACTCCATAGCCGACCTCTCTTCATGCACCAGGTACGTATCTCGTCACCCTCAATCAGACCTTGATTACCCCACACTCGCCTCCTTCCCTGAAGACCACCAGATTGCCCGCTGCCCCCCCTGGCGCCCAGCAGCCCGACTATGGCTGCTTGCGCCCCGCTGCCCTGCAACGCCCCTCCTCACCACTACGCGCCTCGTCAGCACCTTTGGCAGCAGCTCAGCATCAAGCGAGAGCGCAGCAGCACTTCCGTATTGCTAGCACTGGCCAGCATGCCTAGCCTGGGCTGCCTTACTTCTTTTATGGAAGTGGCAGCCTCCTAGATGCTGCGTGTGGCCTGTCTGGAAGCTTCCAGTAGCTTCCGGTTGGGCCTCAAACCGTGTGCCCAGGTCCGAGACTACAGTTGAGGGTCTGGGCCCTTTTCAGTTGGGCACGACGTGAGTCTCCAGACTTGGGCTGTTTGCTGCATTTGTGCAGGGCTCCCAAGCAGGTGCGTAGGCAGTACTAATTTTCCAAAGGCCGGCAGCCTGTTTCCCAATGTATCAGCCCTGCTTTGTGTGTATGTGCCCAGGCGCAACTGTCAAGGCCTGGGCCAATTGTATGACGCAGCTTAGTGAGGCTCACTCGTCTACCCAACCAACTGGCGTGCTGCAAGAGCCTGAATACCCACATATGGAAATGTCGAATTTTGGCCTCTGACGAATATTCAGGCCCGCCTTCACTTAGGGCGGGCATTGGGCTTGCAGGGGGCCTTAGCCCAGAACATTTGATGTCTGATAGGGCCCCTTGAGGGCTTGTTCTTTACAGTACAGGCTTCTGAAAAGTTGTACCCTAAAACTCGTTCTATAACGTATGTACGTTGTATTCGAATACAATGTAATACAACGTACCCCGTACGTTGTATTCGTATACAAGGTACGTACATTTTTTTCGGGTTAAGAAGGTAGGAGGATAGCCCACCCTGAGAATCTATTGACCCTGTGTTGTATGGTAGTCTGAGAGCTAACAATCCTCTGTTCCCTCGTATGTCCCTGGAGCCCCTTCTGACTCCGCGGTAAGGTGCAGTATCTCCTGACACGCCCGACCCTTGACTACGTACTAGGAGGTTGGCCAGCCCTAAGTCATGATCTGGTATTGAACACAGGACCTCATGTGAACGGTGCAAATGACCTGACCTATTGACATATATTGTGAAACAGTCTGTGACTATGGTTTGCTGGGCTCGAGTAAAGCAGACCGTACAAATCAACCAGCAGTCTCGTGACCACCCCACAGACCAAGAACATCAGGACACCCCACCTTTGCCCAGTCCCAGCATACAACAACCATGGGCTACCCCTTGGGTGGTGCGCAGGCAGTGCCAGTAGTAGCTTACCTACGTCATCCCAAGGGGGTGTGCTGCGCCTTACCGCGGGGCCAGGGATATAAGAGGGAACGAAGGATCCCCAACTCTCTACCATCATACAATAGAACTACGATTCACGTACGATTCACATGAGGTCCTGTGTTCGCTACCAGATCAACACTAAGGGCTGGTCTTCCTCCTAGTATGCAGTCAAGGTTTGTGGCTGGCATAGCAGTTCCTTAGTATGGGATGTCGGGGGTGTCAGGAGATACTACACCTTACTGCGGGGCTGGAACGGGTTCCAGGGATATACAAGGGAACAGAGGATTGTCAGCTCTCAGATTACCATACAACACAGGGTCAATAGATTCTCAGGTTTGGCTATCCTCCTAGTACGTAGCTTAGGGTTGAGGCTGGCATAGCAGTTCCTTAGTACGGGATGTCGGGGGTGTCAGAAGATACTGCACCTTACCGCAGGGCCGGAATGGGCTCCAGGGATGTACGAGGGAACAGAGGATCCCCAGCTCTCTACCATCACACAATAGAACAACGATTCACATGTTACCACTACACAATAGATAGATTCAGTCCATAACGTATGACTAAGGCTTGGCTATCCTCCTAGTACGTAGCACAGGGTTGAGACTGGCATAGCAGTTCCTTGTACGGGCTCTCGGGGTTGTCAGGACATACTGCACCTTACCGCCGATCCGGAACGGGCTCCAGGGACACACGAGGGAACGAAGGATTCTCAGCTATCTATCATCACCACACAATAGAATATCGGAATAACGTACCTATGGGACCTGTAGAGATATGGATAGTCCTAGCGCCCGACGTACCCATGTGGCAAGGCTCATACGTCTATGCTTCGATCAGGACTGAATAGAATAAGTAGGGCTCTACTTGGTACGGTATCCATGGCCACTGTCCGGTCAGGTCACCTCCGTCTGTAATAGAATGTAAGGTGATGGTCCTTAGTGGACAAGGTAGGGCCGTGGGAGTATAGGTGCGCCGGGGGAAAACTACGAAAGTGGTAGGTTGGAAGGGAAGTACCGTAGGAATACCGCATGGCCAAGTGCCAAAGACACCTCTCACATGTCGAGAAATCCAACCTCTACAACAACCTGGGCTTTAAGGGGTGAAAAAAAAAGAAAAGAAAAAAAAAGAAAGAGAAAGGAATTCGCTCTCGAGTTGGTTGAATGGGGGGTGGTTGTGGTATTGGATAGGGGGGCGCTATTCTGCGCGGACATCACATTGGTGGGAAGTGCATGTTCCTGAGGGGTAAGGAGGGGAATCGTGGGATTTTTCTATCTAGGGCCGGAATCGGTATTGGGGTTGGTACAGAACTCCAGCGGAGGCAGGTAGGGGCAAGTCACTAATCGTTAATAGGTGGTGTCAATTTCGGGGAACTTTTCACCAAAGCTGCGATTGAAAGGCCTTCCACGATTCAGACCCCAAAAGTTTCAGGGGCTAGGTTTCCAAATGGGTAGAGGCCCAGTCGGCCAGGTTCTGGAAGTTACCGTCAAATATCCCAAAAGGTAAAGTCTGGCGCAGACCAGCTGAAGGGTCACGCCCTGAGACTAAAATGCAAAAGTCGCTTTCAGAAAAGTCACAGTCGGGTACCTTAGGAGTCAAGTCCAACAGGCACCCAGTAAACAGTCACATCCCAGAGGCAAAAGTTGCGTTCTATAAGCAAAAGGCATGTCTCATATTGAAAAGTCGTATTCCACAGGCAAAGGACACTTCCCCAGGAAGAAGTAGTGTCCCAGAGGCATGCCCCCCCCCTCCCCGTTGTTCCTCCACCACCTCCCCTCGCTCACTCCCTTCCAACCGCTCAACTGGCTGGCAACAACACGAGAGACAAATGAAGGTTGGACTGACAGACAACAACAACAGTAACGACACCAAGGACTGGAGCAACAGCCGTCGTCTCACTGCCGCATGTCCTGCAGCTGGAACCAGGAACACCGATGCATCTAAGGGAGCAGGGCCCTTACACCACGAAGGAAGTCTAGCGAAGGGATACTGTGATCAGGCAGGCTATGGCACAACGGTTTGAGGACTCAAGGTGCACAGTGCTGTGGCTGCTCCCTTCAAGACGCAGGACTACATTACACTTCAAAAGTGACGACGCATTGGATTGCATTCCACCTCCTGCTGATCCTCAGGCTAGTCGGATTATGAATGTGCTTTATATGGGCCCTGAGAAGGGAAAGGG
>BFEA01000244.1:398814-414941 GCA_003427395.1 Chara braunii
AAAAAAAAAAAAAAAAAAAAAAACACAGTCAAAAGTCATGTTCCACAGGTGTCATGGCTCACAGGCCCAAGCAGCAGCACACCAATGAAAATTCGGGAAAAGTACCAGGCCTTGACATTCCTAAGCAAGCAGGCCGTGGGGATGTGGTACCAGTACCAAGTCAAGCCACAAGAACCAGAGGCTGGGATGAGTTGAAGCTCAGTCCATGTCAATATAAGGACTGGCCAGCCATATTTTGGACAGATTGCTCATTCGCATCAAGTATGGAAGTGCTGTTGCGCTTGTGCGCTAACAAGAGTGGCTGGGCGTTGAGGCCAGAGGACTGCGCTATTGTGTGTGAGAGAGAAGGCAGCCATAACTGTGCCAGAGTTAGTAGTTGGCATTAGTAGTAGTAGAAGAGTATAGTAGTGGGTGTATGCAGATGAAACGGTATTCACCAGTTCGCAGTAGCTGATGCAGATCCCAGGGCTCGATCCCTAGTTCCCCACCTTACCTGTGTACAGTACCTGTGTCAACCCGTAGATTTGAACCTGTGACCTGTAGGACCGCCAGTGGTAGGTAGGGTCTGGGAGGTTACATGGTATAGGGGATTCGAACTGTAGATCTGTCGGGTAGGAGTCTAGACAGTCCAGAGGTCGTAGCTGTAGACTGTCTGAAGGGTCAAAGTCGTAGCTGCTACTTACCTGAAAGGGCAGAGTCGTAGCTGCTACAGTACCGAAAGGCCAAGCAGATAGTTCTAGAAGTGGCCTTTCGGAGTCAGCCCCAGTTTAGGTAGAGGCCAGTGGGCAAGTGGTGGAAGTCCACCACGCAGAGTCAGCAGTCCCAGTCCAGTCAGTCCGGTCCAGTCAAGCAAGTACCGTCTGGGACTGTGTGCACCGGGGGGGGGCAGGGAAACAGGGCAGACCAACGAGGCACAGAGGTATAAATCAAGAGGCTGCGCCCAGCCATTCATTCATTCCTGCGGAAGCCATGCGGAAGCGCTGCCTCAGCGTCTTGTGCGAGGAGGTCTGCAGTGTGCCCGAAGTCGAAGTGGGCAGAGAAGTGTAGCATAGCGATAGGGTAGAGGCAGCTAGCGCTGCCATAGCTATAGTAGAGTGTGTGTGCGTTGTGTGAGTGTGCAGAGTGTCGTGTGTGGGATATCCAGGGTGATCCAGTGTGTGAACAGTGGATGTTGGGCGCTCAGTCGCCATAGCCAGTGGAAGTGAACTTACCTGGAAGCCATATATCTGTGTACTGTGTGGGCGCACGTCGCCAGTCTGTTGTGCTGCTGTTCACGTGCATGAAAAGTGTGAAAGAGTCGAGTCTGATTACACAGAGCTGGTTCTCAAGTAGTGGAGAGTGAGAGTGCATGCAAGTAGAGAGAGAAGACACGGTGAGGTAGTAGACAGAGAGAAGAGCAAGAAAGAGAGAAGAGGGAAGAGCATTGAGAGGGTCACATACTTGGATGATGATACTGGATACTGGTTACTTGGCATTGTGCTGTTGAGCGCTTGTGACTGGAACTCTTAATTGCTCATATGATAGTTGTTGAAAATTTTAAGCTGAGCTTACGTGGTCTTCAACTCTCTGGCCTCCAGTGTGGATTTCATGTGATCTCATATTGTGTGTGTGTGTGTGTGTGTGTGTGTGTGTGTGTGTGTGTGTGTGTGTGTGTGTGTGTGTGTGTGTGTGTGTGATCAAGGTGGCGAACTGAGAGGTTCATTGCACCATATTTCCCTGAATTTTTTCTTTTTTCTTGTTTTTTTATTTTATTTTTGAGCCCGCATTGTCTGCTTCTGAAATTTTTGACGACATTGCTTGTGGGGATGCGGCAAAAAACTCCAAATTTTGGGCCTTCCATTAACCATCTCTCCTTTGGAGGGAATTGTATGCTTCTGAGGGAGTAGCGGCGGATTTAGGCATCTGTTCTACTCTGGGGTTGATGAGGAGATGGTCGCTCCTCACAACGGAGGCAGTGTGACCTCTCTTGTGGATATGGGAGAGTAAAGGGTAGGTAAAGAAGTTCGATGCTGTGGATACCCTTTTTTGTCTAGTTAACATTTTGCAAGGAATATGAGTGTTGCAATCAGACTCGACTTCGGACTTGCTCACAACATGCACACTTGAGAACCGATGGCAAAACCGAACTCTTCCAACTCAGAAACAACATAAACTTGTATTAAACTCAGTCTGAATCAACTGTACCACTTGCGGCTATGGCCGCCGAGCACTGTCTCTACCACCAGCCTCACTCTACCTCACTCTCGCATGCACGCAGGTATGAGAATCACCCTGAATGTCCACGCTGCACAGTCACATCCACTGTCTATACTCTGCCTACACCAACAGCTGGGCGGCTATGGCCGCCGTCATCTTCCTCCTCCTAGCTATGGCCGCCGGTGTCTCTCTCACTGGTTCGCTATGGCCGCTATCTTCTTCTCAGCCCACTTCTTCTCCGGGCATCTGCATTCCTCCACGCACAAGATACCAAGGCAGCTCTTCCTCATGGCACACGGGCGAATGAATGAATGGCTGGACGCTGCCTCTTTATTTATACCTCTTCGGAGGTACACGGGCCTGCCTCAAAACGTGTGGGCCTCGGCCAAAACGTGTGGCCCAGGGAAGCTTCCCGACGTTTGGCCTTCTGGGCCAAAACATGTGGAACCCACAGCGTGGTCCAGAACCTTCCCCACATGCAGCCCCTACCCCTGGTACTTGCTGACTGGACTGGCCTACAGGGACCTACGACCTTCTAGAGCCTACAGACTTACAGACAGACTCTAGGCCTCAATAGACTCCGATAGAGACTTCTAGAACAGACCTTCCTAGGCCTAACCGTAACAGACGTAACTCCTAATCTACGGACCTGGGAATTGAGTCTCACACAGATCACTGGGCCTATGTACAGGGTATGGGATAGGTCTAAGGATTGAATCTCACTCAGCACACAGGGTCAATGTACAGGGTTTGGGCACAGGTCTAGGGATCGAATCTCTGTGTCTGCAAAGGTCGGGTTAACTGGGTGAAACCGTTTCACTCCCGCCGTCCTAAATTCGAGGTCCTCCGAGAACACTCTAACTCAAGATAGGACCTTTGCCCTTTCTTTCCCTCTCATAGGCGTGTGCTATGTCGGGAGCGGTTTCTAGTAGCTCGGTTCTTGTAAACCATCTGTCGTCCCCGGGTTCCTGGTATGCCAACCTAACCTTATACTGTTCTTGGGGATGACCTCGACCACCTGTCCTGAACACGTCCTCTTCCGCTATGTGATCTATATCATATGCACCATCCATGTCTGGTGGAATCATTGATCTTCTGGAAGGAAATATGTTAGATGTGGTGCAAGGTAACAACTTAGAGGCATGGAAGACTGGGTACGTGTGGAGGTGTGCTGGGATCTCTATCGTATATGACGGGTCGTCCTCTCCTCCTTTGACTTGTAGCACAGGCCACGGTCCTCTATAAGCAGGTAAGAGCTTCTGCGAGATGTTTTCCTCAGGTGTGAACTCCTTTGACTTGACCCTGACTAGATCGCCTACGTGAAACTGTGAAGGTCGGCGGTGCTTGTTGGCTTGCTCTATCATCCGATGTTGGGCTTTCCTCAGATTGACTATGACCCTAACGACTTCCTGCTGGTGCTGCAATGCAAACTCTCGTGTGCTGGGTGGTAGTCTTTGTATCTGGTCCCGATTTAGTCCCTCAAATAGTCGCCTAGGCCTAAAGGACTTATGTAGCTCATTAGGAGTTCTGCAAGTAGCTAGGTGGACACTATTATTGTAGGCGCTTGCTACTTTGGGAAGCATCTCATCCCAGTTTATCTAATCTGGTCTAATATACATTCTGAGTAGCTGCTGCAAGATCTTATTCATCTGCTCTATCTGACCGTTAGTCTCTAGGTGTCGTACCGACGACATCAACAACTTAGACCCATAGACTTTCATAAGATCCTGCCCATTCTGCCCTGTAAACCGCGTGTCCCTATCACTAACTATGGACAATGACATGGCATGCTCGCTTACCAGAAGTCGAAAAACTTGTTAATATCTAAGTCTGTACGTGCCTCTGAAGACACGGGAACAAAAACTGCATACTTACTAAATCTATCTACTATGACCATGACTTGAGTCTTGTCGTGCTTACTTCTAACCCCGGTATCCATGAAGTCAATGGAAACCGAATCTCCGGGTTCTGATGGAATAGGCAAGGGTCTAAGAAGACCTAGCGGGGCTCTCGTTGTGGACTTGTTACGCTGACACATCTTACAACTGCGCACATACTCTATGCAATCTGCTTTCATTTTTGGCCACGTGTATGACATCATCAGGTTAGCGAAGGTCTTCTGCCATCCGAAGTGTCCTTCCATATCATGGCATTCCCTTGGAATCAGGCTACAAATTTCTTCACTGTTGGGGACACATAGTCTGTCAGCGACGTTGGTCTTCTCGAGCAATAGCCCATTTGTGGTTCGGTAGTGTGGCTCACTATATGGGGCTTCCTTCACTCCGTTCAACAACTCACTGTAGATCGGGTGTTGTGCATAGACATCTCTTACTTTCTGCTGCAGGCCGGCCCCTATGTCTAGATAGTGCACCATCGCGCCAAAGTCATCAACTCTTCTATTTAGAGCATCAACTACCACATTGTACTTTCCTTTTACTGGCTTTAACTCAAAGTCAAATTGGTCTATCTCAGCAACCCATCTAGTTAACTTGGGCGTCATCTTGGTCTGTGTCTTTAGCCATCGAAGAGTCTCGTGATCAGTGTATACCTTGAAGTGCCTTCCAAGCATGTAGTGTTTCCAGTGATCTAAGGTCTACCTGAGAGCGTAGAGTTCCCTCTCGTATGTCGATGTTGTGACTTTCTCTGAAGGCAACCTGGCTTACATGAACTCTACGGGTATGTAACCATTGTCGTCATCTTGCTGCAAAACGACGCCTATGCCATACTGACTAGCATCTGTAGTAACAACCTGGTCCCACTTCCAGCTAGTCTCTTTCTTCAGTAACCTACGAAGGGGAGCAGCGATCGTAGAGAAGTTCCTCACAAACTTCCTATAGTAGTTAGCCAGTCCTAAAAACGAGTGCAGCTCTGTCAGCGTCTTAGGAGTTGGCCAGTCTCTAATGGATGCAATCTTGTCATCCTCAGGCCGAATGTCATCGGCGTCTAGCACAAGGACCTCTGTCTTGGCCCATTTGCACTTCTTTGGGTTAATTTTGAAGTTAGACTCTCTCAGCTTGCTTAGAATCTGCCGCAGATGGCACTCATGTTCCTCGAGGGTCTTGCTAAACACAAGGATGTCGTCTAAATAAACTGCGACGAATATATCCAAACATGGTCTAAACAAAACGTTCATGCAAGCTGAAATGTAGCCGGTGCATTAGTAAGTCCAAACGACATCACTATGAACTCGTAATGCCCATATCTTGTCCTGAACGTCGTCTTATACGGATCGTCGGGATGCACTTCTATATGATGGTAACCTGACTTCAAATCTATCTGATGGTAACCTGACTTCAAATCTATCTTTGAGAAATACTTGCATCCATGCACTCGATCTAACAGGTCATCTATGCGAGGTAGTGGCTCTGCATTCTTAATTGTGATGGCGTTCTGCCCCCTGTAGTCTATGCACATACGCAACTCTCCCTCTTTCTTTGGGACGAATAGAACAGGTGCGCCGAACGGTGACGAACTAGGTCTGATCCATCCTTTCTCCAGAAGCTCGTCTAGCTGTTTGCGAAGCTCCTCTAACTCCTTGGGAGACATCCTGTAGACTGCCCCCTTAGGCGTTTTACTGCCAAGTTCTGTTTTTATACGGTGCTGGATCAGTTTGCGCACTACTCCTAAAGGTGCTTCAGATAGGTCTTTGTACTCTTCCAGCAGACTGGCGATAGTAGGATGGATCTTCTGTTCTTCCTTTGGCTGGTCAACAATCGGCCTAACATAGGCTACGAACACCTGCTCTTCAAGTTGCTCCTTTCACACAAGTTTGGTGAACGCAGGAGCGTTGAGGCCGCAATGGGCGAGGGGATTATCTACCCCGGACTCATGGAACAGGCGGACTTGCTTGAGTTCGCCTGACACGCTAGGGAGCCTAGACTCGTGCTCTCTAAGGTGCAGTGTGGCTCCCGCTGCCTCTCCCAATCGGTGCCTAACACAAGGTCAAATGAGAGATTCTCTTCTACGAGGAGGGTCAAGGAATGCAGTACTTTCTCGACCTTTCCATCTTTCTCGAGGCGAAAGTAGGCGTGGACCCCCTCGACATACTCTTCGACGCGCATCCTACTGTTGTCTGCGAGGATGCTGACTACAGGTTCCTCTAATCGCCGGACTTTTAGATTTAGCTTCAACTTCTTCAGCGCCTTATGACCTTTCCATTCTGGCCGGACCTTTGTCCTCCTCCTTGCGGCCTCCGTCCGACCGCAACAGCAACGTAGGTTCTCCCCTGACTAGCACTATTGTCCTCCTCTTCTAGTCCCCACTCCTTATCAGAGTAGGGAACCTCGTCTGCACCACCTTCCTCCATCGTCAGAATCAGACTATCTTTGGCCTTAATTTGGCCGGAGATGGTGCTTCCCTTCCACATTTTTCCCTTTGACAAGTCCTTGTGCCAGAACGTGGTAACTGGCGACGCTTGGGCGGCAAATGCAACTGCCTCCCGACTAAGAGTGTCATAAGTCATGCCCTGCTGATTCTTCTTTTCGAAGAAGCATCCCTGAATATTCTCAGGCAGGGCACGGTAGAAGAGTTTAAGTAGTTGGGCATCAGTTATTCCATGCCTAGGGACCACAATCAATTCGTCCATCGCGAACTTAACTGCATGCACACTCAACTGACGAGTGTGTATCATTTGGAGCTTGTCGGAGGCTTTGAGCCCCGACATCACATCTGAGAATCGCTCCAAGGGGTGTCAGTCTGGAATACGTAACCATATCATTCTCACAATTTGCAGCGTGGGCGAGCAACCTAGCAAAGTTGGTCGCCTCATCTCGAAGGGCCTGGAAGGCCACCAAAACGTGGTCCTTAGGCGTGACTCCCTGTAAGTACAAATAGGAGCGCACGTTGGCCTCTCAGTTATCAAAATCCTTCCCCTTCTTCCCACTGAAGGGTTTGGGCAAACGGACCTTGACTTTCTCGTGGCGTGGTGGGGCCGGCTCCTCTTCCTTAGGAGTTGCTAACTTGGCGCCTTGAATGGCGCCAGTGCAGAATTCTTTCGTTTTACTAATTTCCAGGTGGACCTGGTCCACCAGGTACTTCATCATGTCGCGCGCAAAATCCTTAAACCCAACACGTATTGCATCTATCTTTACTTCTAAGTTGCAGNCCAGGTGGACCTGGTCCACCAGGTACTTCATCATGTCGCGCGCAAAATCCTTAAACCCAACACGTATTGCATCTATCTTTACTTCTAAGTTGCAGATGTACTGCGTCTTCTTACGATGTGCAATTAGTAGAGACTCCACACTCTGGGTCAGGGTATCAAGTTTAGTGGCTATCTCAGTCTCTTCCCTGATCTTCCCCATCCTGGTCTCCGTCGCTTTCAGGTCCCTTTCTGCTCGCTTTGCCACCTCCAAACGCCTAACTTTCTCTCGGGACATACGCCACTTCCATGCTCTTTGTTGTTCCTCCTCTTTCACCTTTCTCCTCACCGGGTCCCTTTCTGATTCCAACTCCCTTCTCGCCACCTCTCTCTGCTTGGGGTATGGCCAATTCTGCCTCCCTATCTTCCCCCAGCTCCAAGTGTGCGGTCCACTCTTGTGTCAACTTCTCAATCTGCTCCTCCTTACTCGTACTAGCTTCACCTCTTCTTGTTTCCAATGGCTCCTCTTCTTATACTTCTTCTTGTTCTTCTTTCTCCACCTCCGCTTGTATAACCGCCATTTTCTCCTCCTGCTTTTGCGTCCAGTTCTTCATTTCCTCCTCCAGCTGCCTCTTCTTCACCTCTTGCTCCTCCAGCAAGGCCAACATCTTGGCCTACTTCATTAACTCCCTCTTCTCCATCCTTTCCTTCTTCTCTCGCAGAATGGCGGCAACTTTCTCCTCTTGCTCCTTGCTGTAGGGGTGGTGCTAGTTCCTGACCTGAGGGTCACCATGGTGATAGTGCACAAAAAGCAACGATTCCGCGCCTCAACACGTAGACCAAACAGGTTAACTTCTATCGAGGGGTCTTAACCCACTACTCGGGCTAGTCTCACGGTTCTATGACCACAATCACAGAGTCCTACCGACCTAGACAGGACTGACAGGGAGATATGCCTGACTGACCTTGACAGACTTGACGTCAGCAAGTACCCAGGTGAAGGTGCACATCCACGGGGTAAGGGATAGGCCACGGCATGGAGAGGTAGTTCCGGTAATCTTCTTGCTCCAACTGGGTCGACACTCCGATCAAAAGTCTTGGTCAACTCACCGGTCAACGCTCCTGGTCAACGTCGTGGTCAACTTTGGTCAACGCCTGGTCAACGCTCTTGGTCAACCCTTGGTCAACACCCGGTCAACGTTGGTCAACTCTCGGTCAACATTGGTCAACTCCCCTGGTTAACCTTCCAACCTTCCGGCTATGGTGGACCTTCTTCTTCGTCAAAATCTTCGGCTTCTTCACCTTGGCTATGGCTGACTTCGTCTCCCTCTTCGTCACTTTCTTCTTCTCTATACGTCTCTCTCTTTCTTCTTACTAATTGTCTTCTTTCCCTAGCTTGGCAGCTATGGCTGCCGTACCCCCCATTCTCTCTCTTCCTCTCTATCCCTCTCTCTTGTTGTCTCTCTCTCTCTCTCTCTCTCTCTCTCTCTCTCTCTCTCTCTCTCTCTCTCTCTCTCTCTCTCTCTCTCTCTCTCTCTCTCTCTCTCTCTCTCTCTCTCTCTCTATCTATCTATCTATCTATCTATCTATCTATCTATCTATCTCCCTGCCAAGCTCTGGCTATGGCGGCTCCTTCTTCCAACTCGCTGCTGCAGCTCCGCCGGCGTGGACAACTGGTACCAGCTCCAATACCAATGCAATCAGACTGGACTTCAGACTTGCTCACAACGTGCACACTTGAGAACCGATGGCAAAACCGAACTCTTCCAACTCAGAAACAACATGAACTTGTATTAAACTCAGTTTGAATCAACTGTACCACTTGCGGCTATGGACGCCGAACACTGTACCTACCACTAGCCTCACTCTACCTCACTCTCGCATGCACGCACGTATGAGGATCACCCTGAATGTCCACGCTGCACAGTCACACCCACTGTCTATACTCTGCCTACACCAACAGTTGGGCGGCTATGGCCGCCGTCGTCTTCCTCCTCCTAGCTATGGCCGCCGGTGTCTCTCTCATTGGTTCGCTATGACCTCTATCTTCTTCACAACCCACTTCTTCTCCGGGTACCTGCAGTCCTCCACGCACAAGATACCAAGGCAGTCTTCCGCATGGCACACAGGCTAATGAATGAATGGCTGGACGCTGCCTCTTTATTTATACCTCTTCGGAGGTACCCGGGCCTGCCTCAAGACGTGTGGGCCTGGACCAACCCAGGGAAGCGTCCAGACGTTTGGCCTTCTGGGTCAAGACGTGTGGAACCCACCGCGTGGTCCAAAACCTTCCCCACGTGCAGCCCCTATCCCTGGTACTTGCTGACTGGATTGGCCTACATGGACCTACGACCTTCTAGAGCCGACACACTTACAGACACACTCTAGGCCTCATTAGACTCAGATAGAGACTTCTAGAATAGACCTTCCTAGGCCTAACTGTAACATACCTAACTCCTAATCTACAGACCTAGGGATCGAGTCTCACACAGATCACTGGGCCTGTGTACAGGGTACAGGGTAGGTCTAGGGATCGAATCTCATTCAACACAGGGTCAATGTACAGGGTTTGGGCACACGTCTAGGGATCGAATCTCTGTGTCTGCAAATGTCGGGTTAACTGGGTGAAACCGTTTCACTCCCGCCGTCCTAAATTCGAAGTCCTCCGAGAACACTCAAACTCAAGATAAGACCTTTGCCCTTTCCTTACCTCTCATAGGCGTGTACTATGTCGAGAGCAGTTTCTAGTAGCTCGGTTCTTGTAAACCATCTGTCGTCCTCGGGTTCATGGTATGCGAACCTAACCTTATATTGTTTCTGGGGACGACCTCGACCTCTTGTCCTAAACACGTCCTCTTTCACTATATGATCTAAATCATATGCACCATCCATGTCTGGTGGAATCATCGATCTTCTAGAAGGAAATCTATCAGATGAGGTGCAAGGTAACAACTTAGAGGCATGGAAGACTGGGTACGTGTGGAGGTGTGCTGGGATCTCTATCGTATATGACAGGCCGTCCTCTCCTCCTTTGACTTGTAGGACAGGCCACGGTCCTCTATACGTAGGTAAGAGCTTCTTCAAGATATTTTCCTTAGGTGCGAACTCCTTTGACTTGACCCAGACTAGATTGCCTACGTGAAACTGTGAAGGTCGGCGGTGCTTGTTGGCTTCTTTATCATCCGATGTTGTGCTTTCCGTAGATTGGCTATGACCTTAGCGACTTCCTGCTCGTGCTGCAACGCAAACTCTCGTGTGCCAGGTGGTAGTCTCTGTATCTGGTCCCGATTTAGTCCCTCAAACGGTCGCGTAGGCCTAAAGGACTTGTGTAGCTCATTAGGAGTTCTGCAAGTAGCTAGGTGGACACTATTATTGTAGGCGCTTGCTACTTTGGGAAGCATCTCATCCCAATTTATCTAATCTGGTCTAATATACATTCCGAGTAGTTGCTGCAAGATCTTATTCATCTGCTCTGTCTGACCGTTAGTCTCCGGTGTCGTCCTGACGAAATCAACAACTTAGACCCATAGACTTTCATAAGATCCTGCCAATGCTGACTAGTAAACCGAGTGTCCCTATCACTAACTATGGACAGCGGCATGCCATGCTCGCTTACCCAGAAGTCGAAAAAGTTACTAGTGACTAAATCTGTACGTGCCTCTAAACGCAGAGGAACAAAAACTGCATACTTACTAAATCTATCTACCATGACCATGACTTGAGTTTTGCCGTGCTTACTTTTGACCCCGGTATCCATGAAGTCAATGGAAAGTGAATCTCCGGGTCCTGATGGAATAGGCAAGGGTCTAAGAAGACCTAGCGGGGCTCTCGTTGTGGACTTGTTAAGCTGACACACCTTGCAGCTGTGCACATACTCTATGCAGTTTGCTTTCATTCCTGGCCACGTGTATGACATCATCAAGTTAGCTAAGGTCTTCTGCCATCCGAAGTGTCCTTCCGTATTGTGGCGTTCCCCTAGAATCAGGCTACGGGTTTCTTCACTATTGGGGACACATAGTCTGTCAGCGACATTGGTCTTCTCGAACAATAGCCCATTCGTGGTTCGGTAGTGTGGCTCACTATCTGGGGCTTCCTTTACTCTCTTCAACAGCTCACTGTAGATCGGGTCCTGTGCATAGGCATCTCTTACTTTCTGCTGCAGGTTGGCCCCTATGTCTAGATAGTGCACTATCGCGCCGAAGTAAGCAGCTCTTCTACTTAGAGCATCAGTGTACCACGATATACTTTCCTTTTACTGGCTTTAACTCAAAGTCAAATTGGTCTATCTCTGCAGCCCATCTAGTTAACTTGGGCGTCATTTTGGCCTGTGTCTTTAGCCATTGAAGAGTCTCGTGATCATAGTATACCTTGAAGCGCCTTCCAAGCAGGTAGTGTTTCCAGTGATCTAAGGCCTGCCTGAGAGCGTAGTGTTCCCTCTCGTATGTCGATGCTGCGACTTTCTCTGAAGGCAGCCTGGCTGACATGAACTCTACGGGTCTGTAACCGTTTCCGTCATCTTGCTGCAAAACGACACCTATGTGATGACCCGTCCAAATATGGACGGAAACACACGGCTGATTTATGAGTTTTGCCCATAGACTGAATGCCTTGCTGAGTTTCCCGCCTGCTACTAAGTCTGTGTGTGCACGCTTGCTGGACTGCATGTCTGTCTGAGTGTTGGTTGGCTTGAGTGTGCGTGTGGCCCAAACGGGCACTTGCTCGTTCATTGGGCCCTCACGACCAGTACTTACTTGTGGCCGTGACATTGAGGGATTGCAGCGGGAAAAACACTCAAGTAGCGGGTAGGCCGGTACCACACCTTGAAGAGGTAGATGTGCGGGTACTGGAGGCCGAGCAGAAGAAGACAAAAGTGGCATTGTTAGAGGCCCAGTAGTTGTAGGTTAGGTCTGGGGGGATACTAGTCCAACCAGTCTGGGTCTAGGGCCTGTACGGGCAATATTAGAGTCTGCAATGATGTTTCCCTCCGAAAGGGAGGAGGTACCGGTTGCTTGGAAGGCCAAGTGGCCTGGAAGTCACCGCCCGAAGAGGCAAGCAGGCCACTATATCTCCCAGTCGGGCGAAGAACCCGGCCTCATTCTCGGTGTGCAAGTTTGGCAACACACTGGTTGGAGCGCCGGCTGGAGCAGCGGTATCTGGAGCAGCGCTGCTGGGGGAAGGAGAAAGACACGGAGGAGGACGAAGGACAGGAAGGGGGAGGAGCGCCAGGGGTACTTGACTATGGTGGCAGCCATCTTCATCACCTTGGTGGGCGTTGCATCAAGGAGTCCCAGCTGGGGAGAGCTACACCAAGAAGCTTCGAGGGAGGGTGGGGCGTGGCGGCCTGAGCTAGAGCAGCCATAGCTGCTTTGGGTTGTCCTTTGGGCATCTGGGCAAGGCCTAGTAGTCTTCCATAGCCTCGACTTATGAGAGTGAAGAGTGGGAGAGGCGGCCATGGCTATGGTGAACCTCAAGTGATACCTGCAGTAGAAGAGGGAATCGGACATTGATTCTGGATTAGCCATTCAACATTGTATTATTATTTCTTGTACGAATAAGAGAAGGGGGAGATAAGGAGGAGGAGATTACTTCTTCTTCTTCTTCTTCTTCTAATCCTCTCTCTCTCCTCTCAAGTTCATTCATTTCTTTCTGCAATTGGACGGCATTGTACTACCTGATGGATGTGTATCTCGAAATTGGCCAGGATCATAACACCTATGCCATACTGACTAGCATCTGTAGTAACAACGAATGGTGATGACGGATGAACAACTTTGAGGATAGGGTATTCTATGAGGGCCCTTTTTAATTTCTTGAAGGTTGACGTACAATCCCGGTCCCACTTCCAGATAGTCTCTCTCTTCAGTAACCTACGAAAGGGAGCAGCGATCATAGCGAAGTTCCTCATGAACTTCCTATAGTAGTTAGCCCGTTCTAAAAACGAGCGCAACTCTATCAGCGTCTTACGAGTTGGCCCAATCTCTAATGGATGCAATATTGCTGTCCTCAGCCCGAATGTCGTCGCCGTCTAGTACATGGCTTAGGTAAAGGACCTCTGTCTTGGCCCATTCGCACTTCTTTGGGTTAATTTTGACGTTAGACTCTCTCAGCTTGCTTAGAATCTGCCGCAAGTGGCCCTCATGTCCCTCGAGGCTCTTGCTGAACACTAGGATGTCGTCTAAATAAACTACGACGAATCTATCCAACCACGGTCTAAACAAGTCGTTCATTCAGCGCTGAAATGTAGCCGGTGCATTAGTAAGTCCAAACAACATCAATATGAGCTCGTAATGCTCGTATCTTGTCCTGAACGTCTTATACTGATCATCGGGATGCACTTCTATTTGATGGTAACCTGACTTCAAATCTATCTTTGAGAAATACTTACATCCTTGCACTCGATCTAACAGGTCATCTATGCGAGGTAGTGGCTCTGCATTCTTAATTGTGATGGCGTTCTGCCCCCTGTAGTCTATGCACATACGCAACTCTCCCTCTTTCTTTGGGACGAATAGAACAGGTGCGCCGAACGGTGACGAACTNTCCCTCTTTCTTTGGGACGAATAGAACAGGTGCGCCGAACGGTGACGAACTAGGTCTGATCCATCCTTTCTCCAGAAGCTCGTCTAGCTGTTTGCAAAGCTCCTCTAACTCCTTGGGAGACATCCTGTAGACTGCCCCCTTAGGCGTTCTACTGCCAAGTTCTGTTTCTATAAGGTGCTGGATCAGTTTGCGCACTACTCCTAAAGGTGCTTCAAATAGGTCTTTGTACTCTTCCAGCAGACTGGCGATAGTAGGATGGATCTTCTGTTCTTCCTTTGGCTGGTCAACAATCGGCCTGACATAGGCTACGAACACCTACTCTTCGAGTTGCTCCTTTCACACAAGTCTGGCGAATGCAGGAGCGCTGAGGCAGCAATGGACGAAGGGATTATCTACCCCGGACTCATGGAACAGGCGGACTTGCTTGACTTCGCCTGACGCGCTAGGGAGCCTACACTCGTGCTGGTGTGGCTCCCGCTGCCTCTCCCCAATCAGTGCCTAACACAAGGTCAAACGGGAGATTCTCTTCTACGAGGAGGGTCAAGGAATGCAGTATTTTCTCTACCTTTCCATCTTTCTCGAGGCGAAAGAAGGCGTGGACCCCCTCGACATACTCTTCGATGCATATCCTACTGTTGTCTGCGAGGATGCTGACTACAGGTTCCTCTAATCGCCGGACTTTTAGATTTAGCTTCAACTTCTCCAGCGCCTTACGACTGATATAACTCCTAGTTGCCCCACTATCTATCAGGGCACCTACTCTAGCTCCAAAACTTTCTACGTTTGCGAGGATTAGTTGTCCTTTACTATCCTTCTTCATCTTGGCACAGGCTTGCCTCCTCTCTCTCAACTCTTCGGCTGAGCTTGTGAGGGAAACGTCTAGATAGACCCTAACATAAGCAGTCTCTGGACAGCCTACTAGACGCCGGCCTGCAACCTCTGCCATGGAGACATGTGGTATGGGAGACTCTACTTCGCACGCACGCTCAGATCCACATACTCCTGGGGTAGGGGCAGTTGCAACCCTTACCGGCACCCATCTTTTGCTGCCCCAAATGCAGCACGGTCCCTATACTTAGGACAAAACTTGATGATATGACCAGGGTCCCCGCAGAACACGCATTGAGAACTGTTGATGCGTTCTTGCCATAATTTTTGCTCTATACCCATATCTTCCCAGGGTCGGCCCTTGGGACGGCCTGGGTGCCACCATCGTTATCTGGGAGGTGGCCGACTAAAACGCGGACGGTTAGACGGGGGACCTCCCCTTCCTCCCGCTTGGCGGTTGCCATTGCCGCCAATCCCCTGGCCGCCCTGTCCTCGGCCAGCAGGGGCCCGACCATTCTGGCGGGACCTTTGTCCTCCTCCTTGCGGCCTCCGCCCGACCGCAACAGCAGCGTAGGTTCTCCCCTGACTAGTGCTACTATCCTGCTCTTCTAGTCCCCAGTCGATATCAGAGTAGGGAACCTCGTCTGCACCACCTTTTTCCATGGTCAGAATCAGACTATCTTTGGCCTTGATTTGGCCGTAGATGGTGTGTCCCTTCCATGTTTTTCCATTTGACAGGTCCTTGTGCCAGAACGTGGTAACTGGCGACGCTTGGGTGGCAAATGCAACTGCCTCTTGACTAAGAGTGTCATAAGGCATGCCTTGCTGATTCTTCTTTTCGAAGAAGTGTCCCTGAATATTCTCAGGCAGGGCACAGTAGAAGAGGTTAACTAGTTGGGCATCAGTTACTCCATGCCTAGGGACCGCAATCAATTTGTCTATCGCGTACTTAAGTTCATGCACACTACACTGACGAGTCTGTATCATTTGGAGCTTGTCGGACGCTTTGAGCCCCCGTGTCACATCGGAGAATCGCTCCCTGAGTGATTTCATAAACTCAGAGAGGGGTGCCAGTCTGGAGTACGTAACCATATCATTCTCATAATTTGCAGCGTGGGCGAGCGACCTAGCAAAGCTGGTCGCCTCATCTCGAAAGGCCTGGAAGGCCACCAAAACATGGTCCTCAGGCGTGATTCCCTGTAAGTACAAATAGGAGTGCACGTTGGCCTCCCAATCATCAAAATCCTCCCCCTTCTTCCCACTGAAGCGTTCGGGAAAACGGACCTTGACTTTCTCGTGGCGTGGTGGGGCCGGCTCCTCTTCCTTAGGAGTCACTAACTTGGCGCCTTCAATGGCGCCAGTGCAAAATTCTTTCGTTTTACTAATTGCCAGGTGGACCTGGTCCACCAGGTACTTCATCATGTCGCGCGCAAAATCCTTAAACCCAACACGTATTGCATCTATCTTTACTTCTAAGTTGCAG
>BFEA01000244.1:415596-433063 GCA_003427395.1 Chara braunii
CGCAGAATGGCGGCAACTTTCTCCTCTTGCTCCTTGCTGTAGGGGTGGTGCTAGTTCCTGACCTGAGGGTCACCATGGTGATAGTGCACAAAAAGCAACGATTCCGCGCCTCAACACGTAGACCAAACAGGTTAACTTCTATCGAGGGGTCTTAACCCACTACTCGGGCTAGTCTCACGGTTCTATGACCACAATCACAGAGTCCTACCGACCTAGACAGGACTGACAGGGAGATATGCCTGACTGACCTTGACAGACTTGACGTCAGCAAGTACCAGGGTGAAGGTGCACATCCACGGAGTAAGGGATAGGCTAAGGCATGGAGAGATAGTTGCGGTAATCTTCTCGGTCCAGCAGACTCCAGCTGGGTCGACGCTCCGGTCAAAAGTCTTGGTCAACTCGTCGGTCAACGCTCCTGGTCAACTTTGGTCAACGTCTTGTCAACGCTCTTGGTCAACCCTTGGTCAACACCCGGTCAATGTTGGTCAACTCTCGGTCAACGTTGATCAACTCTCATTCAACGTTGGTCAACTGCCCTGGTCAACCTTCCAACCTTCCGGCTATGGTGGACCTTCTTCTTCATCAAAACCTTCGTCTTCTTCACCTTGGCTATGGCTGACTTCGTCTCCCTCTTCGTCACTTTCTTCTTCCTTCTCTCTGTATGTCTCTCGTTCTTCTTACTGATTGTCTTCTTTCCCGAGCTTGGCAGCTATGGTTGTCGTCCCCCCCTCTTCTCTCTTCCTCTCTCTCTCTCTCTCTCTCTCTCTCTCTCTCTCTCTCTCTCTCTCTCTCTCTCTCTCTCTCTCTCTCTTTGCCGATCTCTGGCTATGGCGGTTCGTTCCTTCTTCCAACTCGTTGCCGCAGCTCCGTAGGCATTGACAACGGGTACCAGCTCTGATACCTATGCAATCAGACTCGACTTCAGACTTGCTCACAACATGCACACTTGAGAACCGATGGCAAAACCGAACTCTCCCAACTCAGAAACTACATGAACTTGTATTAAACTCAGTCTGAATCAACTGTACCACTTGCGGCTATGGCCGTCGAACACTGTCTCTACCACCAACGTCACTCTACCTCACTCTCACATGCACTCAAGACGAGGATCACCCTGAATGTCCACTGCACAGTCACACCCACTGTCTATACTCTGCCTACAGCAACAGCTGGGCGGCTATGGGCACCGTCGTCTTCCTCCCCCTAGCTATTGCCGCCGATGTCTCTCTCACTGGTTCGCTATGGCCGCTATCTTCTTCACAGCCCACTTCTTCTCCGGGCTCCTGCAGTCCTCCACGCACAAGATACCAAGGCAACTCTTCCGCATGGCACACAGGCGAATGAATGAATGGCTGGACGCTGCCTCTTTATTTATACCTCTTCGGAGGTACCCGGGCCTGCCCCAAAACTTGTGAGCCTGGGCCAAAACGTGTGGCCCAGGGAAGCTTCCAGACATTTGGCCTTCTGAGCCAAAACGCGTGGAACCCACAGCATGGCCCAAAACCTTCCCCACGTGCAGCCCCTACCCCTGGTACTTGGCCTATAGGGACCTACGACCTTCTAGAGCCTACAGACTTACAGACAGACTCTAGGCCTCAGTAGGCTTCCAGATGTTTGGCCTTCTAGGCGAAAACGTGTGGAACCCACAACATGGTCCAGAACCTTCCCCACATGCAGCCCCTACCCCTGGTACTTGCTGACTGGACTGGCCTACAGGGACCTACGACCTTCTAGAGCCTACAGACTTACAAACATACTCTAGGCCTCTGTAGACTCAGATAGAGACTTGTAGAACAAACCTTCCTAGGCCTAACGGTAACAGACCTAACTCCTAATCTATAGACCTGGGGATCGAGTCTCACACAGGTCACTGGGCCTATGTACAAGGTACAGGGTAGGTCTAGGGATCGAATCTCACTCAGCACACAGGGTCAATGTACAGGGCTTGGGCACAAGTCTAGGGATCGAATCTCTGTGTCTGCAAATGTCGGGTTAACTGGGTGAAATCGTTTGAGTGTGAATGATATATAGAAAACGAAGTTGCGAAATCAAACAGATGTCCAGGTAGCCGTATCCAAGCAGAGAGTACAAAATGCACCGAGAAACCATCCATATAGAGCAATACAATGAAGTAATGAGCCAATGTTCAAGCCCGTAGGCCACACCAACACAGTATCCAAAGTCGCTCCTCTCTGTCTGACGCCCAGCGCCCCAACCTACTCTGCCCGACTATCCTACCTAGAGTTGGTTCACGCAACAGGTTCACTTCTACTCTCGAAGACCAATGTACATGACTGTCAACTCCATAGCCGACCTCTTTTCATGCACCATGTACGTATCTCGTCACCCTCAATCAGACCTTGATTACCCCACACTCGCCTCGTTCCCTGAAGACCACCAGATCGCCCGCAACAACCCCCTGGCCCCCAGCAGCCCGGCTATGGCTGCCTGGGCTCCGCTGCCCTGCAGCGCCCCTCACCACTACACGCCCCGTCAGCGCCTTCGGCAGCAGTGCAGCATCAAGCGAGAGCCCAACAACACTTCCGCATTGCCAGCACTGGCCAGAATACCTGGCCTGGGCTGCCTCACTTCTTTTATGGAAGTGGCAGCCTCTTGGATGCGGCGTGTGGCCTGGCTTGAAGCTTCCAGTAGCTTATGGTTGGGGCTCAGACCCTACTCCTAGGCCCGAGACTACAATTGAGGGTATGGGCCCTTTTTCAGTTAGGCACGACCTGAGTCTCCGGACTTGGGCTGTTTGTTGCATCTGTGCAGGGCTCCCAGGCAGGTGCTGTGGCAATACTGTTTTTCCAAATGTATCTGCCCAGCTTTGTGTGTATGTGCCCAGGTGCAACTGTCAAGGCCTGGGCCAACTGTATGTCGCAGCTTAGTGAGGCTAACTCAGCTACCCAACCAACTTGTGTGCTGCGAGAGCCTGAATACCCACATATGGAAATGTCGAATTTTGGCCTCTGACGAACATTCAGGCCCGCCTTTACTTAGGGCGGGCAATCGGCTTGTTGGGGGCCTTAGCCCAGAACATGCGATGTCTTATAGGGCCCCTTAAGGGCTTGTTCCTCACATTCCATCCCCCTTTGCTTCGAAAGTCCGGTGAGATGCTTCATGTTGGTGCCTTCCCCTTCAGCTGGAAGATCCTATTCATGGCGTGCTGGAATGTACTCGGCCCATTGCAAAGGCCAAAGGGCATCACCACAAACTCGTACAAACCGTACCTGGTCTGGAATGCGGTTTTGTGCTGGTCGTCTGGTCTTATTGCAATCTAATGGTAGCCAAATTTTAAGTCTATCTTGGTATAGTACTTACACCCCTGCACCCTATCCAATAGGTTGTCGATGCGTGGTAGAGGCTCTGCGCTCTTAACAATGATGGCATTGAGGCCTCTATAATCAATGCACATCCTTAGTGTTCCGCCTTTCTTTGGAACAAATGAAACTGGTGAGCCAAAGTGGAAGGTGCTAGGCCGAATCCACCCCTTCTCTGTGAGCTCTTTTAGTTGTTGCTGAAGCTCCTCCAACTCGGTCGGAGCCATCCTGTAGGTTTTTCCCTTAGGTGTCTTACTACGTGGGATGATTTCTATAGCGTGGACAACCTCCCTGTCTACGACTCCTGTCGGCTCCTCAAACAGATCAGGGTACTTAGCGACGATTGTCTCTATCTCTAGGGTGTTTTAACAGTTTCTCCTTTTGCACAGACATAGACTAAGTACATTCCTTCCTCTTGGTTCTGTTTATCATAGTTATAGAAGGCAGATGTGCATAAGCACCCACAAGAGTCTACTAACCTACTGGCTTTATACTTAGTTAGTCTAACGGTCCTCCCATTAACCAACTCGTGCTTCAACACCTTATTGTCCCAGTTAAACTGGGCTTGGCAACCTCGAGGTAGTACATGCCCAACAACATGTCAACGGGCAAATCGTCGCTCACCAGGAATGATATCTTATGATTTAACTCTCCTCCTGGGTAGGAGAAAGTGCAGACTACGTCTTTAACGTAGTCCTCCACCATCATGCGCTCTTTGTTGGCCAAAGTAAATGCTACCGGTCTACTCAGGCACTGCACCTGGTCCTTTAGGCCCAGTCTATCAACGCAGTCGCGACTTATAAAGTTTCGCGTGGAGCCAATGTCTACGAAGGCGCCGCACTTGCGACCACCCATACCAACTTCCACAACGAAGTCCTCCCCTCTAGGACCTCTACTCAGTGCCACCCAGGACTCACGAGGGTCTCTTGCCGACCACTCGCCTTGAAGGTTCTCTAAGGCTTCAGACACATCCCACGTACAAAGTATAGTTGGGTCCGGGTGCGTCTGTGGGGGGACTAAGGAGTCAATAGCTTTGGCCAACTCTTGAAATGGGGAGGGTACGTCACCCGCTTCAACGAGAGTGGAAGCAGCTACAACTTCTACAGACCCTAAGTGTTTCCCGAGTTGGAGCTCGTAGAGGCCCCAGACTGAGAAGAAGGATACCCACCCTTAGGAAGGATCTTTTGCGAGACCTTAGGGTTCTTGCACTTAAACTGCGTATGGCCATACTAACGGCAGTTTATGCAAGCAACCCGCTGCCAACGGTCCCGCCACACTTCCTGATCCAAACCAGCCCTTACCCAAACAACTATTTTGTTTGGGTTGGTGGCTTGCCCCTGACTCCTCTGTTGACCGCCCTTCCTGCGGCCAACTGTCTTAGTCTTAACTGCAACGGCGAGGTTGCTACCCTCAACAATCTCCTCGCCATCTAACTTTATTCCCTCACAAGCTCAGAAGCATCATTGATCTCAGTTTGATTCCCTTCGGAATCAACCATTATCAATCGACTAACCTTTTTCTTCCACTCTTGTGGACCCTTCTTCTTTCTCCCGTCGGTAGAAGGGGTCTAAGCACTACCCAATGTAGCCTCTAAATCTAGGGCCTTCTTACTGAATGTCTCAAAGGTGTGATACTCACGCCGAGCCTCGCTGGCTGGTAAGTTTTTTATGTCTGTGGGAAAACATCTTTAGAACGTGGTCAATAAGACCATGGGATTGCACTCCACTCCTGGGACGACAATCAGGCGCTCTACGGTAATGGTAAGCTCTCACACTAACTTGTACTTTATAGCATCAAGCTTTAGAAGCCCATCAGTGGCAATCTGTCCCTGCTGAGGGTTGTGCCATTGAGCCTCCATGAAGTCCATAAAGCTCTCTAGGGTGTGGGTCCGTGCCCAATGACCCATGTTCCTGCCGAACCCCTTTGAAGCTACCAATCCATTCAGTCAGCGAGCTGCTGAACCCTCTAAGTAGGATGCAACAATTACCACTTCCTCTTCTACCAATGTCCTCTTTGCCCTTACCCACACTGGAACCATTCTCAACCACGTGTCGAGAGCCTTATCCTTCTTGTCTCCTGAGAAGGTTGGCGGTGGTTTTCAGAGGGGTGTTGGGGTACCAAGGTAATTGCTGTCCCGCTAGCGGGACAGGTGGCGACTGTGGTGTAGCTCCAGTCGCTGGACCAGAAGATGAAGAAGCAACAGTCTAAGATAGAGGTGTTGCTGATGTACCGCTTGGTTGCTGTCCAGACTGAGGAGCATAGGGGCATGTCATCGCTGATAATGGAAGCGATGGCAAAGCTGTTGTCCGGATCCCCAACCTTTGTAGGGCCTGCAGAATCTGGTCCGGGGTGTCCTGCATAGCATCCATTTCGCTCACCATGTACGCCTGCATGAACAAGACACTTGCCTTAAGGATCTTTCCTGTAGAGTTAAGGGATGCGTCATCTAAACCCTCTAGTGCAGCTAGGTCTCCCTCACTACTCTCTAGTTTGACTCTTCTCTCTCTAATTTCTTTTTCTCTCTTAGTAGCCTACTTGAGTTCCTCTTCTAGCCTTAAGTGGATCCTCTCTACCTGCTGGAGCTCCATCTGCTCCCTTATAAGATGAGGCAGCGGGCTGGACTGCACACCCGCCATTTGACTAGCGCCGATACCTGACGTATTGAAGACGGACTGCGAGTTGGTCGAATTGGACGACATGCCCTGACCAAAGGTTGCTGCAGACGTTGCTTAAGCGGTAGCCATTGCTACCCCGCTAGCTGCTGCTGCTTCCCTTGCAGCCTCAAGACTACGGGCCCTAGCTTCAGCCCTTAGTCTTCTCTCTTCTCCCGGTTGTAGGGCCTGGAACACTCTAGGGATTCTAAGCGATGATAGCCTTGTTAACCTCCTAGTGTCAGTTGTTCGTTCATCCCGGGCTAATCCACTCATCGGCTAGGCAGACGCTGTCTACACTAGAGTCCTCTCTGGGACCTACCGCAGCATATGTCTGACCGGTTCTAAAAATAAAAATAAAAATAAAGTCCGGCGAGTTACCCAGACTACCAGTCAAGCGGCATCAACAGCACCTACACAAACTGTACACATAGTCTAAATATATCTTGATTAGTTCTGCACAAAAGCTTCGAGAAGAACTGTTTATGGTAGATTACAGTCTGTTAGGTATCTGCAGTCTGTCAACCAACTAATCAAAATAAAAATAGACTACTGTGAGCAGATGTATGCACAATGGATATGATAGTGTTGCACAATAGATTTCACAATTGGAATCCCCTTCCCCTATATCCAACATACCTGTGAGCATCATCAAGCAATGGTGTCTAGGGTGTGCAACCACGCCCCACCCCTGTGCCCAAGAAGTATGCTGATGACCAGTCCTGCCCTTTGTTTACCCTCGCGTGCAACGAGCCTTACGTCTGACTGATCTGGCTGATCAAGAGGCAATTTATGGACAGCCCCCGAGAGTCCTCAGGATTTCTTTAACGTCGCAATCAGGACAACGATCACAGCCAGTGGACAGTTCATACCCCAACCAAAAATGTTTATAGATGGTCTGGGAGCGTCTCCGTTGGAGTGGTCAGTCCGCACACCCCTTCTATCAGCGCAACAAAGAGCCTCAATGGACAAAGCAGCTTGGCCTGTGTGTACTACTACCCATGGGTTGGCATGATGATCGAGACCCGTGCTTCTACCAGGACCCTTTAGAGGCACCGCCCTCTCCTGCCAGATGCGCCACCGGGAAGAATGTCGTCTCTCAAGATAGAGCCTAAACAACTCCTTTCAAAAGAGAGGACACTCAAGTTGGACTCACTTCCTCACGGTAAGAAGAGATTGAGAGGGTAGATAAGGAATGGGAACAACGTACCTGGAGATGCTGCCCCCAACCACAGATTTCTCACCAATTGCGCCGACGTGCATTTCGATGATCGATCATTAGCCTACCACCCACAACGCAATGCAGTGCCACCTCAGCCAAAATGCCACATTAGCATACTCTCATCATCATACATACATCTGTTGTCGCCACAACTCCCATGCTGTTGCCACAGCCTTCCAGCGGCCGGCCTCTCCACCTAGGCCCTGCTACAACAAACCAGCGTCAAAGTATCCTCACTGCACATGAAGCATCGTCAACACACCAAGTAACAATGTCGCCGGTGCCAGGTAAGCGGCGATCACGAACCAGCTCCGATACCAAATTGCAAGGAATATGAGTGTGAACGATATACAGAAAACCAAGTTGCAAAGTCACACAGATGTCCAGGTAGCCGTATCCAAGCAGAGAGTGCAAAATGCACCGAGAAACCATCCATATAGAGGAATACAATGAAGTAATGAGCCAATGTTCAAGCCCGTAGGCTCCTCTCTGTCTGGCGCCCAGCGCCCCAACCTACTCTGCCTGACTATCCTACCTACAGCTGGTTCACACAACAGGCTCACTTCTACTCTTGAAGACCAATGTACACGACTGTCAACTCCATAGCTGACACCTCTTCATGCACCAGGTACGTATCTCGTCACCCTCAATCAGACCTTGTTTGCCCCACACTCGCCTCCTTCCCTGAAGACCACTAGATCGCCCGCTGCACACCCCTGGCGCCCAGCAGCCCGGCTATGGCTGCCTGCGCCCCGCTGCCCTGCAGCCCCCCTCCTCACCACTAAGCGCCCCGTCAACGCCTCTGGCAGCAGCGCAGCATCAAGCGAGAGCGCATCAGCACTTCGACATTGCCAGCACTGGCCAGAATACCTGGCCTGGGCTGCCTCACTTCTTTTATGGAAGTGGCAGCCTCCTGGATGCTGCATGTGGCCTGGCTGGAAGCTTCCAATTGCTTCCGGTTTGGCCTCAGACCCTGCGCCCAGGCCCGAGACTACAGTTGAGGGTCTGGGCCCTTTTTCAGTTGGGCACGACCTGAATCTCTGGACTTGGGCTGTTTGCTGCATCTGTGCAGGTGTCGCATACCGTAATGGTGCACACCAGAACAAGAACTGACCTCTCTCACATAATACAGGATAGCGCAGCGAAACGCTAATATACCAATGATCAGCCCAATCAATGTCGCAATCAGACCCAGCATATATCATCATCGTTGCAAGGTGTGAAGGACTTGGCGCTACATACAGGAAGAATGCGCCAGGTCCATACCATACACAGAGGAAGAGGAGGGGATCAGACGAAAAAGAGGGGGAAGATGGGAATGTCATCAACACCAAGTCTTCGGTGCAGGTCCCAAATAATCCCTCGTTCAATGTCTCAATCCCAATGTCGAGTCTGAATCCAAATGTCGTCAAGTCCCAAAGTCACCAATCTCTCTCTCTCTCTCGTAGTCTGCAGATACTGAGAAGTCAGGTAGCGAGATGATGAGGGAGAGATGGTAGACTTAGAAGAGGAAGAAGATGAACTCTCTTTCTCTCTCTCGTAGTCTGGTACTAACCTGTGAAGGTGGCGCCTTGTTGCAGGTACATCGAAGACGAAGCTGGAGCTATGGCGCCACAGGTAAGTCTCCCTGGCCTCCGCCAACCATCTCTCTCCCTCCAACACTATTCTAGCTCCTTCTAGCGCCCAACGCTGAAGACTACTCCTAACGCTACTACTACTGCAGCGCTCCTCCAGAGTGCTGCTGCCGAATCCTGAAGACTTTCTCCTGCCTCCTGTACGTGAAGTGCTTGGGAAGTCTCTATGAACTATCTGCAGCCTACATGGCGGGCGAGTCTTATATAGTGCTCGCCCGTCCAGGAGGCTGCTCTTGCCAATGCCAAAACGGCCAGACCTTGGTGTTGAAGTTCAAACAAAGGTAGTCTTGAAAACAGGCCCAAAATGGCCTGTGCTAAAACCCTGGTCTGGTGCCTAAGTTTCAGGGCAGGTCGATCTTATGAGGGCCTGAAAATGGCCCTCCGGTTCAGGCTGAAAAGACTCAGGGCCTGGAGGGCCGTGTTTAAGGTTGAACCGACATAGGGCCTGTAAACCCTCATTTTCAGGCTTTCAGGCTGAAACGACACAGGGCCTATAGGCCCTCGTTTTCAGGCTGAAAGGCTGAAACGACACAGGGCCTATAGGGCCTTGTTTACAGGCTTTTAGGCTGAAAACGACACAGGGCCTGGAAGGCCCTGATTTTCTGTCTGGCCGGGCCTTGCAGGCCCATGTGGCTGCACAGTATGCCACTACGAACGACAGAGGTTAGCTAAGGAAGCTTCACGACCTGGCCCTCCCACCCGGACTTTGGTCCCTCCCTCAGACAGACAGCTTCGCCCTCGCACATAAGCTCGGTCTTTCAAGGAGCGTAGATTAGTGGTGAGGATGCTTTCAAATCTGCTCCCGAAATCCATCGAGTGTCGTCGGGATCGCATGCTTTGAAGGTAACTTTGTACAGTCGAGGCTTGCTGCCGTACCGACGATCCGTGATGACGCGGTCAGCTTCCTGATGACCATCCATAGATGGAGGGTCTTGCGATCGTCGGCCCGGGAAGTCGTCACTCTTCGCTGGTGTGTATGTTGCCAGCTTCGAGGCGTGAAAGACTGGATGGACCGTTAGATGCGGGGGAATGTTGATCACAAATGAGGGGCCATCGGGCTCATCACCCGCGGCTGATGTCACGGGCCATGGTCCGAACCACTTGGGGAATAGTTTGCGCAAAACATCCTGTTCGAGTGCAAACTCTTCCACGGAAACCCAAACCAGATCACCGGCGCGGATGGGACAGGGCACGCAACACCTGTTGGCTTGCTGCTGCATGCAGACTTGCGCCTTTTGCATGTTTGCGAGGGCTTGAGCCAGCAATTCCCTGCACTTCCGGAAGGAAGCGGGAGAGCAAGCGGCGTCTATGTCGGCTGGTCGTGGCAGGAGAAGATCAACGAAGATACGACCTTTCCGGCCATCGTGGTGCAACTCGAATGGAGTCACGCCGATCGCCGGATGCAACGAAATGTTGTAGGCGAACTTGATGTCGGGGAGGCGGTCAACCCGATCCTTCTGGTCCGGACGGATGAGCGTACGAAGCATCATTTGAGCAGTGTTATGTGCCCATTCCATTTGGCCGTCTGTTTGTGGATGCTGAGCCGAACTTGGTTTCATCTTGGTGCGCGATTCCTGCATGAGAGAAGTCCAGAATGCCAACATAAAACGAGTGTCATGGTCGCTGACGATGTCTTTCAGTATGCTATGGCTGCAAATCCAGCTGGTGTGCAAGAGGCGCGCAAGTTCGGGAGCCGTGGCGTAGTACTTGCAAGGGAGAAATCGCACGTATTTACTCAATCGGTCAACGACCGTGAGGATGTCGTGGTGCTCGAGGCGGTCCCGAGGAAACGGACCAGTGACGTCCATGGCAATGGAAAGGGCGGGTCCTGTGGGATAGGCATCGGGTGCAACTCGCCGTAGGGATTGCGGTTGAGGAGCTTGCTTCATCGGCAAACTTCGCAAGAGTCGCAATATTGAGTGACATCGATAATGAGGTCGGACCATCGGAATCATTGCCGAAGTCGTGCAATAGTGCGATTTACTCTGAAATGGCCGGCGAGTCGTGAGTCATGGTACTCACCTAGAAGGCAAGTCCGAAGACGACGGTCTCGTGGGACACACAATAAGTCCTTGCGTCATGAATAGAAAAGCAAGTACCCGTCGGTGATGCGATAATGGCTGGCCGGCGGGTGATCCGAAGATAGTTGCGCATAAAGTGTGGCGAAATCTGGATCGGACTGGTAGCCCCGAATGAAATGCCGCTGAAGTTCCTCGTCGAACGCAAAGGCATGATGTGTCACAGGTCAAAGATCGGGTCTTCGCGAGAGTGCATCTGCTGCGCGATTGGAGAGGCCGGCGAGATGTTTCGGTTTGAAGTCAAATTGGTGGATGAAGTACATCCATCGTTCGATATTGTTGCTCACCGTATCCTGCGTCTCGTAGTAGGTCAACGGGTTGTTTTTCGTAACCCATGTGAACCTACGACGCCCAAGGAGGAAGTGCCGCCAACGCTTGAGAGCCATCACGAACGCGAGTAGCTCCTTTTTCCTTGCATCATCAAGTGAGTTGATGGGAGACACTCTATGGCTGAAATACTCCATGGGGTGCCAATCATCGTCATCGTGTTGTTTCAAGACTGCCCCAATGCCATAGCCGGAAGCGTAAGTTGTCACTCTCGTTGGCAAGGTGGGGTCGTAGATGCTAAGGACAGGTGCCATGAGCATGACCGTCTTGAGTGCTTGGAATGATCGACGTGCTTTGTCATCGAATACGAATGGCACCTTTGGCGATTGTAGTCTCGTCAATGGTGCGGCCATCCTTGAGTACTCGGTGATGAAGTGTTGGTAGTAGCCTGCCAATCCCATGAATGAGCGAACTGTCGTGGTGTTGGTGGGCTCAGGCCATACTCGGATGACCTCGATCTTGTCCGCGAGCGGACGGATGCCTTGCGGCATCAAAAAATGGCCCAAGTACTCGAGCTCTTGCCGCGTGAATTCGCATTTGTCGCGGTTGGCTTTGTATTTGGCTTGTCGTAGCCGTTCCAAAACGATGCACAGGTGCTCCACATGCTCGTCCAAACTCCAGCTGTGCACCAAGATATCGTCGAGGTAGATGAGTGCAAATCTGTCGAGCATCCTTCGGAACTCCATTGTCATAGCCGTTTGGAACGTGGTCGGGGCATTCGTAAGGTCAAAAGACATAACCAGCCATTCGAAATGCCCATATCGCGTCTTGAACGCGGTCTTGTAGCGGTCCTCCTGCCGGATCTCAAGTTGGTGATATCCCAATTTGAGGTCAAGCTTGGACAAAAATTGAGCGCCGCCCAGCCGTTCGAGAAGGTCGTCAATGCGAGGAAGAGGGTCAGCGTTCTTGATGGTTTGCGCGTTGAGCTTGCGATAATCTATGCACAACCGCAAGTCCTTATTCTTCTTCCGGACGAAGAGAACGAGAGCACCGTATACCGAAGAGCTAGGCCGAATCCAGCCTTTCTCCAGAAGGTCGTCGAGTTGTGCACGTAGCACACTTAACTCTTCCTCGCTCATGCGGTAGAGGCAACCACACGGAGGTACGGCCCCGTCCTCGAGGATGATCTCGTGGCGAATGGGCTGATCCGGTACTTCTCCGTAATGGGCTTCTTACACGTTGTCGTAGATGTCTAGAAGCTCGGTGATGTGTGGGTCCGTTGATGCGTCCATCGATGGAATGTCATGGGGAGGGAGGGCATGGAGAAAACACACCCCCATCTCCTCAATGTTGTCCCTGGTGATGGGAGCTCGAATGCTTGCAGTGGACACCAGGTGGCAGCTTATCGAAGGGTGAGGTGGAGGCACCGTGCATGGGACTAGTACTCCGTTCCAATCACGAACGTGAACGGTGCGGCGATAGAAGTTCACTGGGTGATCCTTGCTTCTCTACCATGACATGCCCAAAATCATATCGAACTTGGTGTCCAAAATGTCGAAGGACACGACTTCGCTTGCATGCGGGGCGAAGTACATGGGGATGGAATCAATGCACCGGTCAATTGACTTGTGTGTGTGCCAGTTGGCCAACGTGACTTGCGTGGGCTGCGACTTCCTCCAAACGTGTGGCCCAAGGTCAGCGCGTACCATAAAGTCTTGGCTCATGTAGTTGCGAGTAGCTCCGCAATCGATCAAAGCACTGCAGGTCGCCTCCCCGATCTGAATGCATATGTACAACAATGGTGCGTCGATGTCGTCGTACCGTTGTGTCTTGAACTTGTGGTCGATCTTCGCAACGTAGTCGTGAAGGTCAACAACCTCTACTCCGGCGTCCATCAACGGAGTTGGTACTGCAATGTGCAAGTAATCCCGCAGTTGTGCCATGAGCACGTTGCAATGCGGTTTAGGCAATCGACCGGTCAAGGGAAGGGGCATCCATTGGAAGTCCGCGAACGTCAACGGGTCAAGCTCTTCAAGTCTTGACCATGACGTCAAATCCCCGACGAAATTTGGCGGCCAAGCTGCCGAATCGGTTGCCGATGGTGGTGAAACCGTGCATGCGGTGGATTGTTGCACGTGGAGTGGTTGGTCCAACGGTGGGACCAAGTGGACAGCGTAATCCTTGTAAGTGAACCAAGGACTTGCGATATCCGCATTCTCCCCAGATGTGTAGGAGGCCGCTAGCAAGGCGGCCGAATCTGGCGGAGTGAGAGGTGGAGTCGCCTCACCTCCGGCACAACTCAGTTTCCCGAGTTGATGCGAGGTCGAACATCCTCCTTGCCTTGATCCGGGCATTGGGAGGTATTGTGCTTTGTGTTGTTGCACCAACAGCAGCAGCCATATTGGGTGCGCCACTTGTATTCGGCCTCGGTCAAGTGAAACTTGACCCATGGTACTGACTGTTCGTTTTTTGCCGGCGATGCTATTTTCGTTTTCCCTTTGTTACAGGAGTTGTTGTTACTTCGCGGCTTAATGGCGACCACCTGATCTCCCTCACGTGATGTTTGGGTGGCTGCCGGGTCTTCCACAATGTTGTCCGGTTGGACTGCAGCGACATGCTGTGGACGCGGACCAAATTTTCCATTCTCCACGTAGGCTGGCTGCCACACTGACTTCTCGTGTGCAGCAGCCCAGTTGGTCTTGATGATCTCTCACGCCTTGACAATAAATTCGGCAAAGGTTGTGTAGTGATCGCGATCACCAAGTGCAAGGCTCAAGGCGGCACACAACCGATTGTAGAACTCTCGGCGCAGATGCAAAAATGGCAGCTGGAGATCGGGCATTGCCACGATCTTTTGCCATTCCGTGAGCCAATCGCGTGTTGGTGTGTTGTCGTGGGTCATGGTGAAGAGGCGGTTGATGGCGAGCGCCGGGGCGTCGTCGACGATGAACCGCTTCTTCCATTCTCTCGTCAGATCTTCCCAGGAGATTTTCTGGTATAGATGGTTGACCTGGACGCCGTGGATGGTTGCCATGTGGCTGAGCTAGATTTGGCATCCGCCCTTGACGTTGAGGAACAACGCCGAGATGAACAAGTATTCGGGGACCTCGTGAATCCCAAGCTCCGTTGTAAAACCGTCCCACCAGACGACTGGGTCCTGATGCGTATAGTCGTCAAATTTCTCGATCCTGAACTTCGGCATCTTGTAGTGCTTTGATGTGCTGTGATCGTTGTCAGGCGGCTAGTGCAGCTGCCTGAGTTCGGTCTGCAAGGTGCCGAGCTGCTCGCTGATGGTGGCTGGTGCGGCGAAGTTGCTGATGTCGCTGAGCATTGCGACTACATGATCAACTCATTTCTCCAATTGGCGGGTAGAGGGTGCACTGCTGGACTCGCCAGCATCTGGTCTTGGTGCGGCCTACTCCAAGTCCTGTACACTGGAATGAAGTGCCCGTGTAGCATCCTCGTGCAGATCCTTGTGGTTCTGCATTGCCCATCGGAGACTTACCAATTCCTGGTGCTGTTTCTCTAACTCGGACTGTTGGTGGTTACAAGTGTAAACCAACCGTGTCACAAGTTTGGAGAAAACCCCCCTATTGCTGCTCTTCCGGTGTTGCGTTGTCATGGCCGGCGCATGGTTCAAAACACCAGAACTGGAGCTTGTCGATGCTGGTGGCTTCGTGCCGCTGCAGCAGCTCTTGGGCCTCCCTGCGGAGGGCCTGGGCATCTGCTTCTGAATCGGCCTGCAGGCACTGCTTTTCAGCTGCTGCCTCTGCTTCAGCCTGTAGGCGGGCAGCCTCGGCTGCCGCCCGATGCTGTACCTCAGCCTCGACCAGTGCGAGCTGAGCTAGCAACCGCTGATGTTACTCGTCAATGGACTCGTTGGCCAGTTGGCCCGGCATGCCCAAAACTGGAACCGTCATGGTGGCGAGGGACTGTTGGTACTGCTGACGTGGCACTTACCAAACCGGGAGTGCAGGCAAAGGGTTGGGTGGGAGGGAAAACGCAGGTAGGTAACCAACCAAACTATACTTGCCTCCCGGTCCTAATCAACAGACTAAAAAAAAATAAAAAATAAAAATAAAAGAAGAGACTCATCTCCCTTTTTTTTTTTTGTTTTTTGAAAATCTGTCGATTTGATATCAGTGAGGCATTTCAGAGGAGTACTATTAGCGAGATTTAGGCAAGGTTTCGCAAAGTGTGAGGATTTAGATCCTCGGCAGTGTCTGAAAGATGTCGTGCCCGTCCGAAGTGAAGGCGGGCCTGCAAATATGTGTCAATGCTTGTTTATAAGCCTATGAGACCAGGTTGAGGGGCCCAAGCAGAGCCTTTTGTAAACCGCATGTGGGCATGGATCTTCGACAAGGCCTTGTTACCAGTTGGCTCCGTGGCATGCCCCTGTAGGGCCCGTTCAGCAAGCATGAGCCCGCCCTAAGTGAAGGCGGGCCCCTGAATTTCAATATGGCCTGAGTTCATCAATTTTGGCAAAGTTTGGTGGGAGCCAGGCAGTTGCCATGCCCCAGTTGGTTTCATCCTCCATACTCGTGAGAATCAGAAATAATTCTTGAGCCTTCTAAGGCTCTTCCAGCAGCACAGGCGAAGCAGGGAGAACCTCACGTTTACTCCTGGGTGGTTGGGCAGTCTCAACCAATTCGGTCCCAGGCCACTGTCTGAATGGGCCTGGGCGCAGACAGTTTGGCCTGATTGGAAGCTACTGGAAATACACGAGGCCCAGCCAGGGAGCAGACTGGGCGAGCACTTTCCATAAAGTAAAGAGCTCGCCACTGGTGGAGGCATTCGGGCACTAGGCAGTGCATGCGGCAGTGCTGCTCGAGCGTGCGCTCGCGGGCTGTGCGCTGGGCACTAGCGCTAGTTGCCGGACAGTGCGCACGGGCGCTGGAAGAAGGCAGGGTGCTGCTCAGGGCAGCGCCATAGCCAGCCCTACATAGCCAGGGCTGGGCTTGGACAGCCAGTGGAGGTGGTGGTGGTCTTCGTGCATAAGGGAGAAGATGTGGGAGGAAGACAAGGATAGGGAGAGAGTGAAAGAGATGAGGATGATGATCTGAGGGCGCATACCTGGTATTGGCGATGGTCTACATTGGTCGACATCTTCAAGCACTTCGGTGGCTGCTGACGTCAACAGTTGCATTGTCAATTCGTAGGCAGGAAGTAGCTGTGTAGGGAGTAGCCTGGGCGCCGAGCGCCAAGTAGGGAGAGAGGGCCTGGATACGTATGTTGGTGGGGACGAGAGTAAAGCTCTCATTGACATTCGGTTTCAGTGTTTCAATTCTCCATTGGTGTAATATTGGTGCAATGCTGCTTATCTGGACACTGTGGGACTTTCTTGCTTTCAATGTGATTGTGCTATCTGGAGTCTGTCATCTCGCTATCTCTCATTTTCCTTGCAAAAGTCTCGGTTTTCAAAATGCAATCTTTGAAAAGAAATTTTGGGCGACATAGAATGGAGATTCGATTTTCAGAAAAGAATAAATCCAGTTTCCGAGAATATGACAACCTCCCTTGTGAACCTGTATGCCCAGAAAACGAGATGCTAACATCAGAAATTTTCGTCTATTTAAAACGAAATGCTAATATCAGAAAATTCCAGATAAAACGAAATGCTACTATCAGAAATTTTCAGATATTTAAAATGCTAATATCAGAATTTTTCAGATAAAACGAAATGCTACTATCAGAAATTTTCAGATATTTGTTGCAAGAACGGAAAAAAAATTGTCGGGATTTAACGGGATCCTACGTGATTCAGCCAATCAAACAATCGTCAAACTGTCAATCGATTAATACTCAAGCAGACTCCTTGATTGGGCAGATCCTCTGATTGAGAGGTCTGCTCCGATACCAAACTGTCGCATACCGTAATGGTGCAGACCAGAACAAGAACTGACCTCTCTCACATAGTACAGGATAGTGCAGCGGAACGCTAATATACCAATGATGAGCACAATCAATGTCGCAATGCAGACCCAGCATACATCATCATCGTTGCAAGGTGTGAAGGGCCTGGCGCTACACACAGGAAGAATGCCAGGTTCAGACCATACACAGACGAAGAGGAGGGGATCAGACGAAGAAGAGGGGGAAGATGGGAATGTCGTCAACACCAAGTCTTCGGTGCAGGTCCCAAATAATCCCTCGTTCAATGTCTCAATCCCAATGTCGAGTCTGAATCCAAATGTCGTCAAGTCCCAAAGTCACCAATCTCTCTCTCTCTCTCGTAGTCTGCAGATACTGAGAAGTCAGGTAGCGAGAGGGTGAGGGAGAGATGGTGGACTTAGAA
>BFEA01000244.1:463369-491722 GCA_003427395.1 Chara braunii
AACGAGAAAAGCGGGGTTTCCCCTTTTTTTTTAACTTTTTTTTTCTCTTTTGATTGATTCATTGATTGATTGATTGGTAGGGGATGGGTCGCCCCCCCCCACCCCCACCATATCACACACACACACACACACACACGGAAAAAAAATAATAATCAATAAATAAATAACTTATTTTTATATTTTATTTTTTAGTTTAATTTTGGTGAAGATTTTCAATGGGACCTTGAGGCAAAAGTTGTTCAGTTTATTTTTCTGCATAACATAGTTTTTTTCCGGAATTTTTGGACGACGTTCGTTTTTTTTTTCAACGGGATTCAACGGTGATTCAACGGGGATTCAACGGGGATTCAACGGGATTCAATGGGATGATTTTTTTTTTTGGTTCACGTGTGTCCAGCACCGTGTCCGAGGCCCAATGCACCCTCCCCGTTGAACAATATTCAACAGGGGGGGCCGTTGTACTATTCAATGGGAATTCAACGGGGCCCCGGGGGCTATTCAACGGGTACAACGGAGTTGAAACTTTCCCGTTGCTCGTTGAATAGACACATAGCAGCATATCATTCCGCATCTCCTTCCAGAAGAAGCGTTGCGACAGGGCTGCATAAGACTTTAAGAACCCAAAATGTCCACCTGCATCATGACACTCTGACATCAGCAGTGTCCTGAGCCACTGATCTTGGGGAATGCACAAGCGTTCCTTACCTCTGCTGTAGGTATACAGCAAGTCTGAACTCAGGGCATAGCCGGGTTCAGAATTGGGATCCGCTTGCAGATTCCTGACTATGGGTCCATAAGTTGGGTCCTGAGGCAGAAGACGAGAAATGGTCTAACGGGTCTCTTCTCCAAAGGAGTGAGTAGAGGAGATCAGTGCAAAAGAGTCAGGCCTACGAGAGAGGGCATCTGCTACTTTATTGTAGCAGCCCTTCTTATGCTTCAGTTCAAAGTCAAACATGTCGATGAATTGAATATAACGTGTCAACTTGTCATTTAACTCTCCCTGGGACTTCATCCACTGTAAGGTGGAGTGATCAGAGAAGATTTTGAAGTTTCTTCCCGGAAGAAAGTGCTTCCAATGTTTCAAGGCACAGACAAGAGCATATAGCTCTTTCTCGTAGGTAGAGTCCTGAAGCTTCTGAGTTTTGATCTTCTTACTCATGAACTCAACAGGCCGTAGACAATTCCCATCATCCTGCTGAAGAACTGCCCCAATGCCATACTGACTGGCGTCTGACTGGCGTCAGTAGTCAGGATGAATGGCAGAGTGGGGTCAGACAACTTCAGCACTGGTGCACGAGTCAAGGCCTTCTTGAGTCGTGTGAAGGTCAACTGACAGGGAAGGAACCAAATAAAAGGAGTGTCGTTCTTTATTAGGTTGGTCAGGGGTGCAACCACTGCAGAAAAGTTTCTGACAAACTTTCTGTAGTATGAGGCTAAACCCATGAAGGACCTGACGTCCCTCACTGTCTGTGGTGGTGGCCGCTCATGAATAGCTGCTATCTTGGCTGCTTCATGAGCCAGGCCATCTCCAGAGATTACATGAACCAGATAGATGACAGAGGGAACCCCAAAGGAGAACTTCTCTCTGTTAATCTTATATTGGTTGTCACGTAACGACTGAAGGACTAGAGCCAAATGCTCCGCATGTTCCCTGGCAGTCCGGCTGAATACCTGAATATCATCCAAGTAGACAACCATGAACTTGTCCAGGTAAGGCCTGAAGATGCGGTGCATCTCTGTCTGGAAGGTACCTGGGGCATTGCAAAGCCCAAATGGAATGACCAGAAACTCATAAGTCCCATATTTGGTTTTGAAGGCTATCTTGTAAACATTCTTCTCTCCCATCTCAATCTGGTGGCAACCAAATTTGAAGTCGACTTTGCTGAACACTGTGCAGCCCTGCACCATAATCAGAAGGTCATCGATCCTAGGAAGAGACTTTGTACTTTTCCTAGTGATCTTGTTGAGACCCCTGTAGTCGATGCACATTCTGAATTTTCCATTGCCTTTCGGGACGAAGAGCACTGGTGCCGCAGTGGTGCGCCAAATTCATATATGCTCGGCCGTATCCAGCCCTTGCTGGTCAGGGTCTCGAGCTATTTTCTGAGCTCCTCAAGCTCAGCAGGGGACATCCTGTAGGTGCAGCCCTTGGGAGGGACCGCTCCAGGTAGCAGCTCGATGCGATGCTTGGTTGGCCGGTTGGGTAACCCGAAGGACTCCTGCATCAAATCTGCATACCGGTCCACAACCTGCTGTATCTCAGGAGGACAGGAAACAGGTGGAACGTTTGTTTGCTTGACCAGAGCTAAAAACAGACGCTCATGGTCATACTGGCGCGAGAGAGAATAAAACTCCCTCGCTCTCGAACAGTAGCAGCTAGTTTTAGGGTGGTGTTCAACAACAATCTTGCAAGTCTGACACACCCCTTTCCATCGGGGAGCTCAACCTTAGGGATTTGCCAGTCGATCCTAGGGTTGACTGCCCGTAGCCACTACATCGAGAACACCAGATCAAAAGGTAGATTAGGGAATATGCAGAAGTTCAGACTGTGTCTGACTTCTCCAGCAATGTCGACGGTAAAAGGGATACCCCTAACCTTCTCCCTGATAGTGAGAACAGTGGAGTCACCTATTCTGACCAGCGGCGGTTGCTGCAGCTGCTGAACTTTCATGCCCGGATGCAGTTTCTTGACAGCACTGGGAGATATGAAGTTTCGGGTGGCTCCACAATCTAACAGCCCCTTGATGCTGATGTTATTAATCAGGGGCCGAAGTAGGATGAGATCAGACTTGCTCTTCTTTTGTTCCTTCAGATGAAGGAAGAAAGCGGCAAATGATTGAAGCTTATCTTGCCCCGGGTCTGGATTCGGGTCAGGATCCTCATAGCAGAAGGATGTTGCCTGTACAGTCCCCAAACTCACAAACTCTGTCTCAACTGAAGCAACCGCAGATTCACCTACCTCAGCAGATGAAGGTGCAACACTGGGGGGGACTGCAGTCCCCAGGGCTTGCTTCAGTTTTTTGACTTACCCGGGCCTGGCATGTAAGGGTAGTCCTTTAAAAAATGTTGTCCCTCAGATCTCAGGCAGACCCCTCTTTCCTTTCTTCTTCTCCACACTCCCTCCTAGATCTTGAGGTCATGTCAGGGGAGAGTGGAGGGATTGAGTGGGTTTGCTGACATGCGGACGTCCTTTGGCAAGTTAGGGCGCTGGGAGGTAGAAGGACGACGTCCCTTGTCCTTCCCCTTGGAACTGGCTGAGGCTGTGGTGGAGGAGAATTTATTCTGTTGCTGCAAAACTCCCAGAACAGCCTGAGTCAGGGCCGCTGCAACATCTGTCTCAGCAGTTGGTCCAGTCCCAGTTGATGGTGTATCAGCCTGGGAGTCTGAATCAGAAGCTGATGCAGACCTTGCATGTGCAAAGGCTGCCTTTCCCTTTCTACCATCACGAGGGAAGGCACCTTTCCTCCTATCAGAGGAGGGGGCCTGGACATGAAGTTTTGCCTCCATGTCCAGGGCTGCACGACCAAAGGATCTCCAATCCTTATGCCCTGTGTTGTACAAAGCAACAGAAAACTTCTCAGGGGCGGCCCTGCAGGAGTTGGTCAGTAAGTCATCTGCAGACATGACCAAACCAGGGGTGGAAGTTAGCTGCTCGAACTCTGCAAACAATGATTGCAGGGAACCGCTGTAGCGCTGCTGCCCCAGACGAGCAATCCTGTCAGCAGCTTTGCGGGTCCGCTCCTTATCTGCAAAGCGGTCTTCCAAAGCCTGCAGAAGTCTGTCCACCCCCAATCCCAAAGTCCAATCCTCCATAGATTTATGTAGACCGCGGGAGGTAGAGGTAGCCCACTTTTGCGCAGGTCCCTCCATCAGTCCCAGAATCGTGGCCACTTTTGTCTGTTCTGGGCATATGAAGCCCCTCAAGTAAGCCGTGATCCCTGCAGCCCAATCCCCAACATCAATCTTGGGGTCATCCCCTCTGAACTTGTTGGGGGCAGGGATCTTGGGACCTCTCTAATCCCCTGCAACAACAACTGCAAAAGTAGGTTTGGTTGTGGCCTTTTGGGATGAAGGTTGTGAGGGGGAAGAATGACGTGAACTGGGAGGAGAGGATGGAGAGGAAGGAGGAGGTTTGGGTTTGAGTCCAGGGGACTGAGGAACGATCAGCTTGGCTGCTGTCAGCTGAGCAGTTAAGGACTGAATTGCATCCAATATCCTTGACTGCTGAGCTGCCAGATCGTCAACCCGACGCTCTAAACGGTCCAGGCGATCATCCCATTTAGTGAAATAAGAACTGGTGGTTTTGTGTTCCAGAATGACCCACTCTGCCAGGTTCTTATTCACCTGGGATCAACGATCATCTATCAGGATCTTGTTTAGCTGCTCCAACAGGTACTCCCTGCGAGAAGTATCTGTTGCAGCCTCTAACTCAATTGCTTCCTGGTGCTCGAGTTCTGCTAGCAGTGCCTGCTACTGCTGCAGTCTTTCCTGTAGCTCCTTCTTCTTCTGCTGAGTAACAGTCAGAGGAGTAGTAGGGGTGGAGGTAGAAGGTTGTTGTTCTTCTACCTTCATCACTACTTCTACCTGTGGTTGCTGCCGAGCTCCCTGATCCGCCATTTTCCCTCTTCAGAAAACAAAATAACAGGCAAACAGCAAAGAGTATGCAGCGATATACAGATTCCTATAGACACTCAGAAATCGTTGTTATCTCATACACAGAAGTCAGGTGGGTGAATAGGCAACAAGCGATTTGGGTTGGAACAGTCTCTCTGCGGTCAAAGGTCAGACAAACAATTAGTCCAGTAAAATCAATCACACGATTTCCTTTTACTGACCCTGCACCACACTGGAGTTAGCATACACCACTTTAGTAGTTCCAGAGATATCCTAGATTCCAGAGCCCACTAGAAAACAAGAGTAGTCAGTGGGAATGAAAGAAGATGGCAAGTACAGACAAGAATGATCAAACCAATAGAGTGATTCAGTCAGAGACCCTACAACCCACCCCAAACTCTAATTTTGGTCCTGATGACTCTGGCGGCCATACCCTAAGGTATGGCGAACTACAGTATTCACTGTTTCCAGTGAAATACTGCAAATTCAATCAAGTGTGTCTGCACTACTGACAATTTTTTAATTGTGATTGACTGACAATTGACAGAATTGAATTCTGACGGACATAATTGAAGTTGTGACTGACCCTAATTAGCACAGGCTATAATTAGACTTAGCGCAAAACTACAATTCACAGTATCTCTACTATTACAATACAAAATTCACAGTCTGAAAATCCCAGATCAAGCGCAATACAGTCTGGCAGTCACATAACAACTTTGGATGGAAAAGAGTCAACAGGGGGTAAGAAATGAGCAAAAGGAGGTAAGAGAGTGATGGCTATGGTTATCATGCAGTTTGCGATTTTCAATTCCAGTCATTGACAGACAGATAGACCATCAATACTAATCAATCTAACCCTATCTGAATCGCTATACAGGGAGGTGCATGGAACGGACTCACTTTCAGAGTTTCTGGCAGAGCTTGATGAAGATCTGGCTCTGGCAGGCTGACACCCTCATCTCGCCAATTTCACCCATAAATTCCTCCTCTGTCTTCCATGCACAGAATCTCTCCAAATTGTTGATCTTCTTCAAGATCTTGATGCGCTAGAGCCCCTCTAGTCAAATTCACAGGATCTGACCCTGTGGCGCCCAGAGTGCCAACAAGAAATATCTCGCCACAGGACCCTACAGCCGCTGATGCTATAAATAGCCTTAGATGAGGTTATTTCCACCTGAGATTGACACAAACTGTCAATCTCCCTCAGCGTTGCTCAGGGATGAAGCCGCTCAGAGGATTCTGAAGTCCTCAGGTGCAATTCACCACTCTGAGGCAATTCGCAATACTGCCCTCAGGGTTGGCTATGGCGAATTAGCCCTGTTCTCGCCACTTCCTTGCAAGCGTTGTCGGTGCGAATACCCTTACAAGGGTATCCGCCCTGCTCTTTGCAAGTGACAGAAAAGCCGTTTGGTTTAAAGCTTAAGTATGTCGTGCTAGGCGCGGCCGCGTCTGTAATTTATGTTGACTAGGTGGTTGACTAGAGTAAGGAGTGCGTAAGCGTGCAAGTTTGAGGCGCGCGTGATTTTCCTTTCTTTTGATTAAACTGGCAGACGTGGCGTGAATTTTTTTTTTTTTTTTTTTTTTTTGTTAGCATATGTCATTTTTGTTTTGATTGAACTGTCTAGCCTATGAGTACCTTGTTCATTGGTTCCGCGTGGTACGATGGACGTTTTAGTGAGCCGGTATGCATGATGGGACCTGATGGATTCGGCCGGGTAAGGGTAGCCTCGGCACGGTCGGTAGGCCGGCGTGTTTTTTTTCGTGGCCGTGTGTGTGAGTGCGGGCCGGGAGAAGGCATGGGGCGGCTCCTTTGCCCCGGGAAAAGCCAGGTGCTACCTCTTTATTTTTCGTGTGGCTTAGCCCTATAGGTTATCACCTTGGACTGGTGCGCAGCAGATTCAGGGATCGACGCCAACAACTTGCGGCGAGGGAGCGGAGGAGCGAGGCCAAAAGGCTTGAGGGGTTGATGGGCCTGCGGGACCATCCCCCTCGCTTTTTGCTGTTGCGCAGCCGAGCGTGGGACTGACGGGCAGGCTAGGAGGGGTGCCGAGGTTTAGGCCCGGCTACCGCTTGGGTCTTTTTCTTTTTATATATATATATATAAATTATTTTTGATTATTATTATTTATTATTTCTTTTGTTCGCGCCCGTATGTGGGAGCGAAAAACACGGTAGGTACACCCGTGAGCTGTTGAAATACAGACCCGTGTTTGATCCTAGATGATGGAACGTGATGGGCAAAACCAATTTTTTTTATTACCCAGGGCCATTTCGCAAGGCCGCGGGGTGTCGTAGGTCGTGTCCTTCGGGACATCCGTTAAAATTGGAATGTGTCGCGTTGCACAGTTGCGATGCGCTAATCTGTCGTAGTGCGTGGCATGGTCGGCGTCGGTGCGGACTGGGCGAGTGGAGTGACGGGCGGTAGTGGAAGACGAGCGTGGCGTCGGGGAGACGAGGTGTGTTGACGAGAGCGAAGGAAGGATACAACAGCAAATGAACCGGAACGGAGGGCGGGGGCTGGGTGCGTGCGTGGTGAGCAACGGACGATTGCCTGACGGGGTTGTGGAGTACGCGAATCAGGGGCGGAAGAAGCTTGCTGCAGGGTGGAGGTAAAGATGGGACGAACCGAGACAGAGTCTTGCGTAAGGTGCGTGCGTAGGAAAGAGAGTTAGAGATGGCGGGGAGTTAAGCCAAGCGGATGGGAAAGGGTTTGCGCACGCGATCCTTAACAGAATCGGGTGGGGAAGGAAACGATTCTGGGGGTTTTGCCCTGGGTGAACGGGGATCTATGATCGGATTAGCATGATAGTTAGTGAGAAGTGAGGTAGGTAGAATAAGGGGTGCGCCGGGACATGGCGGACGAAGGAGCAGACAGGGAGGAAATGGGTGTTATGTACTCGATTGTGGATGAAATTAACTAAGGAAAGGGTCGAATCCGGGGTTCTTGAGGCAGGCGACCCGCATTCCGAGGTTAGAATTAGCAATAGGCTAGTAGTTTGCGAGGTTAGTAGAAAGGAGATGCGTTAGGGGTGGCGGGAGTGAGGAAGGAGATGGGCAAGAAACAAGTGTCCCGCTCTGTTTAGGACGGAACCGGCCGGGCTAAGGTGCTAGGTAGGCGTCTTATGCCCTTGCGAGTTGAATTACAAGGTTAGCCTTTGCCTAAGAGTGGTAGACTGACCGAGGTCGGTGGTACAAGCTGCGCCCAGGGAGGAGATTGGTAAGGCGCCTATGCACCCGGCCTCGTTCTTGCGAAAGATTCATTCGAGTTTGCCAGCCGCTTCCGTAGCAGTTGAGTGGGGTCTTACCGGCGGAGTGGTGCTCAGAGAGAGGGAGAGAGAGGGGAGAGAGGTACTTACCCGACACCTAGCTGTCCGTGGGTTGACGTGGGATTCATCCTCACTCTGCACGCCTACTAAATAGTGAAGTTGAGCCTCCTTCGTGGTTGACTCCGTCGCTTTCGAGGTTATCATTAGGATACCGATTGTGGCCCCCTTTTTTTTTTTTTTTTTTTTTATCTTCACGATCGGCATCAGGCTACCCGTGTCGTCGTACCGTTTAAAAGTCATTTTCGGTCATTCTTACTAGCAGTCGAACCTGACCGAAAGTACGGCCAGGTACCGATAGTAGAGTAAGGTAGACAGGGAGATAGGCGGGAGGAGGGAGCTACGAGAGGGAGAAGGCAGGACCAGACAAAGAAAGAGGCAGAGGACCATCGAGAGGAAGGAGGAACTTGCCGGCCTTATCGCCAATGCAACTCTTCCCCGACCACGATTTTGGCTGGGTCTACCGTTCCAATCAAGCGGTAAGTACAAGAGTACGAGGTGCGGGACGTATCTGGCCGACACCATAACCAGATACTACGCAAAGGAGGACTGCCCGAGGGGATTGTTCTGGCTGATGGGCGTCGGAAAGGGAAGAAGTTCGGGGAGTCGTATGATGCCGCTCCACCTGCCTGCAGTAATCAAGCGTATGTACCTTTCCGTGTTCTAGTGTGGAAAGTAGTCTTATTCGGAACAGCTGATGGGGGCCTGGCGTAACTCCTAAGTATAAACCTGCTGTTGCTGAGGGTTGACCCCGGAGTGCCTGCTGCAAGGTGTTTTAGCAATAGTGAGCCAGTATTGGATCTCAAGTGGTTGAAACTACTGTTCGCCACAGATTAAGCACGGACTACTGCTACGGGCCGCTGTGTGCCGCCGCTATTGCTGATGGGCTAAGGCTGGCTGCTGCGCTGTAACGGCCAGCTGTGTTCAGCTGCCGTTGCGCTGGCCACTACGGTTTGTTATTTGCTGATTGACCCCCACCATCTACCGCTGCTGCACCTGGGGGACTGCTGCAGGATGCTGTGTGACCTCGAGCTGCGAAGGGACTGAGCCCGATGAAGGAGGCTGCTACTGCAGACTGGGCACAGACTGCCGCTATTGCGGCTAGCCGCTACTGAGATCGCTGCGTATTGTTGCATACCGCAGCAGCTATCGCTGTCGGTTGCAGTCTACAGTGTCATGTCGGACGGGCTTGAGGGAGTGATTGAGCTTGGAGAAAGGAGGTTATTGCTGCGGACTGGGGGGTCGTCAGGTGTGCGACTTCAACGGCCGGTTCAGAATTGACTAAGCTGTTACATTGGCTGCCATTGCGGGGCCTTCAGGCGTATCCAGATAACAAGGCCCCCTCTAGTGAGCTTGAGAGCACCCCTCTTGTATCTGAGAGTCTCAAACCTTCTGCTGCTATCCTTCTTACTCTAAGTTTGGTCTTGTTCTGAGGGGAAGGCGGCAGACGGGATTGCAACCCGTAGGACCGCATCGAGACTCTGTGGGGAGTCCACCCACCGATTGCGGGAGCTCTGGCGGAGCCTAGGCGAGGCTCCGGAGGCAGGGAATTGACAGGTAACCTTTGCGTTTCCCTCTATAAACCCTGATTATAACCCCTAGTTTTACTTTCCTTTGCATCTCTGGCTGAATATATGGTGTGCAGCCTTAAATTATTTTTGGTTTGACTTTCAGGACACTGAATCAGGCTAAATAAAGGAATACTGTGAAGTTTCAGTTTCCATTTTTTGATGACTGTGTGAATTCAGACTGTTAGAAGGAACTGCATCTGGGGGAAAGGCAGGATGGGGTTTTGTTTTGCTTGATGGCTGATTGGGTCGTTAAGGCTGAGGAGTCCCCATAAGTTTGGGGAACCCCAGCGCTTTGTTTTATTTTGGTTTGCATGGAGGAGTCAGACTCTTCTATAAGTTTAGGGGGTCTGATTACTCTGGAGGCTGGGATGTCCCCATAAGTTTGGGGAGACCCAGAGATATGGTTTGAATGGAGGGTCAGGCTGTTCTGTAAGTTCAGGTGGCCTGACTGCTCTGATTTGTAAGAGGTTTGATTGTGCTTGATTTTCAAGGACTCAGGGCGCTCAATAAGTTTTGGTGCCTTGGGTTGCTTTGTTTTCATTGGGATTTTACTTGTTTCTTTGATTTCTGAATGAGGAGACCGAGCTGTTCTGTAAGTTCAGGTGGCTCAGTCTCTTCCTGCTCTTTATTCCGAAGAATTAATCTTGGCAAAGAGGCAGACCCTTCTGTAAGTTCAGGGGGTTTTGACTCGATGCCACACATATAATGGCTCAGATAGAAACGAATCTGGCAGAGAGTTACGACCCTTCTGTAAGTTCAGGGGGTCTGGCTCAAAGCCTCGCACATGCTGGAACCCAATGGTTATAACTTGGTTATACTTTATTACTACTCTATCTAAGAACGAGCTAATCAGACTGTTCTATAAGTTTAGGTGGTCTGACTATAGCCGTATCACAACTTGCAGAAAGTACAACTAAGAATAGAATTGATGGTAAGCTGGGGCAGGCTGAACTTAAGTTAGTTCAGTCATATGCAACCTTAGAGGACAAAGGTAAAGATAAGTATATGTAACTTGGATACTTTAAACAGTCCAGGACGACTAGAGTGGTATAGTCATGTGCCCAAAGAAGAGAAAAGTAGTTGTGCCCTCTGTTTGTGTATACTTGGCCAAGTCAGAATGCTCTATAAGTTTAGGTATTCTGACTCTAGGCCTGGCTAAGTTGAGTTGTTCTGTAAGTTCAGGCGGCCTGACCTATGCCCTATGTAAGTTGGGTATGATGGGTTAAATCATTTAGAGATCATGAACTATTGTTTGTCCTGGTTAACTTGGGATTGGCGAGAGTACTTACCTTTGTGGTATGGCTTGCATGTGACTGAGTGAGGCCACTACTTAGTCTGAGTTTCAGGTTGATAGGTAGTTGCTGAGTTTCAGGTTGATATGTAGTTACTTTAGTTGCTCGCCACGTGCTAGAGCCATAGGAGTTAGTGTCAATTCCTGTATTTTCTGTAATAACTTTTTTTACTTAAATCAATTCTTGCATTTTCTGGGATTTTTTCCTATACTTTGCATTGTATAAATCTTGGCAAGCCACTTTCTCTACGGGAAGCGCTGCCGAAAGTTTTACAAATCCAAAGAGTTAGTTAAATCTTGCCTTGTCCAAACTTGACTTGTCTTTGTGACTTAGTAAAAATATGGGAAGCCTCCCTTTCTAAAAGGAGTGATGCCCAAATTTTTGCTAATTCAGGGAGTTAGTCAAAAGTTTGGCTTGTCAAAGTTTGACTTATCTTTTCATTATATCTGGCTTAGTAAAAATATGGAAAACCTCCTTTTCTAAAGGGAGTGCTGCCCAAATTTTTACTAATTCGGGGAGTTAGTCAAATTTTCGACTTCTCAAAATTCAGCTTGTCTAAATTTCATATATGACTTAGTAAAATTCGGAGAAGCCTCCTTTTCTAAAGCGAGCGCTGCCCAAAATTTTGCTAATTCAGGGAGTTAGACAAAATTGGGCTTTGGAGAGTCAAGGGTTATTTTTGATTTCATATTTAGGCTTATATAAATTATGAGAGAGCACTTTTCCTACGGGAAGCGTTGCCAAAATTTCCCTGTTTTCAGAGGAGTTAGATTATTTTCAACAGGTGGCGCTAGAGAGTGTTATATGGAGGTGTGCTATGGAGGTTTATCCCCCATATGCTGATGATTTAGCCTGGACATTTGACCTATCTTGTGTTACAGGTCCTTTGGGTTGTCTGATTCAAGGTCAGGACTAGATTCGGTTTGATCCCTTGAGGATCATTATCTGTTATCACTGATAACAGGTCGGTTGCCGATTCGTCGGTTTACGACTCAATTCCAACCCACCCTTCACACTCAACCTAAAAAGCTTTAGCCCTGGTGATTACATTGTTTCGTTATGGTTTCACCCGGACTTTTATTGAATGGCCATTTAACAAAGGTACTGAGTATTTAATTAAGGTTGGTTGGACAAGAGGTTGGGGCTTGCATGGCTAAAGCAAGGGGTATGAATGTTGAAGGTGGTTGGGGTTGACTCCGTGTAGTGCGTGGGCTGTCGATTGACTCGTTGATGTGATTTACAGGTATGTGTTATGAATTAGATTCTGGATTTGGTTGCCTGCGATCACATATATACGTATGGCTGTGAGGGACCCCAATGAGACTGTGAGAAGTGATCGTCACATATCTTTCCCCTTTATATATATATATATATATATATATACAATATATATATATATATACAATATATATATATATATATACATGGGTGTACGTAGGGTGAATGCCTGCATGGGTTAAGGGGCCCCGTACAAAAGAGGATACTTAGAAGGTAAGACTGAGAAGCCTAGGGATGATCTCTTCGTTTATTTTTTGCTTGTTCTTCTTGAGAATTTTCTTAGTCGGACGTTGGTCCTGGGCCGGGATTCGAGGTCCTTGTCCAGGACATCTCAAGCCCTAGGGTCTGCAGAGGAGGGGTTTTCCCTCGCGCAGAGCCTATTTGCCTTGCCTACCGAGACGCCCACATCAAAGGCCGGAGGTCTCGTGGCGGTTGCACGACTATTCCTTCAGTCGTGCAATGTCGTGAAGGGTTCGACCCTCACGACGCTTCGAGTCTGACACTTGAGTGTCATAAGCGGTACTCGGATCCACGAGGGACCGCTTGATTATGGGCACTACATAGTACTCCATCATCGCGACTGCTTGCGTACGCTTGCATTGCGAGTCGATATGCGATAGCCCTGCGTGCGCGCAGTTTTATATTAAGTCTCATGCGCGACGCCTACCCGATTTCCGCATTGGAAAGTTATGGGTTGGCTACCGAGGGGCTAGGAGCGTTGTTGCGTTGTTTGTGTTGTGTCGTTTCGTATGTGTGCGTGTGTGTGTTTTATTTTTGTGTTCGTAAAGTGGTGTGCGCGTGGTGTGTGGAATACGTCCTAGTCGACCAACGACGGGCCGCGCTTGGGACTTCAGCCCCCCAAGATGTCGGTTCGCGTGCGGGTCCGATAGAGGCGTATTACCGCACGTACCGCCTATGCTACAGCGAACGAGAAACGCCCTCGGCTGTTCCACCTCTGCGATTGCAACTGATTAGCTTTCGTACTGTGGACTGGTAGCTCGGCGGGGATACGCCCACCGAAGGGAAGTGACGGTTCCCATAAGGTGTAGGTAAGTCGTGCCTCGCGTAGGCCCTATCCTGTCGTAGGGGCTCGCGAGAGGTATGGCTGGCGCACTCGGCCGGAGCGGCTTGTGAAAGCTCCATGTATATTGCGATGAAGGGTTTCAAAAACCAACTCCTGCGTGACGCGGCCGGGAGGGTCTTGCGCTGCCCTGATGCGGTGCCGGACCGATGCGCTCGACAGCGCCCTGACAGGCTCAGTGCGCTTGTTCAGTACAACTACTGAACTCCTGAATTCACCGCTTGAAATCTTCTTCCCTGTTGTCTCAGTATTGGAGAAGATGAATCGCCATGAAACTCCTCGCCATTAGATCGCCAGATGAAGAAGATGCCTCTATTGCACTCAACCCTCAGTGCTCCAATCCCCATCCCACTCTGATACTAACTGTTATGAACTTGGTTGTCTGACGATTTTTACCGCCACTCGCACACAGATAGTCTCATACACGCCCATACATACATAAGAGAAGGGAGAGAGGAGACAGAGTCCAAACTGTACACAGATCAAAATAGGCAGCGGAATACAGCTATGCACAGGTGGGGAGAAGACACACAGTGTTCCTCACTCTCTGACAGTACTCCCAACAACCAATCACAAGAAGAAACCTGCGAGGATAACAATCGGAATCACACTGATGATGAGCCAATTAAAACCAAATATCGGTACAGAGTTTGTTCCAGTGTCTCGCCACTCTCAGAACCCCACACTCCACTCTCTACCCTACACCCCGTTAGTAGCGTAACACCGAAATGGCCTCCCAGAGGCCAGCGCCAACCACCCAGATGAAGAACATATCCTGTGATGAAGTCTTCAGTGCCGATGAACAACTCTGACGAAGAACCGGCAGCTATGGCTGCCGCCACCCACGAATACTCAGTGAAAAGCCTCGAGATAGCGCGGCCAGGCGCAGATACCCCCAGGGTAGATGCGCTGAGGATATCCCAGCTCTGACAACCTTCAGAAGGCCGGCTATGGCTGCCGTCCACGGCAAAGGTCTCAGGATGCCGCCTGTAGACAATTACCACCGCCAACTTGCTTGGCTTCTCCAAATGCTGCTTCGCAAGAATGAACTGCCAAAAGTCCTGAACCGATTTCCCTAAACTATTAATAGATCTAGACTACTCTAACCTAGGCCTAAACCTGACTGACTGGACCGATCGGTACCGTTTCCAGTTTCGGCCTCTCGGCTTCTACCTACCCAGCTATAGGCTATAGGACCGTCTATCGGTATAGGCCCTTCGGGCCTGTCCGTCCTAGGGGTAGCCCGGGTCTGCTATACGCAGTGGGGGTAGCTGTAGGAAATTCGGGTTAGTGCTGGGCCTATATTTCCCATATTTGCAGATATGTCCCTCACGAATTTTCCGTACAGGTAGGTCTCTTCGTTAGCCCTCAGCCAAACAAAATTATGAATCTACCCTACCGCTGTTACTGTACGGCCTCGCAGTCAGGCTCGGCAGTCAAAATCAGAAAGCCATTGCAGCTATATCACGATCACAATGCAGCAGATTCGGGAGATGCTTGAATTCCAGCTCACGACCTCTTTTGGTTCATGTCAGGCACAGCCTATCAGACAGGTATCTGGGATCCCAATGGGCCGGGCTACGAGCCCCGCTCTGGCGTGTATCCCGTGTGCCCACGCGGACTTCCAGTTTATGGCTTCCTTGGGGAAAGACAAAGCTTTGTGTGATGGGATTCGAGTGATGGACGATATCACTCTGTTTGTAGGCTATTCTGCAGGGGAATTGGGAGCAATGGTTAAGGCTGAAGCCATGGTCCAGACCTTCGTGGAGAGTTAGACAGAGGGGATCATCCTCACTGATGCAATGTGCCCAGTCGTGATAATCAGTCGTCACTCGGAAAGACAAAGTAGACGAACGCTGCTGATCAATCAAAATAATAATGATTTCCAATGAGAGAGAAGACATACACAGACGAGAGAGGGAGGAGGGAGAATAGACTTTGAGAGGGTGGAAGAGTCTCCTCCCTACAACCCACTTTCTCTTCGGGCACTTCCTCCTCCTAACCGCATAATCTTGTCTCAAGCAGAGATCCGGATATCCAAGACACTGTAGACCAATAGTGCCACGTGGCACCAGCAGACCAGTCATCAAGCAGCAACGTGACAACGAAGATGAAGACACCAGGTACGTATCACGACCCAAACCACAGTCCTGAATCCTTCTTCCGAATACTTGTCAAGCAGAACAGCAATACAGGCGCCCAGCGCCTTCCATCTCAGCAGCAATACTAYGTGGCAGCAGCCACGAAGATGACACGTGGCATYTGCCATRTCGACAACCCCTCAGACARTAGTGCGCCAGCCAGCATGCTGGTCGCACAGCACACTCAAGCCACGAACCAGCGACGAGCGCCGGTCGTCCAGTTCTCCCCGCAGCGTCTCCAAACAAGACAGCATAGAGCCTGCCTTGACGCGAGAGCGTCGAGTCCCCCTCCACTCCAGACGAGAGTCTCCCCCCGAATCCAGGAAGTCAGCCCAATATGTAGTGTTGACGGCGGGGTCTGGGCCCCAGTCCTCAAGTCAGACACGGTCGAGATCGATTGTCGTCGACGRCCTGGATTGGGTTGAAACTGTATCCTCCTTGGTCCACCGTTCTGACTGGGTACCTGCACACATACAAGTCGATGCACAYGACCAAGGGCCTGGGCGAGGTACCTGGACCTACAGTTCACTTTGACCTTTGAATTTCTTGCTGTGCGTGGTCACACAGCACCCGCAGCGGCCTGAGGCCGAGCAGCGCGTGGTTGCACTGCTCCCTGGGCCTGGGCTTGGGTTACAGCGCCCAGACCGCTGCTGAAAGTGGTTTACTGCATTCCTGCCGGCCCGAATTCGAGTTCCACCGCAGAAATACTTAAGACTTCAGTCCGCGTTCATAGCTAGCAACAATATCAGGAGCCGTATCCATCAGTTCCCGTCTGCTAAACCAACGGTCTTCAGAGGCATCTTGGAACTGGAATCTCACTTTATACTGCTTTTGAGGTCTGCCTCTTCCACAACTTGAAAAGTATCCATGGTCAGTAATTTTCTCAACCACATAGCTGCCATTCATAGAAGGAGGTATGGCAAATGGTCGGTGAGAAAATTCTGTTCCTTCTACATATGGAAGCAGCTTAGACGCGTGAAAGACAGGGTATGTCCGAAGATGAGGGGGAATGTCAATCCGGTATGATGGTCCTTCGGCATCCCCTATCACCTTGAGAACTTCCCAGGGTCCTAGATAGACAGGCATCAGTTTCTGAGAAACATCTTCTTCACCCAGACTAAGTCACCAACTTGAAAAGTAGACGGGTGTCGGTGTTTATTAGCTTGTTCAATCATGCGTTCTTGGGTTTTCCTTAGATTTTCCTTTACCTTTTTTATGTCTTCTTGAAACAGAATGGCATATTCCTTAGTCCCTGGTGGAAGTCTAAGAAACTGGTCCCTTGTTAGAACATCTATGGGACGCTTAGGCTTCCAGCCTTTATGCAGTGCGTTAGGTGTGCGTCCCGTAGCGGTATGCACACTATTGTTATAGGCACCAGCAATCTTCGGTAAGTTATCGTCCCAGTCTATTTGTTCAGGACGGACATACATTCTCAGAAGTTGTTGGACTAAACGGTTCATTTGCTCAGACTGTCCATTCGTTTCAGGGTGTCTACCTGACGACATGGTGAGCCGTGTACCGTAGGCTTCCATCAATTTCTGCCAAGGCATGCTTGTGAATCTGACATCGCGGTCAAAGACGATAGACATAGGGAACCCATATTCAGTTACCCATCGCATCTGAAATTTAGCAATCACAAGCTCAGTCTTGGCTTCCGCAGGCAAGGGTATGAACATAGCATATTTAGAGAAACGATCAACCACAACCATAACTTGACTATTGCTGTTTCGGGACTTGGTGAGTTTCATAAAGTCAATGGATACAGACTCACGTGGCTCACTCGGTATAGGTAGTGGTCGGAGTAACCCCAAAGGTTTCTCAGTAGACGGTTTGTTTCTCTGACATACTTAGCATGTATGAACATATGTTAGCACATCCTCTTTCAAACCCTTCCATTCATAGTGCTTACGTACTTCAGCATACGTCTTCTTGAAACCAAAGTGTCCCTCTGTGTCATGACATTCCCCAATCAGCAGACTTTTAAGTTCTTCCTTGTGAGGAATGCATAATCTCTGTTCAGTTTGGTCCAACAAGAAGAGTAAGCCATCAGACAATCGGTAGTGAGGAAGTTGGGATGGATCCTTGGCTAGGATATCCATGATTGGTTTCCAGACAGGGTCAGTGGCATATCCAGCGCGAATCTGAGCTTTCACATCATTCCCAACATCCAGGTAAGAGACGATAGCCCCAAAGAAGTCACTCCTCCTAGATAGTGCGTCTGCTACAACATTAGACTTACCTTTAATTGTTTTGAGTTCGAAATCAAAGGTATCAATAAAAGCAGACCAACGCACCAACTTGTTAGACAATCGAGGTTGTGTCTTGATCCACTTTAGAGTCGAGTGGTCCGAGTACACAGTGAAGTGTCTGCCAAGGAGATAGTGTTTCCACGTTTCTAGGGCACAATTTAATACATATAACTCCCTTTCGTAGGTGGAGTTGGCGACTTTGTCGCACGGCAGTCGTTTAGACATAAACTCAATAGGGCGGTAGCCCTTGCCGTCGTCTTGCTGTAAGACAGCGCCAACACCATACTGACTTGCGTCAGTCGTAACAATGAAAGGAAGGGACGGGTCGACAATCTTGAGGACAGGTTAGTGAGTTAGAGCATATTTCATCTTTCGGAAAGACAAATCATAATCCTTATCCCATAGCCAGACAGTACCTTTCTTAAGCAACCTTCTCATTGGTGCAGCGATAACAGAAAAGTTCCTAACGAACTTCCTATAGTAACTCGCCAAACCAAGAAAAGATCGAAGGTCTGTCAGAGTCTTTGGCTGCGGCCAATCTCTGATTGCCGAGATCTTCTTTTCCTCAGGCCTTAATCCCTCCTCGTTCACTATAAGTCCCAAGTATAGGACCTCAGACTTAGCGAACTTGGATTTCTTTGGGTTGAGTTTGAAGTTACCCTCGCATAACTTCCCGAGTACTAGACGTAGATGTTTCTGGTGATCGTCTAGTGTTTTACTATATACTAGAATATCATCCAGATAGACGATGACGAAGTCGTCGAGCCATTGCCTGAACAACTCGTTCATGGACCTTTGGAAGGTCGCAGGTGCGTTCGTTAGACCAAATGGCATCACGATGAACTCGTAATGACCATACCTTGTATGAAACGCGGTCTTATGCTGATCGGCCGGATCCACCTCGATCTGGTGGTACCCAGACTTAAGGTCGATCTTACTAAAGACCTTATAACCCTGCAACTGATCCAAGAGATCGTCGATCCTTGGCAAAGGTTCAGCGTTTTTGACGGTGACGGCATTCAACCCTCGGTAATCGATGCAAAGGGGCAACTCACCTTCCTTTTTGGGCACAAACAAGACAGGTGCGCCATAAGGAGAGGAGCTAGGGCGAATCCATCCCTTCTCCGTCAACTCAGACAATTGTTTCTTTAGTTCCTCAAGTTCCCTTGGAGACATGCGATAGATAGGGCCCTTGGGAACCTTGCTACCGGGCACGATCTCGATCGTGTGCTTGATAACTCGCGAAGTGACCCCGGTAGGCTCAGACATAATATCGGTAAACTCCGTTAGGAGTGCATCTATGCCAGGAGGATGGGTAGTTGAAGACTCTCCTACTTTCTTAACTAACAACATTACTACCTCATCCTCTAACTTCTTCTTTGCAACCATCGATCGGAATGCAGGGTAGCTCATGCAACAGAAAGACAAGACAGAATCAGACCCCTGTCTCTTATACACATCTAGATGTGTATAAGAGACAAATGCAGGGTAGCTCATGCAACAGAAAGACAAGACAGAATCAGACCCTGACCGATGATACAACTTAATTGATTGCAATTCAGACGATTCATCCTTGATTCGTACTTCTTTCTGTTTGAAATCAATCTTGGGATCAGCTTCCTCGTGCCAATCCATTCCCAAGATGATATCAAATGGCATGTTCTTCTCGATTAGGAAGGGAAGCTCATGCCAAATCTTCTTCCCATCCTTAGTACTGAACTGACATCGAACACGATCGACGTACTGCGTTACCGTCATCGTGCTTTTGTCAGCCAACATAGACATGATTGGTCTAGCTAACGTTTGGATCTTCATGCCGAGGTGCAACTTGCGGATTGCACGTTCAGACATGTAAGATCGTGTGGACCCAGGTTCCAGCATCGCACCAACGTGTGTGCGATTGACAACCAAATCGGCAATCAATAGTTCCCCCTTAGACTTGACTTTCTTCGCCCACGAACTGCGTAACGCAACTAGCTCGCTACCCAGCTCGTCAAGGGAGTCGTCCAGAGACAGACATAAGACATGAGTGGGGATATCTGAACGACGGGCAGAAGGGTTTCCATCCTCTGCCACGGGAGTCGGAGTGTGGAAAGGGATCGTAGGCGCCTTCCATGTGATCGCACTCTCCGACTCTATAGGAACAGATGTTATTCCTACTGGCTTCTCCCTTTTGAATTCCTAATCAACGGACAAAAGACAGTGACATGCCCCGCAGTGCCACATTTGAGGCACTGAGCATTATCCATTCTATCTTGCCACACCTCCCGGGTTAGTCCCATCTTCAGCCACGGTCTGCCGGCCGCAATCCCAGGATGGTATGAGAAGGAGCGTGGTCTTTCCTTCGGTCGAGTGTTCGATGATGGTCCTCCCTTGTTGACCGTCGCAGCAGTGATCTCCCCCTTTCCGGAGTCACTGTTGCTCTCACCACCACCCTCGGACTCCAATGACCTTTTCTCCATTGTATCGTCGTCGAATACGACGAGGGTGTGGTCTTGGCGCTTTTGACGCCATATGACCCGCCTGCCGTAGCCTCCTCGGCCGCCTCCTCCTCCATTCCTTACGGCAGCAGCATAGGAACCTTTGACTTGCGAAGTCGTTTGTTCCCGCTGCAATGCAAGGTCGCGGAACTGGCGGTAGGTATACTTACCTGACTTGGCCTCGGCGACCAAGTGCCCTTGTATCGGTTCGGGCAACGCGCGGGAGTAGATATAAAGGACCTGAGAGTCCTGCAGGTTAAGACCAGGAACCTGCAACAGGCGGTCCACCTCACGAGACAATGACTCAACGGAAGATCAGGACTTCTGTCCTATCGAGGTAAGTTGGTCGAAGGCCTTATCGGTCGTGGTCTTGTCCAAGAAGCGGTCCTTGACCTTTGCAAGGAACTGCTTCAAGGTCATCATCTTCGCCCACTCACCTATATCGTCAAACCCCGCGGCATTCGCCTCCGCCAGAACCCACTGCTTCACTTCACCACCCATACAAGAAGTGGTAAACGCAACTTGCGACTCTTCTTCTACCGGTGCAGTCCCAACAKAGGTCTGGATCTCTGCGATCCAGAGTGGAAGGCTTTCTTCTTTCTTATTAGAAAAAGTGAAAGGTAATTTCATCTTCACCTTTTCTTTTTTCTTTGGCTTAGTCGGATCTGCGGGTTTGGCATTGTCCTTAGGAGGGGGAATGGGACCGTTGGGACCACCATTCCCGTTTCCATTCCCGTCTCCATTCCCGTTTCCATCACCATTCCCATTGGGTTTCTTTTCCGGTTTCTCTTCCGGTTTCTTCTCAGTTTCTTTTACCGTTTCCTTCTTCGTTGTGTCGCTGTTTTTCATTCCACCAATAAGCAACTTCTCGGGCTTGACGTCCGCTCTTCTTTCTTTATCTTCATCATTTTCAAGCATAGGGGCTTTCCCCTTGACAATGCTAGTAATGACATGAAGGCCAACAACGAATTCATCCATTCTAGATTGCTGTTCCATTCTAGATTGCTGTTGGTCTAACTTTTCTTCAAGAAAAGCCAAATACGTCAATATTTGTCCGAGCGTCTGAGCAACATCTTTTTCATCTAAGGAAACGTGCTGCTGAACTCTACCCATTCTCTACTGCAACCTAGTTTCCTGTTCTTTTCTTTGCAACAGTTCTTCCCGCTTCCTTTCTTCTTTTGCGAGTGTCTCTTTCAACTGTTGTATGTTCTCTTCAATACTTTCTATCTTTACTTCTGGCACGGTATCTTTCCGTTGGGCAATCTCTTCCTACTGCTGGATGGTGAACTGGTCCAGTATCTCACGACACTGGGCAATGACTTTATGGATCTCTGTTGCTGCGCCACCATCTCTACACTCGTGGTAGCTTTGGCCAAGCGATCAAAGATCACTTCAAGGTCAAACTTACCACGGATGTGTTCTCTTGCGGCCGGAACAACGAATTCCATGTCCACCAGCAGCTGGGAGAGAAGTTCTCCCAATTCACCTCTTCGTGCCTCGATCTGGGCACGTGTACGCGGTTCCATCGAAGAGCTACCGCATAAGGCACATGCCCAAGACCGAACAGATGAGGCACCCACCTGGTCAGCAAAGACTGACGCATGTGTTGAACAATCGGTGCCATGATTAACGTCAACAGGAAACTTAACAGGCCAATCCTTTCTCAATAAAAGAAAACAGACAATATTATTGATAACTGACCAACAACTCAATATCGGTACAGCAAAGAATTCACAAGAAAACAAATAAATAAAAATAATTTATTATTTTCTTGATTGATAAGCTGTTCTGATTTGTTTTTCTCTCTTATTCGTGTGACGTCTTTATTTCCAAGTAATCGAGCAGGCCTAGGTCGTTAGCATCCAACAGGTATGAGTACATGCACAGCCAGACAATAGGTAAGTACCGACAACACAACCAATCAACGTCAGTCTTCCCCTCACACAAGGCCTCGTCAGCATGCACTCAAATCACCCCAACAGCAGGTAAGCACCACAAGTCAGAGTCTATTGCTCATGCCGCTCCCAGCGTTGGAATGCATCAATCGTTTCCCAAGGCAGGTCATGCCTGCGTCAGCCAACCCCGGGTATGCCAACTCAGCTTTCGCCAAGTTAGCAGGTCGAACCAATCAAGATCGTGGGGGGGGGTGGCTTCAGCGAGGAATGCTGGCCGCTCCACTTCTTTCCGTTACCCAGATCCGTTCGTGAAGGTAAACTCCAACAATGCTGCGCTTCACAAATCTTCTCGCCGCATCCCAAGTTCAATCAAGTCTGCCACGTCAGCGCCGGATCTCGCCATTGCTAGCGAGTAATCAAGGAGCCAATCAATCAGCTCCAATTGTCTCTGGCTGGCGAGATAGCAATGCGGCAACTCTATATTGTCGGCGAGACATCATCAGCGCATGAGTAGAAGTTCCCTGCTCCAATCTTCAATGGACGTGGATGTGCCACATCAGCAATCAATCATCATTGGCAGATAATCTGCCCGTCATCATCATGCCCGTCGCGCACGTCGTCGGGCTCAATGTCTAGACAGCGTGTTGAAAAACACGCGCGACAATAATGTCGCGAAAAAGAGAGTATCCCGTCACTTACTTACCTGGCGCGCGCGACCTTGGAGAGAAACTGGCGCGTCGTAATCATAGCGCGTCAGAACAACGCGTGCGCCGTGAAGACAATGTCGGAGGTGAATGCTCCGATACCAAACTGCAATGTGCCCAGTCGTGATAATCAGTCGTCACTCGGAAAGACAAAGTAGACGAACGCTGCTGATAAATCAAAATAATAATGATTCCCAATGAGAGAGAAGACATACACAGACGAGAGAGGGAGGAGGGAGAATAGACTTTGAGAGGGTGGAAGAGTCTCCTCCCTACAGCTCACTTTCTCTTCGGGCACTTCCTCCTCCTAACCGCATAATCGTGTCTCAAGCAGTGATCCGGATATCCAAGACACTGTAGACCAATAGTGCCACGTGGCACCAGCAGACCAGTCATCAAGCAGCAACGTGACGACGAAGTTGAAGACACCAGGTACGTATCACGACCCAAACCACAGTCCTGAATCCTTCTTCCGAATACTTGTCAAGCAGAACAGCAATACAGGCGCCCAGCGCCTTCCATCTCAGCAGCAATACTACGTGGCAGCAGCCACGAAGATGACACGTGGCATCTGCCATGTCGACAACCCCTCAGACAGTAGTGCGCCAGCCAGCATGCTGGTCGCACAGCACACTCAAGCCACGAACCAGCGACGAGCGCCGGTCGTCCAGTTCTCCCCGCAGCGTTTCCAAACAAGACAGCATAGAGCCTGCCTTGACGCGAGAGCGTCGAGTCCCCCTCCACTCCAGACGAGAGTCTCCCCCCGAATCCAGGAAGTCAGCCCAATATGTAGTGTTGACGGCGGGGTCTGGGCCCCAGTCCTCAAGTCAGACACGGTCGAGATCGATTGTCGTCGACGGCCTGGATTGGGTTGAAACTGTATCCTCCTTGGTCCACCGTTCTGACTGGGTACCTGCACACATACAAGTCGATGCACACGACCAAGGGCCTGGGCGAGGTACCTGGACCTACAGTTCACTTTGACCTTTGAATTTCTTGCTGTGCGTGGTCACACAGCACCCGCAGCGGCCTGAGGCCGAGCAGCGGTGGTTGCACTGCTCGCTGGGCCTGGGCTTGGGTTACAGCGCCCAGGCCGCTGCTGAACGCGGTTTACTGCACTGAGAAAGGAGTACAAGATAACACGTGGGATTTTGTAGGCACAAGCACGATGGCCTTGGTGACACCCATCAACTTCCAGATTTGGCCTAGGACGAAGAACATGGAGATTCTGCATCAAACAGGCCAGCTTCATTTCCACTCGATGCAGGACTTCACGTCGTATTCTCCAAAACTTGTAAAGATCAACACTCAGCGGACAATGGTCCGGAGGCAGCATGTGCTGACCTCTTCCACTACAGCAGCGATACCGGCATGTGCGCCGTGATCAGGGAGGCACTCCTCCAGGGATACCCCCCGGAGGTCTTCCTCCAAGGTTTGGCTGGTTCGGCCAGACTTCGATGCCGGTTTCTGGTCCGTTTCTCGACATGGTTCGGACGCTGTGGCAGATAGCACCGAACCGGCCCAGACCAGTGGGACCAGTGCTTGACTCCAAGCAAGTGTGAGTCTGTGTGACATCAGAGTATTCTCCTCTTTCTCAAATGTATTTTATCATTTTCGTCGACAGATGCAGTGTAGTGAGAAGGTACAAATGGATTCTGACAGCTAGGTCATGTAAGAGTAGGGGATCAGAATGCAGACGATGAGGGTGTCAAAGTCCGGGGACATAGCAGGGTACAAAGACGATTCCGGGATGACTTTATGGCAAATAGAAAATAGCGGTTGCGTACCGGCACGTTCCGACTTCCGTTTCGAACCGGAGTAGGAACAGAGCTGTCGATCTTTTAATTTTAATTTTTAATTTTTCGATGGTGCTTTCGAGTTCTACCCGTTCGAAGCTGCACGTTTTAGTTCGGGCAGGTACTTATTGGCGGATTTGAAGGGATTTCTATTTTTTTCGGGTTTTCGGGTTTTCAAGATCTGCGAAGAGCTAGATACAAAGGATTTGATAACGGGGATGCTTAATGGTTGATGATGCGACCATTGAACGTGGAACAATCACATGGGAGAAATGATGGCAATACCTCAATGAGCCAGGGGCTCGTATCCGTGAGCTGCCTTGTCCGCATACACGAATCGCGCCGTATTGCCCACCTCAAACATGACATCTCTGGGTGAGAAGTTTTGTTACGTTTCTTTGACGTAGGCCAGTCCGAGCGCTGGGTACGCAGCACCGCAAGCTACTTATAGAGGGCAAGGCAAGGCTCTCATCCTCCGAAACTGAAGCTCGGATGAGCACCTCCTGATGAGTTGGGAGGCGAGCCAACGAAACCGGTCGAGGATTTCGCCAGGTTTCTTTTGCGCTGGGCTAGTGACATGGTGACGCATGAGAGGATTGTGAAGTGGGAGAATGTTTGGCTTTTCTGATTAAGGCATGGTGGTTCTCATTGCTTCGTGTGTCTCTCCCTGGCTTCAGCACGTTGCCGCATCTGTCTCCTTCTCCTTCTCCTTCCTCCCCCTCCCCCCCCCCCCCCCCCCCCCCCCCCCCCCCCCTTGCCCTCCTCACCACAGGATACAATCAGTCCCTCACACCCGTCAAGCTAAGCCAGTGAAAGGCATTTTACGATGCAGACCCCAAATTCGGATTTCAGGGTCGGAGGCCCCAATTCAATAGGCCAACTTGGCCGGTTCAGAAAGGTAAAGTCAGGTACCCCAGCGGTCAGGTCCATCCGGTGTCAGGCGGCTGTCTACCAGCCGAATGTTTCTTTTGTAAAGCAAAAATATTCTTTTATGATTTTCCTTGGTTTTTCGCCTGTTTTGTGGTATGAATGCTTGTGACTGAGGGGTTTGAGGGTAATGGCGGGTTTCAGAGTCTCTGTACTAACCTTTAGGCGAGTGGGAATGACGATCCCGAAGGTGGTCGCAAGCAGGGTCGGGTGCAGGATGAAAGAAGGGGGTCTGACGAGGCATTAAAAGAAGAAGGGCGAAAGCGACGAGCTGGTACGGGAGGCTAGTGATATAGACTACCCATGGGAATGGAAAGTGGGTGAGGCAGGTGTAAGGCCTCGGTACGGTAACAATAGGAGTCGACCGCACACTCCTGTCCTTGTGTAATAATCAAGGCATCTTTTTTGAGATGGTTGACCAAGGTGTGGTATTATGATTCGGAATGATCGACTCCAAAGGACGGGCCCCAGTCCGATGCGATGAGCTTGCTGAAGTATGGAGGTCAACTCGGTGAGACCGACTGGGTTGATGTGGACGTCCTATGTGGTCAGTTGGGTGGTCCAAGTCCAGCGCCATTATTCTCGATGTTTGACACTCAGGCATCCGGATCCTGTGTTCAGAATGACCGTTTTTTTCAATCACGGGGGCGGCTTCTGTGAACTGATGTGCGACGCGATAGGGCCTTGGCGGGGACAACATTCGGTGGCCTGCAGCTGTCACAAGGGCATGGCCAATCGTGAGGGAAGGGTGATGGTAACAAGTTTCAGGGGCGCCAGCCCAGGTCAAGACTATCTCGCTTGTGTAACAAGGATGCGCCCAGCAGCAGAAGGAAAATGAGGGGGCTGCGAGGCCTGGGGGGGGGTCGCCTGTATGACCATACAAGCCTAACTAATCAAAGGAGATGAGATCTGACAGGTACGAAGGAGAGGATCCCGGCCGAAGGATCGACGAGAAGGGTGCATGCGGCCTCGGATCTTGGTAACTGTCAAAGAGAGAAGGCGCACACTTGGTTGATTTCTTGATAACTGCTTCAGAAGCCAGCTGACCAGGATCGTCTAGCACGGCGCCTTCCCTTCTTGTGCACCTGGGCAAAAATAGGGTCAAGTGCAGATGGACTTGACAATCCACACGAGAGGGGCATTTGCTTATGATCGATCCGGGGAGAAGGGAGGGAAGGATTCCATTGGAAGAAGGAGGTAAGGGCGGACTAAGCTAAGAGGAGAAGGTCTAGCACGATCGAGGAGATGAGAAAGCGGGAAAAGAAAAATTTCCGACGGAACTAAGTGGGGATTGAGCAGCGCGAACGGGGAGGTGAGATAGACGGGAAAACAAAAATTGCAAAAATTTGGACTTCGACGATGGAATTTGGACCGAGCAGCAAGAACGGCGAGGTGAGAGAGCGGGAAAAAAAAAATCTTCAACGGAACCAAATGGGATCGAACAGTGAGGACGGGGAGCGGGAAAAAAAAAAAAAATTTCAACGGAACTAAGTGGGGTCGAACAGTGAGAACGGGGAGATGAGACAGCGGGAAAAGAAAATTTCCGACGGAACAAAGTGGGGATCGAGCAGCGCAAACGAGGAGGTGAGAGACCAGGAAAAAAAAAAATTGCCGACAATTTTGACTTCGACAGTGGAACTGGGGAACTAAGCGGGGATCGAGCAGCGAGAAGGGGGAGGTGGGGAGTATAAAAGAAAGAGAGAGAGCGAGAAGAAAGGGGCGTGCACGAAGAAGTTGACGCTCGGAGAGAAGCTGGATTAGACAACGGCCGAGCACAGTGTGCGTGGAAGTGCAATAGCGTGCGGAAGCGACAATTTTGGAAGGACGGGGAGAGAAGTGTACGAGGAAACGAAGGAGAAGGATAAGAGGAGATCAGAGGTACGCTCCGCGGCCTGGTCCGGAGCGAGAGAGCCGAGGGAGCAGGAGCGGGGGAGCTGCTCTCGTCGTCACGAAGACTTGCGGGTGCGCATCCGGGGGCCGAGCAGGGCTCCACAGTCCAGTCGAGTCGACGAAACCTCGGAAGGTCGGGACGAAGGACTGGTATCGAAGGCTGGGGTCAAGGCTCTCTTCGGAGTATCGCACGATTGCGCTGAGATGCGAGAGTGCGTGTACTGGGCGGAAGAGGGAGAGGGAGAAAGGACTGTGAGGGCGGGCTTCGAGATTGCGACGACATTGGGGGGACGTGCAGCTGGTCATGCCGAAAGGCCAAGGGGTCGACATTTTCTCGCCGACATCTGCAGAGTGTGCCTATGATTCGAAGGCCGGTGCTGGGTGTTTGGTCGGGGCCGGGGCACCAAGGGAGGAAGAGGACTTTCGAGACGTGCATATATATATATATATCCATCACACCTCCCAACGAATGAGTACAGGGGGCTCTCCCTGAGGCCTAGTTGCCACCCTCTACTACACCCTGGACCTTTTTATAAATATATATATCATATGATATATATATATGATATATATGATATATATATATATATATATATATATATATATATCGTCACAAACAGAACTGCCCGGTAAGCCGTAGGCAGAGAGAGAGAAGAGGACAACAAACGAGGGTCTGTGACAAACTGTTTCGTCGGAGTTTTACCGACTCATTAAGCGTGGTGGGCCCGCGTGGGGAGGTCGTGTTCCGCTGCGCGCCGGAATCGGGCCGAACTTTTGATTCGGCCCGGCGGATGAAGGCGATCGAGGGCGGGGGTGCGTGCAGAGCGGTGCACGTACCCAATTGTTCACAGCGTGCCGGGAAACGAGAGAGCGCGCCCACAGGGGCCGGGCGGTGGCGGGCGTCGATGCGAGGGAATATCGCGAAGTGCCCGTCGTCGGATAGCCCGGTAGCTTTCGAAAAATTGAAAAAAAAAGGGAAAAAAAAGTTGTGGTTTTCGGTTTTGTTTTTTGATTTTTTAGGAGTTTTTTATTTTATTTTTTTTTATCAATTCTTCTTTTGTTTGATTTTTTTTTTTTGCGGTCGTTTTCTCTTTGTTTCGCTTTTTTTT
>BFEA01000244.1:519652-532470 GCA_003427395.1 Chara braunii
AATATATATATATATATATATATATATATATATATATATATATATATATATATATAGAGAGAGAGAGAGAGAGAGAGAGAGAGAGAGAGAGCGGGGCTTTGAGGGCGGGGTTCGAGATTGCGATGGCGTTGCGGGAACTTGCCGAATGGCCAAGGGGTCGACATTTTCGGCAGAGTATGCTGTCGATTCGAAGGACGGTGCTAGCTGTTTGGTCGGGGCCAGGGCACCAAGGGAGGAAGAAGACTCTCGATACTCGCGTTGGTAAAAATTCGGATTTTCGAAATTTGGTGTCGCGTGGTTGGTATACCAGTGGCTTAGGGACGACATTGTACTTTTTGGCTACTGGGCAGTGTGTGTGGGGGGGGCAGGGTTCATGAGAGAGAGAAAAAGAGAGAGAGAGAAAGAGAGAGGGTGAGGGCGACAAAGAGAGAGAGAGAGGGGCAACGACGGCGGGGTTCGAGATTGCGACGGTTTTGCCAGGACTTGCACCAGGTCATGCTGAATGGCCAAGGGCTCGACATTTTCGGCAGAGTGTGCTGTCGATTCGAAGGCCGGTGCTAGCTGTTTGGTCGGGGCCAGGGCACCAAGGGAGGAAAAAGACTCTTGATACTCGCGTTGGAAAAAAATCGGATTTTCGTAATTTGGTGTCAAGTGGTTGGTATACCAGTGTCTTAGGAACGACGTTGTACTTTCCGGCTACCGGGCAGTGTGTGTGTGTGTGTGTGTGGGTTCGTGAGAGAAAAAGAAAGAGAGAGAGAGGGGCTCTAAGGGCGGGGTTGGAGACGACGTTGTGGGGACGTGCACCTGGTCATGCTGGAGGGTCAAGGGGTCGACATTTTCTTACCGACATCGGCAGAGTCTGTTGTGGATTCGAAGGGCGGTGCTAGCTGTTTGGTTGGGGCCGGGCCTTGGGCACCAAGGGAGGAAGAGGACTCTCGATACGCGCGTAAAATTTCGGGTTTTCGTAATTTGGTGGCTTGTGGTTGGTATACCAGTGCCTTAGGAACGACGTTGTGCTTTCCGGCTACCGGGCAGTGGGTGTATGCGTGTGTGTGGTTTGTGAGACAAAGAGAGGGTGCGCGCGCGCGCGCGAGAGAGAGAGAGAGAGAGAGAGAGAGAGAGAGAGAGAGAGAGAGAGAGAGAGAGGGCGAGCGCAAGAGAGGAAGAGAGAAAGAGAGAAAGTGAGAGAGAAAGGAAGAAGATGGGGAGATGGGGAAGGAGGAAAAGCTGCCTGTGATAGAGATTGACGGACCCTCTCTCCATCCGGCTCTGCGAGGGCTCGTCTGTTTTTTTTGTCTGTGAGGAAGCCCTTGGCTCGCCTAACCATTGCCAAGAACACTGTTTATCCCTGCTCGCCTGTCTAATTGAGGGCTCGATTCAATGCGAGGAAAAAATACACTCCCGAGGTGTCACCCGGGGCCAACAACGTCGTTGGGATTAAGAGAGAATAAGAGGGAAACATTTGATGTGAATTGAAGACTGATATAGGAGGCCCCCAACCCGACAGTTAGGCGCTGTTGTCGGGTAGGGCTTCATCTACCAGCTTCGGCTGGCCCAAGGGACAAGGGACTGAAGGGGAGGAGTGTGACAGGTAGGGACAGGCCGCAACAGGTGGTGTGACAGGCCACAGCTTGAGGCAGCTACTAGGATTCTAGTTGACTTCCTTTGGCTTCGACCCTTGGTCTGCGCTACTCGGTTTTCGCTTTCCTTTGCGGCTACGGGTTTCTAGCAGTGACACTTGGCTTCGGCGATTCTAAGAGCAGTCAACGAATACTCCGGGGCAAAACGTTTTCTGGTTGTTTTGGGATCTTTGGGTGGGACTCGTCTTTTGCAGGTCCGCGCCGGCCCGCTTGCGATTTCAAGAATTCAGGTCAGATGACCCTGGGGAATGTTTTTTGGTATGTTTTCTAAAAAGGTAAAAATAACAGGGTAAAGGTTTTGCGTTCAGCTCTGAAGATCGAATGAGGGTAAAGATTAACAAAAGAAGAGGGGTGGTCTCTCGGGAGAATCGGGTCAGTGGGTCAGCACGTGGGGAAGAAGCCAACAACCTCGAGGGGAAGACAGTTCAGGGAGAATGGGGAATACCTTCTGTCTGGGATCCAAGGGGGTTGATTCAGATAGAGAGGGCCTTACCTATTGTTCTCGACCCTCAGGGGCTGACAACAAGACCCATAGGAATAAAGCATTTGAGAGAAGGAAGAGGTTCACTAGGAACGGTTGTCCCGGGCCTAGAGCAAAGGGGTACCGTCCCAAGGCCCGAATCTAGAGTTGAAGTCCCCCCATTCTGAGTTGAGAGAGAGAGAAAAGAGGGGAATCGACTCGAGAAGAGGACTCGCGAAGGGAAAACGACGGGGAAGTTTAGAGTGTAACGGGCAAGGAATCGCAGCCAGGGTCTTGGGTAGACCGGTGTCTTGCCGATTTCTCTTATTTGAAACTTGGGATTATTGAGACTTTGATAACGAATATTAATTACAAGGTCAATGGGAGACATAGGGCACGAGTGTGTGACTACCGTCTGTCTCCGGGGTGAGAGTTGCCACCTCTCCTCGGGGATAACTTGTGCTTGCGGCTAGCCGCTATACTTGGAAGCGGGAGGACCTCTCGCCGAAGGAGGACAGGGGGGTAGCCTGGTGAGAAGACATTCCTCCACTGGTCCATTTGGTCCCTCCAGGTTCACAAGCCCCTTCTTCTTTCAGGGTAGGGGTGGTCTCTCGCGAATCCTGATCTATAAAGAGTAAGGGAAGGGGATTAAATCCATGAGCCTGAGAGTTGTAGAGGTCGAGTCAGCCGGCATCAGTGTGGGTAGTTACGAAGGGGTGGACGTTTGGTGTTATACCTTTTTCTATGGACCGGGGACTTTGACATAGCGCTTTATGTGGAGGAAGGGTCGGATTAAGGGAATGATTTCTTCCGTAGCTGGGAGGAGGTTGTTGGAAAGAGAACAACTACGCAGTTACGGGCAACAAAGTAAGAAGATGGAGGAGGAGAAAGATTGAGAAGGAGATGAGAAAAAAAGAGATTAAAAAGACATTAGAAGAAGCAGAAGAAGAAAAAGAAGAAGAAGAAGAAGAAGAAGAAGAAGAAGAAGAAGAAGAAGAAGAAGAGGAGGAGGAGGAAGAAGGGGGATTAGAGAGAGGAAGAACCAGACAAGAAGAAAAAGAGGTGGCAAAACAACAACCATGCTGAAGAACTAAGACTCTTGCGTGTTGGAGACCTAGACAGGGTGAGAAAATTTGGATAGCGGATATAGCTTCCTAAAAAATCTGAACAGGAGAGAGATCGATTTGTGGCAAAGTTAGCGGCAACTAAGGATGAGGAGGATAAAAATTTGTTGATACAAAAAAAGAGAAGTGAGATCAATCAAAAGTTGTTGTCTGAAAAAAGAAGAAAATTCGACCAAAAGAAAATATTAAAAGAGGAGGGGGAGAGACTCCAGGTGTTGTTGGAGCAAAAAGGAAAACAGGTGGAAACTGAGGAACGTTGGAACTTTCTCACTTGCGCTTTGCTACACACCACCCACGAATTCTCTGCACGACAACGATCTGTCCCACCAAGTTGATCATAGGATCATGTTGTATGCACTAGATGACCTCTTTACTAAGAAACTGACGAACACTGTTATTACGGCAAAGTCAAGTCATGGGAGTGGAGATGGAGATGGTGGCGGCGATGACGATGATGACAAGAAGGAAATGCTCCCCAAAAGGATGAAGGAAAAAAAGGCGAAGGAGACAAGTTAGATGGAGGAAAACAAAGATAGAAGATGAAGGTTAAGGTTCCTTTGACATACACACAGAAGAGGGAGGAGAGCATTTTTCATTGGGAGGCGACGATGGACACATATCAATATGCACAGTAGATTCCGTATTGGGACCGCGTACTAATGGCGAGTTCGTGCCTAGGGGGGGACGCAGTTAGCTTCGCCATTTTGCTAGTGAAAGAGGCAGGATGCACCTCGATGGTGCAGTATTCTCAACGAACTAGGATGGAGGACTTCTTTAAGGCCTTGAAAGAATGTTTTTAGGATAAGACCTTAGCTCATAGTACCAACCACCTCATTCTTAATATCTGTGATTGCAAGTGAAAGAGTGTGTCGACACTCAAGGCCACTATGAATGAGTTGTTGCAATGTCCCGATCATGGACTGACCCCCGCACAGATACTTAATAACTTTGCTAGAGCGCTGATAGAGCCCTTTAAGACCCAATTATATCCCCATACTAAAGGAGGGGATGACTTATTAAAAGTTTAACAAGATACTTGTAGACCATGTCGAGTTTTTGCAAAAGGCAACCAATTGGCATTATTGGAAGGACCTGCAAGTCGGTAAGAGGTGAAAAAACATAAGTATACCTGACAGTATAAAAGGTAAGGATAATCTGCTGGTCATATTCGAAGGAGGTGTAGAGTCGTTATCATATAACCAGATAGACTACGACTTAGAGGAGGATAACAACAACCAAGTCGCCTGGGGAGGGGACAATGCGGCAGTTGCAGCCCGTGGGGGAGGGCGAGAAGGGAGGCCGAGGTAGAGGTCGAGAACCCGCTGCCAGATGGGTGGTGGCGAAAGAGGCTACTACGTGGGAGGTACGGGTTATGGTCTCTCGCATGGTGGTACAGGTTCTCCCTTCATAGGGGGTAGAGGTAGAGGTAGGAGTTAGCAGTCATACCCAACACACCCGAGGATGGACGAAGTCAAACCTTGTGAGCGAATGGTAATCGACGAGAAAGTTTGAGAAGCATGATGCCAAGCTAACCAATGTTTTAAGTGTGGTGACCCCAACCACATCGTTCTCTTCTATCCGGAATATAGGTACCCAAAAGGGAACAGTCATTAAAGATCGCAGTTGCCTCTATGGGGACTTCAAACTCAGACAGGAAGATATAAGTGTGCACTGAATAGGCACTCTCCTGTCCGAAGGCCCGATGGAAGAGACTAATGTAGGCCCACACCTAGTTAGTTGTCTAGGGGTTGCTTGCGTTAGAACCTCTCTGGACTCTAGGTGGTTCTCTCGCAAACATTGGTGATGAGCTAGTTGTTCGAAGGCCTCACTGGGGCCAAAACGAAGAAGAAGTCGAAGGGGCAACTGATAATAGCAGATGTAAAAGTAAGTAGAGAAAGGATGGGCGCGTTAGTAGACAGTGGGTCAACGCGCAATTACATAGTGGAAGAGGGTTGTAGAAGATGCACCTGAAAATGAGGGTGAAGAAGTTAGATGAACCGGTTATTAGTAAGTTGGCCGATGATAGAGAGATGATAGTGTGTAAGTATGTTGAAGGGGTCAAGGTATACTTCCGGTTAGAGGCAGGGGGCAAGTTGAAGAAAGTTTTTCACTCCCTGAGTCAGACACTCTTAGTGAAGGATAGCTATCCTCTTGAGATGATACTAGGAGCGGATAGGGGCAATGCTGCTTATGCTAACACTAAGATGGGCTAGCAAGAGTGTTGGTTGCCCAGTCCCACAAGTGGGGAAAATAAATGTGTATGTATCATGCATCCGGTGTAGAGAGTAGCTTGTTCTTTTGTTGTAGTGTCCCCGCATTCGCCTGACACGTAGTCAAGAGTAACCTCGCTAAGCAAGTGTTCATTGCTTATGTAAGACCGGTAAGTGAGGGTGAAAAGGAAGAAGTGTCAATACCACTCAATGTGTAGGCACTATTAGACAAGTTTTTTGATATGGGAGAGGCCACAAGTGGAGTAGTTGCGAGGGAGACCAAGCACCTAGTAGATATAGAACCCGGTAGCAGGATTCCCAAAGGCTTCATCTATTGGATGTCGTGCACAAACAATTAATACATGAACGGATAGAGAAAAGGTGGATTAATCCAAGTTCCTCATCATATGGTGCACGCATTTTTTTTGTGCCAAAGAAAGAGGGTTATCTACACATTTGTATATACTATATGGGTCTCAATGCGATAAAGAACATTGAGCCATTATTATAAATCAACGACCTTCTCGATAGAGTGCAGGGTTGCAAATATTTCTCAAAAATTGACCTGAAATCAAGCTACCACCAGATCGAGGTACTGCCCGAGGATCAACACAAGATGGCCGTTAGGACTCGATATGATCACTACGAATTTATGGTCATGCCATTTGGGTTGATTAATGCCCCTACTACCTTCTAGCGTTGTATGAATGAACTCTTCCATGAATGGCTAGATGCATTCGCAGTTGTATATTTAAATTTTATTTTGATTTTCAGTGAGTCGTTTAACAATTGTGAATGGCTAAGCATCAGGTGTCGTATTTGGGATATGTGTTGGAGGATGAAATCAAGTCGAAGGACGCCAAGATAGCAACAATCAGAGATTGATCGACACCGTGTACGTTGATGAAACTACGGTTGCTCCTAGTTTTGGCCAACTATTACTGCAAGGAAGAAGAAAATATATGATTAAGTACAGGAAGAACTTCTTAGCGAGCAAAAATATTTTTTGTCCCGTCCTCCGCTTCCCGCCTCTTGTTTCCCTTCAGCTCCGCTTCCTGCACCGACTTCTACCCAGTATACTGTTCACATCACTCCTCGTCCGTCCTGCTTCCGCTTTCGTCTACTCTTATCACACCCCACTATCCCTGCTTAATAGTAGCCAATAATCCCGCCAGTATCCGATATCCTGAGTAAATGTCTATAAGTGAGATTATAGGCCTTCCAGCACAGGATTCTGACAGCGCGTCTGCATTGGGCAATCCTTCAGCATCCCACACGGTCACCGCATTCAGTCTTTGCAAATCTTGCACCCACCACGGCGTCCCGTTAGGCTTGATAAAGCAGAACCACGTTGACACATACCGTCCACTCGAATAGTCGGTGACGTGCGTACGTATTTTGTCGTCGAGGTAATCCACCACCTTCCTTTCCTCGTCAGGATTAGGATATCGCGCCCCTCTCATGTTCCAAGGCTCGTGTGGTACGGTGTGGATACAGATCATAGGTATCTTGTCCACATCCAGCCTGTCACGCTCCTCGTTACTAAACACATAGGCGCGAGGCCTTCTTTTCATCAACTCCACCATCAACTTTCGCTCCTGAGGCAGCAGGAAGTCGGGCTTCCCTATAATCAACTCCCCTTCATTCCCTTCGTTGATACGACACGGTCCTGCTAAAGCACTCTCTCTCATTCGTCGTATCAACCCTCGTTCTCTTTCGTAATATGCTTCCTCGTCCTCTGTAACGAGGACGGGAACTGGGCGACACTTCTTGTCTACCGTCTTGTACCGCCTTTGGGAACCCTGCTTGAGCCGTCCCCTAAAAAAAGCCGACTCATAGATTGTGCTTGCGCTGATGCGGGGTTCCTTCCGCTGCCCGGGAGCCGATATACCAGCTCCAACCTTCCTGCCTCGGGGCATTCCAAAACCTACTCCCTCAAGGCCTGGATGGCATCCGGGTCTGCCATCTCATGCGCGGCCACCAAGTCCATGGCCTTCCCAATATCTGACAGGCTGAGAGAAAATGCTTCCACCCTCTCTCCTGCTTCGGGCTCTGCCCGGAGCCTCCGGCACTCCCCTTCCGACTCTTTAATTGTGAATGATCCTGGATTGGACCGGTTCCTTATACTCCTTGGCCCTGTGTTCCTGCAGGTAATTATCTCGTAATTCCCGCAGGCAGGATCGCATAAGAGGAGGATTAACGTCCCATCATGCTTATTGAAAATCACGGTCTCCGTCCTGCTTAGGAATGACCTCCCTAGGAGGATTCCGTGATCCACGTCCGGCATGATGAAGAAGCAAGCCCGTGCCTTCACCTTTCCAACCTCGATGAGTACATTCGAGGCTATCCCACAAAATACAGCCTTGCAGCTGGCTCCGTGCAGAATACCGCAGTTAGAACGGTCTATATCCGGCCCGAATCTGATCGCGTCCGCCTCCCGGATGATGTTCATTTCCGCCCCTGTGTCCACCAATGCTGCACACTTGGAGCCTTTTTCATTAAATCCACCGTGCCGCAGGCCATGCACTTCCAATCCATCTTTGTGCCTGACTCCGCCCACTCTGCCTCTTTGGGCAGAATCGTGCCCAGATGGACGTTGGGCACCAAGCGCCACGACAACCTCCCCTTCAGTTCATCGCGGAGTCGCGGGGCCGACGCCAGGATTTCCTTCAGGGTCATGAGGTCATTATGCCCTTCCAGCAGTCGGTCGATCACTTTCTCCACGTCAAACCCCTCCTCCAATCGAACCGCATACTTCTTCTTTTTGGACGGTCCGTCGTGTATGACCGGCCCGGCTTCTCCCCTGGCTCCCTTTTTCCTTGCCCGCTGCTCCGCTCTCTGATCCTCCTCCCTGCGCAGCCTCTCGTCCTCTTCCTCCTCATTGTCGTCATCCTCCACTTCCATAGCCTCCTTTCTTTTTCCTGGCTCATGCTCCCTCCTCGGAGGTTCTTGGCTGGCGCTGGCTCTGGCTTGATTTCTCGTTCGTGCTGCCTGCGCCAGCCGGGCCTGCGGAGTGAGGGGTCCCCCCATCATTCCTGATTGTGGGCACGACCCCACCACATTTACTCTGGGTCGCCCAGGCGCTGACCCCGGACCAGAGTCGTAGAGGAACACCTTGGGGATGTTGGACTTCAATTTCCTCACTTCCTCACAGAGGTCCACCAACTTTCGTCGGTACCTCCCCTTCTTATCCAGCAGGTTCTCCATTTTCCCAGCAAGACGGACGAAGGTTCCATCCCTTCTTCCTCATTCTCATCATCTGACTCAATGATTATGGGCTCTTCCTCTTACTTCCTCCTCGCGGCCCTTGAGTCACTTCCTCATCGCTTTCCACTTCCTCTACCCCAATCGGTGGTTCTTCCTTTTCCTGCCATAATCTGGATTCCTCTATCCCCACCGACGGTCCTTTCTTCTCCTGCCATAGCCTGAACATGGCAGGGGGTGGCGGCCCAGCTGCCGCCCTTCGTTGGGCTTCCGCCCTCACTCCTTCAAGCCATCTGTCAATGGCTTCCCCAAATTGATCGTAGATGTTCCCATCCATAGTGGAGGAAATCAGCCCGCTCCTCTCGTCTTCCCGTCTTATATTACAGAACCTTATAGTGTGGCCTTGTTGGTCACAATGTTGGCAGATGGTTGTCCTCCAGTCAAAACGGGGTCTTCCATACCTCTGACTTCCATGATCCCCCTGGCCTTGATACCCCTGGCCTTGGTACCCTTGGCCTTGGTATCCCTGGCCTTGATTCCCTTGGCCTTGGTACCCCTGGCCTTGGTACCCCTGGCCTTGATTCCCTTGGCCTTGGTATTTCTGGCCTTGACCATTCCATTGCCTTCCTCTGCCTGGTTCTTCTCGCCATTCCTGCCTCGCCCCCTTCCTCCACCCCTCCCTCCGTTGCCTTGATTGCCCTGCCCCTGGTTCCCACCTCCAGCCACGCTTCCCTGTGAACTAGCGGCGGGTGACGGTGGCGTGCCACAGGCTGGGCCTGGGCTGCGGGGTGGATGGGTGGCGGTATACTCGTTTGCGGTCCGGCTACTGGTGGCGGGCTACCCCATGGTACGATTGCATTGATCACCAGCCAAGGTCACTGTCCGTAGGACGGCGCCCCTCCTTGCGAGGGGCCCGTACTAGATGACGGAGCCGCTACATTTGAAGGGGTTGTTGTCAAAGCCTGGGGCTCCTGCGCTTTTCCTAATCCCTAATCGCCCTACGCCAAGTTACGCACTTTGCGTTGGGCCTTTGTCAGGTGATGCGGCACCGGCTCTTCCTCTTCCCAGAGTTCTTCTTGAATAGCCTCCTCTATCACCGGCTCCTTTCCTTTTACTCGGACAACTGTCACTACCCTCCTTTGCACCACCGGCTCTGTCGCATACCCTAGTTGTGCCAATACGTCTGTAACAATCCTTGTTACTCCCGGGGTCCCAGAAGCGGTTGCATCTCTTTCCTTTCTTTTCTGCCTTTGTAGGCATACCTGACGTTGCTCCACCAGGTCCAAACACCCAACTTCCACCCCTCTGTCAATAGTGGCCCATGTGAGTTTGGTGCTACCTCCCTCATGCCTCGTCAACTCGACGGCCTCCGATGCCGTGAGTAGCCCAGGAAGATGGCGCATTGTGCTTCCTCCGAAATCCCATGGACCTTCCGCGCCTTCTTCTGAAATTCTTGAACAAAGGCCCCTATCGTCGTAAAATCCTCTTAGTTCATCGCCGCAAGGTCCGCGGTAGTCAATAACCCGTTTGCCAGGCGGTATTTCCTTTGCATCCCCTCCTTGAACCTCTCCCAGCTACCTTGGGCCGCATCTATGACTTTCTTCACTTCCTGGTGGTAGTTGTGGAGGACATACTGAAGAATGCGTTGGAACTTTACCACGTCCGACCGCCCGACCAAAGCTTGTTCCACTCGTTCCAGCCATTCCGAGTCTCTTTCCCCACAAAAGTGGAAGGTATCGACTTTAGGGATATTGCCCGGGTTCCTTTCATGCCTTTCAATAGCCGCTATGAGGTCATCGAGTGTCAGGCCCTTCTTGGGGGCACCCGATGCGCCGCCACCCTGCGACATCTTGCTAGACCTTTCTCTTCAAGCTCCCTGACAAGAGAAAAACAAACACATCCCCTTATTCAGCATTACACCTTAACCGGTCTATTTCATCCGTCCTACCTAACTCTTACTACGTACCTCTTTCCCAATGCTACACGTCCGTCCTTCATCCTTTCGTTACTCAGGTAGGTAAATTTTCTCACCTATACTTAATCATTCATTATCTCTTCTCACTTTCTCGTCCTTCCTTTATGTCTTTTCTCATTCACTTCTTATACCCGGATGTCGTTCCACCAGGGACAACGGTAGGCTTTCCGTTATCCCTGGCAACGACGCCACCTGTCGAGCTCATCGGTCCGGCATCGCACGCGGCAACGCGGGACCCTCCCGGCCGTGTCACGCAGGAGTTGATTTAAAATCCTTTGTCGCAGATAAATACACGTGGAGCTTCCTTAAGCCGCTCTGTCTGAGTGCGCCAGCCATACCTCTCGCGAGCCCCTACGACAAGATAGGGCCTACGCGAGGCACGACTTACCTACACCTTACGGGAGTTGTCACCTCCCTTCGGTGGGCGTATCCCCGCCGAGCTACCAGTCCACAATACGAAAGCTAATCAGCTGCAATCGCAGAGGTGGACCAGCTGAGGGCGTTTCTCATTCGCTGTAGCATAGGGGGTATGCGCGGTAATACACCTCTATCGGACGCGCACGTGAACCGACATCTTGGGGGGCTGAAGTCCCAAGCGCGGTCTGTCATCGGTCGTCTAGAACGTATCCCACACACCACGCGCAAACCACTTTACGAAAAAAAAAAAAAAAAACACGCACACGTACGAGACGACACAACACAAACAACGCGACAACGCTCATAGCCCCTCGGTAACCGTCCCATAACTTTCCGACGCGAAGTCGAATAGGCGTCGCGCACGAGACTTAGTATAAATTGCGCGGACGCAGGGCCAACTCATATCGACTCGCAATGCCAGCGTACGCAAGCAGTCGCAATGATGGCGTACTATATAGTGCCCATAATCAAGCGGTCCATCGTGGATCCGAGTACCGCTTATGACACTCAAGTGTCAGACTCGAAGTGTCGTGAGGGTCTAATCCTTCACGACATTGCATGGCTGAAGGAATAGCCGTGCAGCCGCTGCGGCACCTCCGGCTCTCGGCCTGAGTGTCTCGGTAGGCAAATCAAATAGGCTCTGTGCGAGGGAAAACCCCTCCCCTGTAGAGCCTAGGGCTTGGGGTGTCCTGGACAAGGACCTCGAATCCCGGCCCAGGACCAAACGTCCGACTAAGAAAATTCATCAAAAAGAAAAAAAAACAAAAATACAAGAAGAGGCCTCCCTTAAGCCCCTTAACCTCAACTTTTGAGTAGGATTTTAGTATGGAGACTCTTTAACCTATGCAAACATTCATCCCAAATATGCCTATGCACACATATATTAGGGTTAAGTATGTGACGATCACTTCTCACGGCCTCACTGGGGTCTCGTACAATAATACGTATATGTGTGATCGTAGGCAACCAAATCCAGAATTTGATTCACAGCACATACCTGTCATCACATCAACGAACCAAATCAACAGCCCACACACTACACGGAGTCAACCCCAACCACCTTCGACACTCATACCCCTCGCTTCAGCCATGCAAACCTCAAACTTCTTGTCCAACCAACCTTAATTAAATACTCAGTACCTTTGCTAAATGACCATTCAATAAAAGTCCGGGTGAAACCTTAACAAAACAATAAAATTCACCAGGGCTAAAGCCTTTTAGGTTGAGTGTGGAGGGTGGGTTGAAATTGAGTCGTAAACCGACGAATCGGCAACCGACCTGTTATAAGTGATAACAGAAAGTGATCCTCAAGGGATCAAGATGGATCTAGCCCTGAACTTGAATCAAAAGATCAAAGAAACCTGTAACACACGGCAGACCAATCCTCAAGTTAAGATCATAAGTGTATGGAGAATACAACACCATAATACATCCTCCCTCAAAATCTCTTTATAGTTAAACCCAAGTCTATCTTTAAGCCCAGCGCTTAAACCAAAGGTAGACCGACTGCAGAATCTCCCCTATTCAGGGCAGATCCCCTGAATCGCCACCTGTCAAATTATAGTCTATCTCCTCTAAACTAAGAAAATTTTGGCAGCGCTTCCCGTAGGAAAAGTGCCTTTTCAGAATTTATATAAGCCCAGATATGAACGCAGTAATAATCTCTAACTCTGGAAAGTAAAATTCATTCTAACTCTCTGAATTAGTAGAAATTTGGGCAGCACTCCCTTTAGAAAGGGAGACTTCCCAGATTTATACTAAGTCAGATATAAAAGCAGAAATAATCTC
>BFEA01000244.1:532795-558128 GCA_003427395.1 Chara braunii
AAATAATCTCTAACTCTGGAAAGTCAAGTTCTGTCTAGCTCTCTGAATTAGTAAAAATTTGGGCAGCACTCCCTTTAGAAAGGGAGACTTCCCAGCTTCATACTAAGTCAGATATGAACCCGAACAACAGCTTGAGCTCAACTTTAGAATGAATTTAACTAACTCCTTAATTTTATAAAAATTTTGGCAGCACTCCCTCTAGAGAAGTGCTATTCCAAAATTTATACAAGGCTAAGTTCAGATTTTGAAAGTAACTTTGACTTTTCACAGTTCAATTTTTGTCTAACTCCCTGAATTAGCAAAAATTTGGGCAGCACTCCCTTTAAAAAGGAGATTTTTCCAGATTTTAACTAAGCCAGATATATGAAAAAGACAAGTTGAATTCTGACAAGTCAAAAGTTGGCTAACTTCTTGGATTTGTAAAAATTTCAGCAGCGCTTCTCGTAGGAAAAGTAGCTTGCTAAGATTTATAGAAAGCCAAGTATAAGAAAATATCTCAGAAAATGCAGGAATTGACCTCAGGAATTGACCTAAGTAAAAAAAGTTATTACAGAAAATGCAGGAATTGACACTAACTCCTATGGCTTTAGCACGTGGCGAGCAACTAAAGCAACTACCTATAAAACTGAAACCTAAACGAACTAGTCATCCCATCCAGTCACATGCAAACCAAACCACAAATGTAAGTACGCTCACCATCCCAAGTACATTTCATTTAGATAGTTCATGAATCTTCAAGTTCTTGCATCCTTATACCCATCTTACATAAGACGTAGAGCTGGACCATTCGCCATGGAAACAATGTCCATCTTGTCTTTATGATATACACGAACAGGCTGCACAACTACTTCTCTCTTCTTTTGGGAATGTGACTAGGTCATTCGTCATGGAAACAATGCCTAGTCGCCTTGAGCTGTTTAATATCCAAAGATTAATATTTCTCTGACTTTGTTTTCAAAAGAAAAGGCAAATATGGGCAGGGGACTAAACCATTCACAGTAGAAACAATGTTCAGCTTGCCCAAACTATTTTCGTTTATACTTTGTATTTTTCCTTTTCTCTTCTTAATGATATGGTTTAACGCTGGACCATTCACAGTAGAAACAATGCCCAGCTGCAAGTTCACATGCAAATATACATAAAGTACTTTCCTTTATACTCAGTTTGATTTATGTGCGTGGTTTTCAGGCTAAACCATTCACCACGGAAACAATGCTTAGCCTTAGACAAAAAATCCTCCCTCAGAATAAACAAGAATTTAAACCCCTTCAAATCAGGCAAACCCTCAGAATTAACTGGACTAAACAGGCCATTCACAGTAGAAACAATGCCTGGTCCTCCAGAAAACAACCAAATAAACATTGCAACCAGGCCATTCACAGTAGAAACAATGCTTGGTCCTTCAGAAAACAGCCAAATAAACATAGGACTGAGTCATTCACATAAGAAACAGTGGTCAGGCTTTGGTTGACCCTTCCAAACGCATGCAAAACTGCCTTCCTCCCACCTTCCCCCAACTTATCCCTTTGTCTGCTTTCAGTCAAAGTAAAGAAAAAAAACTTAGGATTCACTCTCACACGTTCCTTCCATTCAATCTGATTAGGTCCTGAAGAGAAAGAAAAAACCATAGGGACAACACATGCATACCGCAATCATACTACAGGGAGATAGGCAAACATGGGTAGTAGTAGGTTGTACAGATCGAGGTGATATACCTGATGGTTCCCTGCCTCCAGAACCTCGCCTAGGTTCCGGCAGAGCTCCTGCAATCGGTGGGTGGACTCCCCACAGAGTCTTGACCCGGACCTACGGGTTGCAATCTCGCCTGCTGCCTTCCTCTCGTAACCAAGACTAGACTGAGAGTTAGAAAGGATAGAAATAGAAAATAGAGACTCTCAGATCCAAGAATGGTGCTCTCAGTTTCGCAAGAGAGGGTCTTGAAATCTGGATGCGCCTGAGGGCCCCGCAATGGCAGCCAATTTAACCACTTGGTAAAATCCAAATCCAAACTGCTGCGCACAATCTTCCTGACGACTCCCCAGTTCGTGGCAGTGACCTCCCTTCACAACCACTTCCTCCACGCTGCAACACCAACCTCCCAAGCAGTCCGGTCACCCCTTCTTACCCCGACCTCGGCTGCACAGCAATCCGAAATGCAGGCAGTCTCCAATAGCAGCAGCAGCGGTACACAGTAGTGACCAACGACACGGCCTGCGGCCCACAATAGTGTACAGCAATAGACAGTAAAGCCCAGCAGCATACGCAGTGACACACACACCCTGGCCAGCAGTAACAGTACTATTTCAACAGCAAACGGTAGTCCGCAGTCCACAGTCCCATAGCCCAGAATAGGCAGCAGCAGTACACAGCGGCAGCCCGTAACAGACCGCCACAGTATGTAACAATTTTGTGTACAGTCAATAGAAGCGGCCCGCTAACCAACTACTAAGCCACAACGAATACACTGGCGTTGCCGCGGCGGAGTCTGAGGTTGAAGTCCACCAACTAGGTCCCCTATAGTCGTGGACTAAACAGACCAACAACCAACTGTTTGATAGTTTGTCCTTCACTACTTCCAGCAGTTACTGCTTGCAGAACGGTACACCTGCAGAAACTTCCACCGCTTAAGCTCCTCTCACCCCATGGGCCAAGTGCCTTGTGCACGTTGGCTTCGTAAACCGTACCTCAGTCGCTCAGGCCAGAAACCCCGCCAACCGGGCTCACCCTGTTGTGCACAGCAGAAAGCTGCATGCTGGCTACCGGATCAGCCAACAGGTAAGTCCCTAATCCTTGGACTAACTCCATGCCATTGCCTCCGATGGGATAGGCAGAACCGGGCGAAACTTCTGTTTGAATTGGGTAGGTCACAGCCAACGTGGCTCGCTCACTACCGGCCAGACTCTTCCACCTTTCGTGGCACCTGCGCCGGCCAACCCGCCACTCCTTCAGCTGAAAGAGCGACCAGCCCCCCCCCCCTCTGACAGACAAGTACCCGGCCATCGGCCGACTTGCACTACTCTCACCGAGAAGGCAGGTAAGGCCGAATAAAACCCTAGTTTGAACATAGATCGACACACCACCWCGGTAGTGCCGTATTCGCAGAGGGAGGAGGGTCTGCGTCAACCGCCGGGCGGAGCGGATTACTAGTAAGCAGGTAAGTCTCCAATACTACGGCTGGCCTCACGCCCGCTACTACCACCGATCGACTGGGCAAGAGCGAATGAACCTTCAACCACAGACGGCCAGGTACGTGCCCCTCCCTTCTTCTGCCTTTTCTTTCTACTACTCCCTTCTGTCTCTCCCACTCTCTYTTTCTCTCTATGTTGCTCACTGCAAGAAAACGTGCCCCGCAGGAACACGTACGAAAAAGACAGAAAAGAAAAAAAAAAAAGAGACAAAAAAAACAAGGAATGAATCTTCCGCTGAAATGCGGAAAGATTCGTCACCATTTTAAGGCTTTCCTCCCCTGGCGCAGCCCATTTCTGTACTGACTTCTAACTTACCATTCTAACGCAAAATCTAAGGCTACCGTCGAATTCGCCCGGCCCTAAAACAGTAGTTCACCATCTTCTTTCACTCGATTCCCTCAAGAATCGGGTGAAATCTCGTTCCCTCCTTCCTCACCTTCTCTTCCTCCCGCCATAGCTCCATGCATTAACTTTTCTATCTAACCCCCAGCCTACTCCACTAATCCTAAAACTAACGATGCTATTGAACTCGCCTTATCAGAAAACCCCTACCTAGACTCCTTCCCCGCCTGCTGCCTGCACCTAGCGCCCCTCGCTTCGATTGCACCCGGGCGGAGATCCGGGCCAGGTTCACCCGGGCTACTTCTGCCTCCGCCACCCCGCTGTCAAGGCTCCCGGTCATCCGCTCGCTGCTTCCGCCTCAGCCCTCGTCACCCACAGCGCCCCACAGCCTTAGCGTTCGTCCCTCTCCGCTGCTGCCCCGTCGTCCCTGGCTCCCTGCTACTCCGACATCCCCGTCCTCCAACGATGCATGTACCTGGCGCGAGAAGCGTCCAGGTCCTTTCACCTTCCCTTTCCTTTCCGTCGGTCGATCCTCGCTGCACCTCGTTTCGCCTCTGCAACCCCCGTCGCTCCTTTCCAGCGCTCGTAACTCTTTGCGTCCGATCCCACAGCGCTATTCGCCCTGCTCGCTGCTGCCTACTCTGACTCCCGTCGTTCCCCCGCCTTTGCCTAGCGCAGCCTGACGACTACCGAATGCTGATCAAACAGCTTTCGGCCGTCGGTCGTGCTCCTCTTATACAGGCTGTCCCTTGCACGGGGCCCATGCTAAACTTCTCTGTGGTATTCCAATTTTAACAGATGTCCCGAAGAACTTTGCACCAGCCAGCGCCCCACCCGATAGCCAGCCGGCCTGAGGCCCTTCGGAGGGAACCAGGTACTAGACGGTTCGATTAGTCTTTGCCCCTATACCCAAAGTCTGACGAACGATTTGCACGTCATTATCGCTGCGAGCCTCCACCAGAATGCCTCGGGGCTTTCCCAACGGGTGTTCACCCTTTTTCCCGTGGCACCCCGTACACGTATCCGGCCCGGATTCGTACCGGATTCGCCTTGGTCTGCGCTTCAGCAGTTCAGGGGCGTACTCACTGAGCTAGGCTCTTGGGTGCCTGCTACACCCACGGCACCGCGCTTAGGCAAAACAACGTCGGGCGCGGCTCCAGCGTAGCTTCAAAAACAGTTTCTAATTGCACTTCAGGCGCCTTGCAAATACAACACACTCCACGAGACCCTACCACAGTCTCGCGTTCCCGAACGGGAACGGGATGCAATAAAAGGGACCAAAAAATAAAAATCAAAAAAATAAGAAAAATAAAATAAAACAGAGCTAAACATAACATTGTCGGGGAACAGCGGGGCTGTTGGCACCTCCCCAGTCCTGCGGATCGGCCTTGCCGCCATGCCCACTACCAAAACCAAGGGGGATAGCCCCATCGGGCCCTCAACCCCTTTGGCTTGGCTCCACACTACTCCGCTGTCGTCGCGCCGAGGCCCGCTGGTCTCGATCCCCGAACCTCCATAGTAACAATCCGTTGTCGTAACCTATAGGGCTATGCCCAAGCCTGAGACCAGCGCCCGCAGCGTACCATACAAGGCAGTGCGGCGCGGCGCTTTGGGTCGACAAACCGGTTGCGCGGCTCCCAGTGCCAGCGCCGACTTGCTCTTACCGTGCCATAATTGCCCCGAGTGTCATCCTACAACACCCCGCTCACCGCACGAAGTCGCGCCATCGCTGCCGATGTCGTCGTCGAGGTCGTTCTCCGTACGCGCGCAGGTCTCGATCAAACATACCACTAAGAAAAAATACCCCTAATTCCCACTTAATATAAATAAGTATTAATAGTACTATTAGACAAAACGACCGATACCCGGCCGACTTTATGATCAACAGCGGAAAATAATCACGCCGGCCTTAAACCTGCGCGCCCACGCACTCTCTACTCTAGTCAACCACCCAGTCAACGTAAATCATAGACGCGGCCGCGCCTAGCTCGGTATACTTAAACTTTAACCCAGACTATTTTTTGTCGCCTGCAAAAACCAGGGCGGATACCCTTGTAAGGGTATTCGCGCCGACACCGGGTATCACAGTCGTTCGTACCTACCCGAAAATTGCTGGTTGAGTATCCTGATGTCTACCGTCCTGCTGACCAGGTTCCGATTCCCGGGCCCCGTTTCGCATGCACCTGGTCCATCCTTGGTTCCTGCTTCCTCCGGTAGGCTCCCTTCGCCCTGACTTTATTGGTGCTTGCTAGGTCTACGCCCGCCAATCCCCCAGGAGGTTCGGGGCTTCCTGGATCCGATTGCCGCCTGCTTGGTCCGGAATCCGGTCTGTTGTTGCAGAGGTACAGTCCCCGATTTTACTCCGTTGCGGGTTTTCGCCCGTCCTGTCTTACCTTTGTGTTTTATTTCATTGCTCATTCTTCATCTTTCATTTTTAATTCTTTTTTTCTTCCTTTATTATTATTATTTCCCTTTAATTAATTTTATTTTTTTGCTTGTTCTGCGCTTTTGCTCCCCAGTGGTACCCGGGTTACCTGTAGATCCTCTCCTCCGCCCGCTTTGCTCTTTTCCTGCTGCTCTGATTCCCCTATTATATGTGTGTGTGTGTGTGTGTGTGTGTGTGCGTGCGCGGGTGTATGTATGTGTGTGTGTGTACATGTGTTCCGCTGAGTGTGTGTGTGTGTGTATGGGGGGTGTGTAAAACACGACCATCCCATTCAGAATGGGACACTAGACATTGTCGTTACGTCCGACGAAAGAGAGGGAGGGGAGTAATTAGGTACAGGAAACATCAAGGGACAGATTAGATGGGGAGCAGGTTAGCCAAGTTAGAGTTAGTAGGTTAGCATGGGTTAGGAAGGGGTATGATAACCCAGCCGTAAGGGGGGTGCACACCCTTAAGCGCGCTTTTTGCCGCCTAGCACCCATAGCAGCTCATCGGAGGGAGTCGTTAGCCTCCAGTTATCATGGGGGTGTGGGCAAGATTCCAGGGGGTTGTAAGAGGTTCAACACAAGCAGTTTAGAGGTTCGGATGCAAGGGATCCATACCTGAGCGGTCAAGGCTGGTGAAGAAGTCACATCAGTAGCCTCCATGGCTGTATCCGACGATGGCAGGTGAACAATCAGTCGCTCGTTTGCGCAGAGCGCAATGCTCAAGCGCTACGTTGTACGTAGCGGAAAGTGAGAGGCACAGTATTGTGCCTTACCAGCCAGCGAGACCAGTTCAGCTTGCCTGGTTGTCTGCGTGTGCAGAATGTCTGTGGCAGCAAGAGTAATGCGTGTAGCATGAACTCGTATGCATACACCATGGTAGGTGGGTGAGCGCAGGAGGAAGGTGATGCAGGGTTGTAGATAGTTATAAATAGCATGGATAAGCATCTTGGTTAGGGGATGTGGGCGTATGGTGGGTATGGGGATTCGGGAGGGTTTGTCTACGTCGTGGTTGAATATAGGTCGCGTCGAGGAGCATGAGAAGATCAAGGGGGAGATGGTAAGGGGGATCGGATGGGTTTTGGGCAGGGGTCTAGGGGTTGTAAGGTAGCTTAGTAGAGTAATGCTTAGCCTATGGGTTAGCGTTGCGCGAGGGGGTGCATATGTAGTTATCGCCATGGAGTGCATTATACGAGATGTATGTTACATAGACTCCAAATATTTGTCTTTGTTGTGTTTTGTCTTGTAGCGTCGTATCGTGTTTTTGCTATGGTGGTATTCGGGTTGCAGTGTCAGCAAGAGTTTTGTCATGGAGTAGTGGCGTTTCGTCTTGTGTGTCATTTACCGTTCGTCACGTTTTTGTGTCGTTGCTGTGAGTGGTGTTGTTTTTTTGTTTTTGTTTTTGGCCATGTACCACGTTTCCATTTTGTCTTTTGTAGAGTTTTTGGTTTTGTAGGGGGGAAAACAAAAGGGGGGATTTGTATCATGTAGCGGGGGAGGACAAGTGATGTGTTTTTTTTGACACGATGACATATTGTTGTTCCCATAACTATGTGGGTGTGCGACAGAGTGTTTTTATTTATACGTTTTGTGTTTTAATGTGGGATGCGTCATTTGTGTCTGTGTAAGTCATAGTTCATTGTTGAGTGAAGTGTGGGTAAGTTATTTTTTTTATTTGTTTAATTTTTTTGGCTTAGTAGTTTTATTGTAAGGGTTAAGGAGTATCTATTATTTTTGAATTTTTATTTTTTATTTTTAGCGCCTGGTTACTCTTATATTTTATTTTTTAAATTTTATTATTTTTGCATCATATATTTCAATTTATCATTTTTTTATTTTTATCAAAAAAAAAAATATATATATATATATATTTTAATATTAATATTAATATTAATATTAATATAATTATTAATATTATTATTATTATTTTATTCTTTTTATTCATTATTCTTTTTGTTTTATTATTTAAAAAAAAAATATTTTATTATTTTAAATTAGTTTTTATGTTTGTTGTTTTTTAGTTTTTATTACCTGTATGACTTGGTCATAATAATAAATTATAAGAGGTGTAAAAAAATCAGTGTTACATGTGTGTGTGTGTGTGTGTGTGTGTGTGTGTGTCCCTCCCCGCTCCCTCGTAATGGAGGTCCGGGTAGGGTAGGTCTCTTTTTTTTGTAAAAAAGGATTGAGGACCTTCCCCACTCGGGGTAGGTCCTCCATCCAAACCAGGCCAGTTTTTGGCTTTCACACACACGTGTAATTAAGTTTGATTATTGCCAGTTTTGGTTGAAGTGATTGTGAGCAAAACAAGGTGGTGTTTTTGCAAATTTTTAAAAATTGTTTGATTTAAGTGTATTTTAATGTTTTTATTTTTTTATTTTTTATTTCTGTTTTATTTAGTTATGTGGGTCTGGCTAAGAAAAGATTTTTTGGAAAAAAAAAGGAAGGGATGGTTTTCTATATATATGTGTAGAAAAAGATAGTATATTATCTTAATGGCGTTTTGATGTTGTATGTGTGTGTGCATGTGTGTGTGTGTGCGTGTGTGTGTATATGTTAGTGTGTGTGTGTGTGTGTGTGTGTATTCTTATTTATATCCTAGTGAAAGGGAACTGGGTGCTTTGGTGGGGTGGCTTTCTGGGGTAAGTCCTTCATCCAAGCATGGCCCGTTTTATCCACTGCAGATGTTCATATCTTAATACTTTTTTATCTCAGCGTTTGGTTCACGTTGTGTTGGAGTGTTTGTAGTACGTTTAGGGGGCAGCATCGGAAGGGTTGGTATCTTTTAGGATGCTGAAGTATGTTCATGGTGATTCCAAGTAGTTTGTGCCTAGAAAACCCATTGTGTGTGCGTGAAGATTGTTTGGTTTATTTCGATTGCTGCGTGTTGAGGTTCCGATTCCACCACCATGATTGTGATGATCTGAGGTATAATCAAGTTAAGGGCTTGTTGCATGGGTCTGTTGGAATGTGCTTGGATGAATCTGGTGATGGGGAAGTTCAATTCTTTCCTTTTGTCGTATTTGTATGTTTTGTATTGCCCAGTCTGCATATTAGTAATTTGGATTGTTGTGTTTAGAAAGTTTGTTTTAGTTTCGATCAGTTCGTTGTTGATTTGTGCTTTCTCAATGGTTTGTTCGTTGAGGGTGATTAGCTTTAGGGGGTATAGGAAATATCGGCTTCTTGTGGTGGTGATGTCGATGTTGATGAATTCATTGATTCTTGGGTTGTTCAGGATGTGGAAGTCATCGAAGTATCAGAAGATGTGCTCGAATAGGTGCAGGAGATGTTTGTTGCTCTTATAGGTTAACTTTTCATTAACTTATATTTGTATTTGAAGAAATAGATGTTACACTATACAGGTGAGCAGCTGACGCCCATGGGGATCCCGAGTGTCTGCTTCCAAAATTTGTTGCCTAGCGAAGTGTATGCATTGGAAATAAGCCACTTATTTATTACATTAACGACTATTTCATCTAGGGATAGGTAGCCATTGGGTGGGTTCTTATACCAATCACAGGTGGGGGTTAGTTGGTCACCAACGTAGTAGAATTTGAAGGCAAGCCGTATGTTAGCTCCATATTTCTTTTTGGTTTGCTGAAAGGCGAGTTTTGTGAATAATTGGATTGCGTTAGGTAAACCATCCGGGCTGTCGTCAGTGGGGATGGTTTCATAACATCTCGTTATGTTTGCTGAGAAAGCGGATGTAACCTGCGGGGGTAGGTTATAGACGTAGTCGGATGTTGAGTCGATGGGCCACCAGTAGGGTACTTTAAGGCCGGTATCCGAGAAGGTTTGTTGTCTGAGGACTCCGCAGTGAGTTGTGACGACCTTGATAAGTGCCTTGAGGATGGCAGCTGCTAAGTCGGCCAGGGGTGAAGTGATGACATCCGATGCATTAGTGAGTCATCGGAAGAAATTTTAATGCTTCTTATATGTGGCAAAGAGGTAGGGTATTGCTCTTTTACCAATCAGGAGATCTGGGAAAGTTAAGATGAGTTGTTCTTCCAGGTAGGTAAGTAGATCATTAGCAGAGATATCACAGGGTTCGAAGTCTGGGCTCGAGAGTGTCTTTAGTGCTAAGTATCTGATTAAGTTTATGCAAGTGATGACAGGTGCACTAGGGGTTTTGTCAGCCCCAGAAATGTAAAAGTGCTTAGTAAGGAAGTCGGTTTCATGTTTGATGGCGTGGCTGTGAGGGTTGATTTCTTTGTGTGGTCGACAGTCAGCAGTGGCGAGAATGATGGTTTTGGTGAATTCCTTAAAGGCTTCTTCCTTATGGTTGTCGGTGAAGGGGAAGCCAGATTTTGCCAGTGTATCTGTGAAATTTTCCCATACTTGGTTGGTTGCTACGGTAATGTTTTTTTTCTTTGGTGTTATTGGGGGAATGTGGTTCAGACCATTGCAGATCATTGCTTGTGGTTCCTTATTGGTGATTATTTTTGGGTCCAGTGTGATGACATGTGCTGCTTCTTCTCGTGGTAGGAGGTTAGGAGGGAGGTTACTAGTAAACTCTGCAAAGCGTTGTTGTTGACAAAAACATCTGTTTAGCAGCATGTTTAGCCATTCATTGAGTTCGAAATCTCGGAAGACAGCAGCTGGTTTATACAGTGTTTTAGCAATGTGATCGTTGTAGGATCATGAAAATGTACATTTATCCAGGAGGGAGACAGTATTGGGGTTGTGTTTTTCTAGGATTATTGCGAAGATTTTCTTAAATTTTAGTCTATCCATCAATCTATTTGGGTAGTGGCAAGGTATTATGATTTTATTATTTTGTTTGCTGGTTTTCCAGCCTAGCCTTCCATCCTCCATTGTCTGTAGCCGGGCGTCCTGCACATAGAAAACAAACGGGCATTCAGCGTGCCAGTCATGCATATTTCGGGTTGAGTGTAGGTATCTAAGTTGATGGTGAGGTGGAGGAGGGGAGGGGGAACGAGAGATTGTGGTTCGCCTTATGGGTATTTAATGTTGGGGTGTAGCAGGTTAGCAAGAATTGTGGACATGGGGTGTGGTCAGGGGTGGTAGTGAGGTCAGGGGAGATGTATGGGCAGACGTACGGGCAGAGTTTGGTTGGGGGTAGGGGGGATTTGGTGTCGTCTGGTGTGAGGTGTACAGATGTGAAGGGATGTGATGCCCTGTGGATCAATGAATTTTTTGGACGAACATACCTTTTTTTAAAAAAAACCGTTTTTCAAACAGTCCGACAGATCAGTCTAGAGAGCCAAATTTGTCTGCATAGTAGTCTTTACATATTAGGTTCCATAGATATTAACTGTTAACTTCGTGCCATCGACACCTCGTTCTAGGCTATCAATTGACTATGGTGGCTGGGAGAAGGGTCAAGAGACAAGGGGTTTAGGGGCAGATCGAGCTGTCTCATATCTTTCAGAGAGGCGGGGGTTCGAGCAGGGAGGGTGTCTAGTCTTCGGGGGCAAGGGGGTTGGAAAGTTTTAAGAACATGGAGGTAGTTTTATCAGATCTTAGCAGGGGGTTGTAATTCTAATTTAGACGACATGCTTAGTGCATATATTTGTACTAGCAATGCTAAGCCTATCTAGTGTGCTGAGAGGTCACTTATTACCAGGTTCTTGTCATAGGTATCAGTAAGATGGTTAGATATCGTAAAGTTAGTTGCTCGGTGGATGAAAAACAGATTGAATACTACTAGATCCTCGTGATGCTCGCAGTGCCGAATTGATAGTCGGGGCTAAGTCTGCGACAGACCCTCTTCCAGGAATCCTCAGAAGTTGGTGATTCGGTGCCAAGAGTTGTCTGATCACTGGAGGCCCGCAGTAGGGAGGAGTCAGCATTGCTGGCGCCATAGTTGTGTCTGAGAGCTTCGATTGCTGACGTCGGTCGCAGCGGAGTATCTGGAGATGGTGAGCTGATGGTGATGGGTAGTTGTGGTCTTTCTCCTTCGCCGGTCTCGTTGCTGCTGATCTGTATTACTTTCGGGTTTGCCTGTGTCGGTTGTTGAACAGGTAGACTACCGGCTTTGAGTCTCTGCGGCCACTGGTGGAGTAGCTGTTCTGAGGGAGGAAGCCAGGCATGGGCAGTCCGTGATGTTTGTGCCGCTTGGCATGGTCCGGTGGCAGCGGTTGTGGGATTGCAGGGAAAGGTGGTTGGCAGCAAGGTTTGCGGAGGTGGCTGGTGAATGGCGGCGCTGTTCTGTCGCAGTGCCAGGGCATGGAGGATGTCGTGCATGTCTGTTTGGCGGAGATCGGAGTGCGGTTGGTTGTGTTTAGTGCGCTTAGCCTTCTGCTTGCCGTTTTGCAGTGGTTGCAGTCTCCATGTCTTGTTGCCTCTGCGTGCGTTGCTTCTTTGGGGGGCGGGGATTGGGTTCATGGCGATGCTCAGTAGTTGCTCTCTTCGTCGTGCAAGCCTGTCGGCTTCAGTCATGTGGTGGATTGCAGTTGGGGGCATAATGGTGTTGTTGCTGATGGGTATGTGAGTTGCGGTTATGGGGGAATGATTAGGGAAGCTGTAGTTGCTAGTGTTGGCGACACTGTGCGTGTTGAGACCTGGATTTACATGGTTTGTGTTGGTGGTGGGGGCAGTGGTGTTTCTGGCGGTGTGTTGTGTTGCAACAAGGGTGAAGGCATTGACTTGCAGGTGGGAGGGGGCAGTGGTTGGGAAGGTCCAGTGATTTAGCGAGGCGACGGTGGGAGTACGTTGTGCGCCGGTTTGCCCGTTTCTCAGTATTGCGTGCTGGTTGTTGTGTGTCGGGGTTGCCACTCTGCACTGTGTGATCTGCGTGGTATTGCCACTCTGCACTGTGTGATCTGCGTGTTGTATGTGCGGATTGTGAGTGTTGTTCTGCATCGGAGCGTTTGTTGTGGTTGGCTGTCTGTCGGCAGAAGTTGGTTGCCATAGCGGTTCAAGTGTTGTGTTGGTGAGAGCAGGGTGTGGTCTGGAGTTGGGAGTTGGTGTGGTTGACAGGTGTATCGGTGTGGCAGTATTAGCGATATTTGGTGTGGGTGATCGGAATTGCTGTGAGGGTGTGTAAGCAGCGGGTGAGCTAGTGGTGGGGGTGCCCAGTCGCATTTGGCGGCATCTGCGGAGCGAGTTGTCCGCGTAGTCTAGAGTGTTGCCTCTTCTGTTGTCCGTTTGCGTAAGCAGTGCTTCTGCATTGGGGAAGAGCGTCGCAGTGAACTTGCGCACAAAGGGCACGTCTTTGAAATCTTCAAAGCTGAGGATTTCTTCCGTTGTGACGGTCCTGTTCTGTGTGATGAGGTGAACGATCTTCATCATGTACTCCCTCATGAAGAGAAATGTGATCTGCGCCAGGATTGACTTTCTCCAGGATGTATGGAGCAAGGCCTGGAACTCGGGCATCCTGATTTTGTCAAAGGGTGCCTGCGGGTCCAGCTTGTCCAAGTTGCCTATGACATACCAGAGCATGTGGTCCAGCCATGTGAAGCTAACTTCACAGCCGGTGTATGCACATTTGAGGAATGGTCTTCCGACATTCCACAGTTTTTTTAGCTCTAGCAGAGCAGTTGGGAACCTGGGGATGCCTTTCTAATGCAGCAGTGGCTTCTTTGGACATTTCCCTTTCTCCAGCTTGGAAAGCGGTGGGAAATCTGCATCGAAGCCCGCCCTTCCTGCAGGGAAGTGGATGGTGCCGTTCCTGGCCGTTGTCCGACAATTCTCTATATCTGCGCTGCTAAGCCCTGCAAGCGCCATGTAAGCGTCAACGCTAATCGGAGCAGTGTAGTTGAACGTATCTAGCTTCCATAGTCTGTTATGCACGCGTTGTACAACCTCCTTTTCTGTCAACATGCTGGATGCAAGTGGCAAGAAAGGACTGTTCTTGCTGAACTTGTGCGTGGTGTCTCTGGTCACGGTAGAGACGTCAGAGTGTGCACTGTCCCTTCTCAAAGCTTCCTTTCTCTTGAAATATTCGAGTTCCGCAGGTGTTAAGGCGATGTTGCTGATGTACGTGTTAGAGAAGGTTTTTGTACTCTCATTAGTAGAGATCTGTCCTGCGTTGTCCAGGTGTGCAGTGTCATAGCCACAGAGTTCGAGGATAACCTTCTCTGCTTTGGCGACAATGAGGTTCAGCTCCCTGTTCTCGATGGCCGACTTCTGGCAGACCTCTGCGATGTTGATGGCGAGCTCCTTGATCTTGTCAGCAAGTACGTGGGGTCTGGTCTGCATTACTGCGACCATGGTGGCCCAGTTACTGAATGACAGGTTCTCTATTAGGAAGGGTGCTTGACCGTTAGTGGCCTCGTGAATGTGCAGTAGGACCTTTGCAAGGATAGCCAGCATGGCTATCTGTGATTGCACAATGGGTGGCTGAAGAGGAGAGAACGGTCAAATGGCGGTGACCAGTTCTAGGTGCCAACCCCTAAGGATGTTGTCCTGGTCCTGCACAACTTAAGATTCGCGCAAGGGGTTAGTGTGCTGATGTTTTGTTCCTCTAATATATTAAAGAGTAGGAGCGGGAGTAGGGGGAAAAAAAATTGAGAGGTGTCTATTAGCCATGGTTCAGGCCCTTCAGGGTGACTTAAAACGTTTAGTTGGATGAAGGGGAGGGAGAGGGCTAGGGAGAGCTGGGGATTCTAATCTATGTTGTTATTTTTTTGGGGGGGGGTCAGCTGCAGTGGTAAGTGTAGGTAACTGAGCTGCGGTAATGATTACATCGTGTCCATTTGTGAAAATTATGTTTTCGATAGGGGGCGAACTTATATGTGTTGGTTGTTTTGCTGTTCGGTTGTAGTTAGTATAATTTTTGTTTTTATATATATATATATATGTTCAGCCTCCTGATGAGTCGGTGAAACTCCGACGAAACAGTTTGTCACAGCCCCTCGTTTGTTGTCCTCTTCTCTCTCTCTGCCAACGGTTTACCGGGCAGTTCTGTTTGTGACGATATATGTATATATATATATATATATATATGTGTGTGTGTGTGTGTGTAAAAATTTAATTTTCGGAAGGGGCAGTTTATTATACTTTTCTGGTTACATGTAGGATCATGTGTTATGGTGAATTTACAAGGTTCACATATCCATTGAACAAGTTTTTTTTCAGTTTTATTTGTTATCTTCTGATTTTTTAAGGAGGCCGAAACTTTTATAGCAATTCTAAATTAACACATATATTTTATTATTTTATTTCAAATTTTTATTCTTATAATCATATGTAGTGTATATTGAGTCGAGTAAAAAAAGGCTTTAATTTTATTATCTATGTTAATCGGGTAGGTTATTTTTATCATTATGCTTATTAATTGCTATAATAGGATTCAAGGCAGGTAGCATTTATGTAAATATATATTATATATATATATATGTACAGGGTAGTCGGCGTTCGGGACGGGCCGAATGCCCGAACGTATGGGACCCCTTGGGGATGCGTTTGGTCGTTCAGGCCGAACGCGGAAAAAAAAAAAAAAAAAAAAAGTCATCAAACAAATCTGAAAAAACAATATGTTATGGAAAACAATAATACAAACAAGATTTGCCCTGAGCATTACATCCGAATTCCTTACCAAATTTAAAATAAAAATAAAATACGAAAAACAAATACTAATAATAAAAATAAATAAAAATAAAAAGAGAATTAAATTTAGAGAGTGCGCGAGCATGTTTTCGACTCCGCCATCTTTGGTGATTTTTTTTTTTTTTTTGGCATAGCTAAATGCCCTGAAAATTTACAGATGTGTACTTCACATAATACAAAACCCCCTAAAAACGTTTCTAAAAATAATAAAATTGCTTAGACCCCGAACTAAAGTGAAAACAAAAAGTAAAAAGTGAAAAAATACGTGGGCGGGCACGTTTTGACACCGCCATCTTTGGCGATTTTTAATTCCTATTTGGATTAGCCAAATGACTTGAAAATTTACAGGAATGTACCTTACGTCATAGAGAACTCACAAAACAAAACTCAGAAAAAAATAATAATGTTTAGGCCCCGAAATATGTTTTGGCGGGGGCCAAACGCCATCGGGTTCGGACCCCGTACGGGACCCCGAACGTCCGTACGTACGGAGGTCTGCCCGGGGACCTCCGTACGTACGGGCTGGTGACCCTGTCTATATATATATATGTATATATTCTGGTTGTGGTTGGGGCACTGTTTTTTTAATTATAACCGGAAAACGGGCACGGCGTCCCTTAGATAAATACTGCTCACACAGGACTGATGGAGGTACGAATGGCCAATTTCATCCTCAGCCACGGTTATCTCACTGCTTGGGGGCTTCTGCCCCCCAGGGGGGCAGAAGTCTGTGGATTATAAAGTCCGCAAGTTCTGCAACATCTATGTCGAGGAACAAGAAATTCTACAACTTCCCCAAATTATAAAGTCTGCAAAGTCTACAACATTTACGTCGAAGTAGAACAGGAAATAACAAGTTAGCAGAAGCAAAGTTAGCAATTTGTCCGAAGGATAGATAATTATTCTTTATATCGACTGTATCATAGTGCATACAGTGCCTTGGAGACAAAATATCGTCAATCACCAAGTGCTCACAGTATCTTTCAGCATTTTGTCTCAGCAGTCAAAAGATCATGAGAGTATCTTTTATCCTGTCATTATTCATTGGTAAATTATAGTATATACTCACAAACGGGGATCATAAAAAAAGGGGGGGGGCAGAGGGGACCAGGTTAGGGAAGGTCCCTCAGTATATTGACAGTACAGAGCCTGCCAGAAGCTCAGAGTGGCTGGAGCGCTGTGTGTTGTCAACGGGCATGTTATATATTTTCTTTTGTTTTGGGAGTCAAATTTATTTTTGTTTTCTGTTATGTATGCATTTTTCATCCATCTTCGCTTTTTCCGAAAAATGAATTTTATTTTTTGAAAAAATCATTTCTTAGAACAGTTATATTATTTTAATCTTTTATTTTTTTATTTTTTATTTTATATTTTGTATTTTGTATTTTTATTTTTTTATTTTATTTGTTGTTTTTTTAATTTTAATTTAATTTAATTTTTTGTTTTTTTATTTTTTATTTTTTTAATTTTAATTTTTAATTTTTAATCTTTTTATTTTTTATTTTTTTATTTTTTTTATTTTAAATTTTGGTTTTTTGTTTTTTATTTATTTTTTATATATTTTTTGTTTTTAAATTCTGTTTTTTATTTTTGTTTTGTTCTTCACTATGGTTGGGGTATTATTGGTTATATAATTATTTAACTGTATTTGTTAGTAGTGTTTTTTAGTGTGCGGGGTATGTTCAGTGGGGTGTGCGTGAGTGTAGGCAGTWTTTTGGGTTCCGGGGGGGGGGGGGGTTGGTGTATTATWTTGTTCGAGATATATCCTTGATAACTGTTTATTGTTTTATTAGCATAAGTTATGAGGTAGTGGATCTGTCATGTTACCTATAAATAGTGATTTGTGGTCACTGTAGTAGTGCGGTGGTGATCAGTGAGTCGGGCGCGCAGATTGGGGTCGTTGTATGTACGCAGTCGGTGCTGCGCAAGAGAGAGAGAGAGAGAGAGAGAGAGAGCGTGGGGAGTGTATTGTGGTAGAGGGATAGCAGGGCGATCAGTGAGGATAGTTGCGCGACTGTGGAGTGAGGTCCGTGGCGAAGATTCCATAGTCGTGGTTAGCGTGTTTGCGTGCGTGGTGGTTCAACCATGGTCCATGGATGTCGTGATAACGTGTGGGGGGGACGTTCATGGGAAGGTCGTTCAGGTACAGGAGCTGCGCCATCGCCGAGGGGTTGGCGATGGTAAGGATTTCAGGTTCAGTTTGCAGGTTACTAGCGAGTCTGTTCGTCATTATCGCGTAATGGTGGATGGGCGATTGGCTCTGCGGTTGTGCGTGGGTTTGGGCTACATGGAAGGGCTACTGTGTGAGGTGACAGTATTCGTGACGAAGGCGTCAAATATAGTTCCGGATGAAGTGGCGCACGCGGGGGTGAATGTATTAGTTGCGCTGGTGGAGCTGGTGGTAAGCGATCTGCTGCAGGAACACGAAGATAGCAAATTGACTTTGTTGAGTGGGAGGCGATTCTCGAGGCGCTGTTACGTGAGCGCATCGATATGCGCGGCGTGTTGCGTATAGCGGATAGCTACCCGTGGTGAAGGTGTTCGTAGTTCTGTTGATCCAGAGGGGGATTTTGAGCTTTAGTTTTTTTTTTTCATATTGGATCTTAAGTTGGGCTGGCGTGGCGATATCCTTGGTTGGGGGAGAAGAGACCTGTTTGTGGACGTGAGTTTTTCTTGAGCATGGCCGCATGGTGTGACCATTTATCTGGTGAGGGAGAAAGGCGTCGTAAAGGGTTACTTTGTCATGAGGGGTTATTGAAGTGGATGATTTGGTTTTAGTGTATAATAGATCAAAAAGGGAAAAATGTATTGGTGATGTCAAGGATGGTTTGTTTACGAAGGGATGTTGAGAATTCATTCACTGGATCAGAATCTAGTGAGGGAGAAAGGCGTCGTGAAGGGTTACTTTGTCATGAGGGGTTATTGAAGTGGATGAATTGGTTTTAGTGTAAAATAGATCAGGAAGGGGAAAATGTATTAGTGATGTCAAGGATGGTTTGTTTACGAAGGGATGTTGAGAATTCATTCACTGGATCAGAACCATGTAAAGAAACTTTGTCAAGAGGGGTTATCGGGAAGGATGTTTTGGTTTTGGTGTGAAAGACAAGGGTATAATTTTTTGTTTTTTGTTTTTTTTCATTCTGATTTCATTTGCATGTTCGAGGGCTACTTGGGTATTCACGTGTGTGACAGGCTTTTTTTTGTTTAAAATGTTTTTAATGTGCTGTTTATGTTTTTTTTTTTTTAAATTGGCCCGAGGGACGAGAGTCAGTTCGGGGGTTGTTTGTGTTGCTTTATGTTAATCATGATCTTTCTGTATCACATGAAAGTTGGCAGATCATTGTGGCACTAAGGTATATTTCTGCGATGATTAGTAAAAGTATGAGTGTATACTATCACTTTGAGCAGAGTAAAGCGCCCTTAATTCCAGGATTGCTAACTATATTAGTATTTCGCAAGGGATGGTGATCTTAGTGATAAGGTGATAACAACCAGAAGTTGCGTGCATGGGACAATTTTAGAGTTTTAATTGCGTTTGTTGGGTTGAGGGTATTAACGAGCTCACATGTGTTCAACACATGGCAGTTTTTTCGCTGGGTTATGCATGTGTATCATGAATATCCAGGGTATTTAAAAAAAAAAATTGACTAATGTAGTTCATTAAAAATGTGTCGGGGAATGCTTGTCGTGCATGAAAATTTGTAAATGAGGTAACGAGTGGGATTAGTGATGCTGCGGTAATCAAAGATACGTAAAAAACATAGTTAAAGATAAATGCGAAGGAAATTAAGAATACATAAAGAGCATAATTAGCGATACGGAGGAAGTTAACATTACATATAGAGCAGAGTTATTGATTAGAATTAGCGATATGGATGAAATTAAAGATACATATAGAGCATAATTATCAATTAATATGAAGGATTGCCAAGGAATCGTTTTGAGCAGACTTAGCACTTTGGTGAAAGTCGAAGCTACGCTTAAAGCAGAAATCAAGGATAGTAAGGAGTATAATTATCGATTAATATGAGGGCAATTAAAGGTGCATTCAAAGCAGAATTAGTGATTAGAGGACATCAAGGATTCGTAAGAAGTATAATTAGTGATTCAATACGAAGGATTAACAAAGATACGTAGGAAAAATAATTATTAATGGTTCATAGGGAATATCGATGTCTATAGGGAGAGAGACCATTTCAAGATACGTATAACGCGGAGTTATAGATTAATACGAGGGAAATTAAGGGTGCATTCAAAGCAGAATACGTATCTTAAGTTAGTGATACGGGGGAAAAAATTAAAGATAAATATATCTCTGTCGGCACGAATACCCTTACAAGGGTATCCGCCTTGGTTTTTGTAAGCGACATAAAATAAGTTTAATGTAAAGTTTGAATATACTGCGCGAGTCGCGGCAGTCTCCGTTGCTTATGCGGCTGATGGTTGACTAGAATAAAGAGTGTGTGGGCGCGCAGACTTGAGGCGCACATGATTTTTTTCTATTTTGTTGATGATTGAAGAGTCGACGTTATCGCCGGCCGGATGTTTTTTATTATTTATTTTTGATTAAACAAGGATTACAAAGGTTTTGTTCTTTGATTGGTGCATTTAACTGTGATCTGCGCATGCATACAGAGGACGACGTCGACGGCGGCATGATTCGGTATAGTCGCGCAGTGGGCGCGGAGGTTGGCGTTCGGCAGTTCGGTCGATAGACCGATGTGCGGGGTTAAAACGTTTCGGTAGATTGGCGCGTCCCGCGGTGTCCGTTTATTTAGGTTTCCGTCAGAGCTAAGCCCAGGTATCAGACTTTTGTCAAGGAGATTCAGGGATCGAGATCGAGCGACAGCGACGAGGGAACATCAGAGTGGCGCGAAGGGCCCGACGGGGCCATCCCCCTTGGTTTTGCCATCGACGACGTCCGATCGGTGGTGACATTTTCTCTAAGTAAATCATTTTTACGTCGTATTATTAATATTTCTTTTTTTTATATATGCCCCGAGGCCAATTTGGTTTGGACGTGGTGCCGGATTGAGTGGCCGTTGCGACAGTCGAGGACCTTGAGTATGCGACTCTCTAGACGGGCCGGTTCAGACTCCGTGTGTTCGAAACGCCGGCGAAATTCCTCGGCCTCGCCCCCTCGCCATTTGGAAACACAGACCAAGGAGTTCAACATGCATATGAGCCGGTGGGAGCCGAGCCCACCAGGAGGCAGGGCTTGCTGGGGGCGCTGTCCGTCACCCACCATCAGTAGCGAAAGGGTCGAGTGTAAGTACGCCTGTCGGGGGCCGCCAGATGGCGAGCTATACCTTAGCTGACGGGGCACCGGTGGGAGGCTGCCACAGCGGCTGTTCCCATAGGACTCTTTTGCACTCGGGGCTCCAAAGGTCTCTTACAGATATTTGCTACCTACCACCAAGATCTGCATCCAAGCCGTTTCGGCTAGGCCCGAGCTTCAGACTGGGCAGCAGGCCGCACCCTCCGTCCCATTGCAGTATCAAACTGGCCATCGCGTGGTCCGCCATCAGGGCAGTGAGATCCGACAGGGGAGTTGATGCACACTCCTTAGTGGAGCTTGTGAGCGCTCCCACATGCCGAAACGGATTGCAGTCACCGAGGTATCTGCGCTGGAACGCAGTGTGGTGTAAACGAGGCGGGGGGCAACAAGCGTAAGGCAGGGCGGAGAGTCCAATCGGGCAGCGCGAGGCAGCAGCGGGCGGAGCCGGAGCGCAGCAGGCTGACGGGCGTTGTGGGAGAGTCGGGGCGGAGTAGCGAAGCGAGGACACAGGAAAAAGGGGCGGGTGAACATGGGTGACGAATCACGCCAGGTGCATGCATACCAAAGAAAGTGAAAACGGACGAAATGAACCTGGCGCGGTTCCGCGCCGGGTACGTGCAACAAAGGGGTTGGCGGAAGCAGGAGCCGGGCGCATCGGAGAACGCACCACACTCTTGATCCTGAATGGAAACGAGAAGGGAAAGGGGCGATCCCGGAGTTTTTGCCCCGGGCGAACGCAATGGTAAGGTTAGATTGGCGAGGGGGTTAGTGCTTAGGGAGCTAGAATAGAAATGGGCTGCACGGTGGCTATGGCGGAGTGTCGGAGGGAGAACAAGGGAGAGCAATATCTCGCTCGATCCCTTACGGAAGCAAGCGGGGAAAGGCACGAAATGGGGGTTTTGGGTACTTGCGAATTAGAGTATGAAGTCAGTTTTAGGTAAGAGTTAGTAGAAGGAGAGATTAGTAGAGGAAGCTGTGCGTGGAGAAATGGCGGAGGAGGAAGGAAATCGAGAATGAAAATGTAATAAGTCGGCCATTTTCTGATCGCTTTTAACGAGAGAAGATGCTCCACAGGGGTTTTTACGTATGGCGAATCCACTGGGAGTGTTAGAATAGCGGTGGGATTAGCGTAGAGTGAGATTAGTAGAAAAAACTGCTGCCTGAAGGGGGCCGGAAAGTGAAGATGGCGGAGAAGTGACGAGAAGATGGACGGAAGAGAACCGAACTTGACCGTAAGATTGCTCTAGGTGCCCACGAAGAGGCGGAAAGAGCGCAGCAGCGGGAGAAGACGCAGCGTGTGCTACCACTAAGAGCAAAGAGGGAGAGGGGATCACCTGACTGATGAGGCTGTCATCGCGCTGCCTGATGTGTAGCCGCTCGATGTACGCGGGCGATGATTTCGAATGTATCTTCCCTGTTTTAGGGAGAGATTCGTTTTAATTCATCGTTCTATATCTCTGTGTGCACAGATGGAAAGTGGTCTATGTTTCATATTTTGGCGATGAATCTACCCCCAGCTTACACAGTCGCTGACGCGCTGTGCCAGTACCGATCGCTGAGCGTGTGAGGTTTGCCCTGTCACTGTAGTGCTCGTCTCTGCGAGGGGGATCGTAACCCTCATGTGGGGCTGCTGTTTTGGCTCATTGGAGCCGTGGTCTCTCAGAAGACAGAAGAAGGAGACTTGGGAGTTGAGGGGTGGACAAGAGGGAATGGGAAGAGGAGTACGTAGGAAGTGGCCGCGAGGAGCCACTGCAGCCATAAAATTTTGGGGGGTGAGTTGGCCAAGACACCCGTGAAGTGTCAAAGATCGAATCTAGATGTATGTCACACGATGACTCCAAATCTAATGGCGCCAAACATAACAAGGATTTATAGATGGGGAACTCTTTCCTGATTCCATGATGTTTGGCCATCCTTTAGTTCGTGGGGTGGTTTGTCTGATGTGATAATTGACGGACACAACCGCGAGCCTCTATGGTTTTGCCCCTCTATTGCAATTGGCACTATTTGACGGGGTGCTAAGTAAAGTGGGAAACTGTCAACGCGGGGGAGACTGCAGCAAGTCATGCTGCCGGTGCTTCAGTTCGAAAGCCCACTGTCTCGGCCGGTGTGACGAATGTTGCGACTAGTATGATTGGTTTTGCTCGTGCAAGGGCGTGCGGGGCGAAGAGCGGCGATGAATCACTGTACATTGTCGCTAAAAACAGGCGGGCTACTTTGATTGAAGGTGTCGCGTTTTTTTTTTGCTCGCAGCTCGAATAGAGCGCAAGGGTGAACTTTATATGACCGCTGTCCCACAAGGCCGCCTAACGGGAGTCCGGTTAGGAGAGATGACGTCGTGGCCTTGGAAATTAAAAAGGAGTCAGCTTCCAAAAAAGGGGCTATTGCTGCGAATTGGGTGTTCGTCGGGTGGGTTGAGTTCAGCATTTTGACTTTAGGTTGACCAAGCCGTTGTTACTTGGCCACCATTGCGGGGCCCTCAGGCGCATCAAGGAACCAAGACCCTCTCCCGCGAGTCTGAGTATACCCCTCTTGTATCCGAGCGACTCAAACTTCCTCTTTCGGTCTTTCTAAGTCTAAGTCTAGTCCTGATCTGAGAGGAAGGCGACAGGCGGGATTGCAACCCGTAGAACCGCAGCAAGACTCTGTGGGGAGTCAACCCACCGATTGTGGGAGCTCTGCCGGAACTCAGGAGGGGTTCTGGAGGCAGGGAATTGAAAGGTAACAATTGCTTTCCCGCTATAAACCTAAATTATAGCCCCTATCTGTACTGCCTGTTGCGTTTTAACCGAGTATGTAGCATGCATCCCTACGCTGACTTTTTGGTTTGACTTTCAAGACTTAAACCAGATTAAGTAAAGGAATGTGTGTGCAATCTCAGTTTCAGTTTTTGTTGATTGTGTGAAAGCAGATTGTAAAAAGAGATTGCATCTGGGAAAGGGCAGAATGAGAAGCAGTTTTGCGCGAGGTTTGACTGGGTTATCAAGGTTGGGAGATCCCCATACGTTTGGGGAGACCCAGTGCTATGTTGATTTTGGATTGCGTGGAGTGTCAGACCATTCTATAAGTTTAGGTGGTCTGATTGCTCTGGAGGCTGGCAAGTCCCCATAAGTTTGGGGAGACCTAGTGCTGTGGATTTGCATGGAGAATCAAATCATTCTATAAGTTTAGGCGGTCTGGTTGCTCTGACTTGCGAGGGCTTATTGTGTTTGACTTTTTCAGGGGCCACGGGCATTCTGTAAGTTCAGGTGCCTTGGTTCCCTTGTTTATTTGGGGGTTTTCTTTGTTTATTTGGTTCTGAACAAGGAGGTTTGAGCCATTCTATAAGTTTAGGTGGCTCAACCTCTTCCTGTTTTATTCTGAGAAAATGAACTTGACAGAGGGCTGACCATTCTATAAGTTTAGGTGATCTAGCCCAATGCCACGTACAGATTGAATAAGAGAGAAACGAATCACGCAGAGAGCCAGACTGTTCTGTAAGTTTAGGTGGTCTGACTCAAAGCTCACACATGGTGGAACCCAAAGGTTATAATTTTTCTATATTTTATTATTATTGTATCTATGAACAGGCTAGTGAGGCAGGGTCCCATAAGTTTGGGTGGCCTGACTATAGTTTATCACAACGTGGAGAGAGTATAACTAAGAGTAGAACAGAAGGTAACTTGGGCCGATTGAGCATTGTTTCTAAGATGAATGGCTCAGTCCTATGCCCACCTTGAAGATTAAGTTCAGATAGGTATATATAACTTGACAATTTAAACAGTTCAGGGCGACTAGAATGACCTAATCATATGTCCAAAGAAGAGAAAAGTTGTTGTGCCTTGTGTTTGTGTATACTTTGGCTAAGTTAGCCTCATTCCATAAGTTTGGGTGACCTGACTTTATGCCTCGCTTAAATCGATTCTCGCACTTTCTGGGATCTTTTGTTATACTTGGTTTTGTATAAATTTTGGTAAGCTACTTTCTCTACGGGAAACGCTGCCGAAATTTTTGCAAATCCAAAGAGTTAGTCAGCGTTGTCGAGCGGGGATCCCCGGGGGCAAAGCCGGTGTGAGGCTGCGGCCCCCGGACCCCCGCCGCGGGGGCCATCCAACCCCGCCACCGCCGGACGACCCCCGCCGCCGCCCAGCCCCGGGTACCCCGCCGCCTAACCCCGCAGGCCCGCCACCGGCCCCGCAACCCCGCCCCCGCATCGCCCCCGCACCGCACTCCCGCCACCGCGACCCCGCTCGGGGAAGAACCCCGCCCCCGCAGCCCGGGCCATCCAACCCCGCCACCGCCGCCCCGCACCCGCAGTGCCCCAGCCCCCAGTACCCCGCCGCCCCCCCCCGCCGGCCCGCCACCGCCCCCGCAACCCCGCCCCCGCATCGCCCCCGCACCGCATTCCCGCCACCGCGACCCCGACCGGGGAAGAACCCCGCCCCTGCAACTCCGCCACTCCAACCCCGCCACCAGAACCCCGCACCCGCAGTGCCTACCCCGCCAGAAACCCCGCACCCCCGCGCCCCGACCACCGACCCCCGCCGCCGACCGACCCCGCGGCCCGTCCCCCGGCGTTTGGGAGGGAACCCCGCCGCCCCGC
>BFEA01000244.1:568107-598651 GCA_003427395.1 Chara braunii
TTTTTTTTTTTTTTTTTTTTTTTCCCATACAGGGGGCCGGGATCCCGGGTGCCGATCCCCGGAACCCCAAAAACCCGGCGGGGTCCCGGGGACGGGGGTCGACAACCCAGGAGTTAGTCAACTTTTTGACTTTTCAAAGTTCAACTTGTCTAAAGTTCATATATGGCTTAGTAAAAATATGGAAAACCTCATTTTCTAAAGGGAGCGCTGCCCAATTTTTTGCTAATTCAGAGAGTTACAAAAAATTGGACTTTGGAAAGTCGAAGACTATTTATGTGTTCATATTAGGGCTGATATAAATTCTGAAAAGACATTTTTCCTACGGGAGAAGCTGCAGAAATTTTCTTAGTTCAAAGGGGATAAATTATATTTTAACAGGTGGCGATTTTGGAAAATTCACTCTATGTAGAGGAGATTCTGTCAGGGTCTACCTTTCTTTTGACACTTGCTTAGACGTAGGCCTAGGCTTACTTAATTGGGATGTTTTGAGTGAGATCATGATAGGAGAATTATTCTCCATAGACTTATAGATTTAGCTTGGGAATTGACCTGTCATGTGTTACAGGTCCTCTTAATCGACTGATTCAGGACTTGGGTTAAATTCAGTTTGATCCTACAAGGATCATCTTCTGTTATCACTGATAACATGTCCGTTGTCGATTCGTCGGTTTGCGATTCAACTCCAATCCACTCTTGCCACTCAACCTAAAGGCTTTTTTATTGAATGACCATTTAACAAAAGCACTGAGTATTTATTTTGGGGAGTTGCACAAGAGTGAGGTTTGTATGGATAAAGCAAGGGGTATGAGCATAGAGAATGGTTGAAGTTGACCCCGTGTAGTACGTGGACTTTTGTTGAATTTTTGATGTGATTGCAGGTATGTTTGTGGCTCGGACTCTAGATGTGACTGTCTGCGATTACATACATATATGGCTGAAAGGAGTCCCACTGTGACTGTGAGAAGTGATCGTCCTATATTAGTAACCCTTTATTTACATGTAAATACATATGTCTTGAGTGTTTCGCGCAGCTTACTGCGATCGTGCGCAAGGGTTAACCAAATTATCTCTTGAGAGAAAAGGGAGACCCCCTTTTCTATCCTTTGCTTTTTAGAGATTTTTATAGTTGGACGTTGTACTCCGTGGCAACCGTCAAAGTCAAACCCCTTGACTTATCTCCAGGCCCTAGAGAAAGGAGCTGGTCTCAAGGGCGATAAGAGACGGTTGTCACCACAGGGATAAACCTGTGTACCACCCGCTTCCCGCAGGGTGCAGAAGAGGGTGTGGTCTTCAACCGCACTTGGCGGTTGTCTAGCATCGGGAGATCAATCCTCAAGGCGCGTGTCAACCGATACTTGAGTGTCAAACACGACCCTCGAAATAAACGAGGATCGCATGAGTATGGGTACTACATAGTACACCATCATTGCGACCGCTTGCGTACGCTTGCATTGCGAGTCGATATGAGTTAGGCCTGCGTCCGCGCGGTTTTATACTAAGTCTCGCGCGCGACGCCTATCCGATTTCCACATCGAAAAGTTATGGGATGGCTACTAAGGGACTAGGAGTGTTGTCGTGTTGTTTGATGTGTGAGTGTGTGTTTTACCTTTGTGTTCGTAGTGTGGTGTATGTGTGGTGAGTGGGATTCGTCCTAGTCGACCGACGCCGAGTCGCGCTTGGGACCTCAGCCCGCCAAGACGTCGGTTCGCGTGCGGGTCCGATAGAGGCGTATTACCGCTCGTGCCCCCTATGCTTCAGCGAATGAGAAACGCCCTAGGCTGGTCCACCTCTGCGATTGCAATTGGTCAACTTTCGTACTGTGGACTGGTAGCTCGGCGGGGATACGTCCACCAAAGAGAGGTGACAGTTCCCGTAAGTTCGAGGTAAGTCGTGCCTCGCCTAGGCTCTATCCTGTCGGAGGGGCTCGCGAGAGGTATGGCTGGTGCACTCGGCCGGCGCGGCTTGCGGAAGCTTCATGTATATTCGCGACGAAGGATTAAAACCAACTGCTGCGTGAAGCGGCTGGGAGGGTCCCGCGCTGCCTTGCGCGGTGCCGGACCGATGCGCTCGATAGGTGGCGTCGTTGCTGGGGATAACGGTTGCCTGCCGTATTCCCTTGTGGAATGACATCCGGGTATGGGAATGTGAGAACTAGGCAAAGTGATAAGTTTTTGGGCTTTATGGTTAATTGATTGAAGGTGTTGGATAGAAAGCGGGTGAGGGTTGGTTGTGTGAGTGGGTTTTGGTTGGTGCAGTGAGGACGACGCGAGAGGGATAAGTTTTGACTATGCACTTACGTACCCTGACTAACATAATGGCAGTTGGAGTTGAGTACTGTTTTTTTACCCTGATAGTTGACTGGCTCGGACGATGTTTTGCATAATTGATATTGTTGAGGTGAAATGAGATGATGCCAATGTGACTAGGCATGTTGGTTGAGGGAGTTAGCCTAATAAGGTACCCATTATGGTTAAGGGGAGTTACCCGAGTGGTCAAGAATGCAATAGGGTACTTTGGCTTTAGGGCGAGGCATAGGATGAGTAAAGGAAGCCTATTATGTTAGAAGTCATCAAGAGACTTCGAGGAGAGTTAGGCTAAGGATGTTCAAAGCCTGTATGAGTATGGATTGGGATCCTTGAGTTTGGGTCATTGCTCGAGTTGTATAGCCATGGAAGTTTGAGGTCTGTCCCGCGTGGTATGTTTGAATTAGGCGTATAAGGCAGTAAAGAGATGCAGTGAGCACCATGTTAAGGCCTCAATAGAGAGGGTTACGGGGAGTAGTGAATTTGCATGACGTCTGTCCCTATAAAGGAGGGTATCTGATCCTAGAGGCAGGCGGAGTAGTTGTGAAGAAGCTAACACCTCGATTATTTTGCTTACTTTTGATGGGGCAATGAATTGTAATTGGTGTTTAGACTTTTGCTTGAACCTTTTCAGGTTTGGACCATCCGCTTGAATCTATGGGGTTGGGGCTAAGGGCTTCAGACTATTCTTGTCTAAGGGCCCTTCTCTTGAGTTATATATTGAACTCATCCGCATATGCCAGATTTCACCTGAGTAAGCTTGCCTGACGTCTGATTGTGTGAGACTATGTGCTTGATGATTATATTCCGTTGATGATTATCCTTGTCAGAAATATTTATATGGGCCATGTATCTGAAGTATATACTTGAACTATTTAGTCGGCAAGGATTTATATGAGTGTCTCAAAGTCCAATTATTGACTTACGGCTGTCTATTAAGTCTCTGTGTTTGGATTGCTTCTTAAAAAGGGGTAGTAATGTTGGAACGTCATTGTCAGTTGGTAACGGAAGGCGTATGCTGAACGGTTTTTGTGATGGGCAGAACCCAGACCAAAGCAAAGGCAACTCAGGATGCCTTATGCTAAGGAAGATCCCAGTGTGGCCTTGCCTGTTAAAAGGGAAGAAGGACTCGAGGTATCCTTGTCGAGGAGAGTCAAGGAGGGAGAGTATATCTCTTTCTGGTGGGGCACACTGATAGGCAGGGGTATCTTCATCTGGATCGAGTCTGGTTTTGATGATGATGAAGATTGTGCGATCGTAAGGGTGACCCTGTACGCATCTTCCTCGTTTTGGGTCAAGCATGGGGTCGAGTTGGCACTTGGACACGGGAGCATGCTTGCGAGGCCACTAAGGGTAGCTGAGGGGGCTATGGAAAAATGGGCAAGGGACAAGGTCGATGAAGGGGAAGAGCGAGTGGTGACCTATGTAGAAGTCAAACGTGCCGATGAGTTTAGGCTTCCTTCTGCCCCATTACGATCGGCCTGCCTGAGTTTTTGATAGAGGAATGTTTGGGGGGACAGGAAAGGGTAGAGGTTGCAGCAGAAGTCGCTGTGAGGGGGTACGCACGATACACGCGCGAGCTGATATATGGGTTGTACTTGGACCAGAGATTTTTGCCCTACAGCCAAGAACGCAGGGACGTGGCCAATGTGGTCGACGCCTATGCGAGCTCCCATGATCCTGATGGGGAGGTTGTAGACTGGGACGAGGTTCGTGCAGTGGCTGGCCGATAGAGGGTGGCTTTGCATCCTGTCAGAGTGTGTCCTTTATGGGCTTGTGCACATAGGTGGGTGTGAGAGCAGGGTTGGTAGACTAATCGATTGTGTGGACTGAACACCTATGTTTTAGTCGGCGGGGTCATGACGGTATGCCAAATGGGCCGTGAGGCATGTATATATGTATTTTAGTGCATGGGTGTATATACCGGATCCTGAGAGACTCTAAGTTAGCCTAGGTAGGCTTGCTCTTGAACCTTGTGTCTACCCAAGGGGTAGGTTGGTTAGAGTAGAAGGGGGGATCTCGCCTATGATATGAGTATGGGGATCAGTAACACTTGTGGCCTTGATGACTGTCCGCCAAAGCCTGACTTTGAGGGCCCTGCCGATGTGAGGTGTATATTGTCTATAGGACCCGCTGGCTAAAGTTAAGGTCAGATGGCGTGGATGGAAAGAGGGGTGGTGTGAGTTGAGCATTGGTCATCTCTACTAGCCTTTGGTTCGAGTTTTTGGCGTTACAACCTGATGATCGATTACTTGTCGTATGTGTCAGGCCGGTACCAGCATCATGGCTGAAGAAAGTGGTTTCGCCAAAATCCTACTCTGGAGGAGCGCGTGCCTCAGTAAAGTGCTACTGTGCGAGTCAGTGAGCGACTCGATGCCCCCAGAACTTCGCGCCCTATTGTTTCAGGGAAGAAATCTGTCTGCCTTCCTATGCGGCTATCATGACTTCAGTCTCACAAAGGGGTGGGACGAGAAGGCGATGTGGAGCATGTTTCCACTGTTTGTCTGCGAAGAGTTGAGTGAGGAGGTGTATACCCTTATGATAAAGTCGCGGACCTGGGATGAGCTGGGAAGTTCTCTGAAGTTGAGATTCCCAGAGGATGGAGCGGAAGGCCAATTTGGTGAAGGCCTTGAGCAACCAGCTGGGGTTACGTCAACACAAGGAGAGTTGAGTGGTATACAGAGGCAAGTTGGGATGTTAGAAGAGAGGTTGACGCGATTGGAAGAAGCCAGGCGTGGCAAGATGAAGGCCTCTGAAGGAGCATCGAGTGGGCCGGCTGGGCAGGATGAGGCAGAGGCAAGGGAAGATCATCAGAAGTTACTCCACAAGGGAGCCTCGAAGGGGCGAGCCTGCGCCCCGGAAAGAGGCGAAGGCGAGGGGTTCATTGAGATAAAGGAGGAGTGGGAATCTAGTATGGCCTTGCGTGTCATTGCGCCTGATCCGAAGAGAGGGCTCATTAACGTGGAAGCATCCTCAGCTGCGAGTCGGAAGGAGCAAAGGAATAAGGGGTGGCAAGCACTGAGCGAAAGTAGTGTGTAATCATTGTGGGAGAGTTGGCCATGCCCCTCAGAGATGTAAAGAAAAGGGGGTGACAGGCGAAAAAGGGGGGTCTGAACCTCCCAAATTGACGAAGGCTCAGCGGAAGGCGAGGAATCGGGCCCAGGGAGGCCAAGGTACTTGAAAGGGGCAAGGCATGTGACAGGTAGGGTCCACCCCGCAAGAATTGGGAGGCAAACCAGCACAGGACGGGCCTCCGCCGACTGAGCGGGCATTATACGGGTCGTGGACACCACACGGTCAAGTGGGACTGAGGCCTATATATAATTCATGTCTGCCCTGGATGCAAGGCAGTTGTTTGGGCCCACAAATAGGTATGATACCGCCTAGGCCTCCTGCAGTCCAGATTCGGCCAACTCTGCCTATGGGGCTGTTGCAACCGCCGACACAGCGGGTGCCACAAGGCGACATGGCCGGTGCAGAAAGCCAGAGGCGGGAAGCTGGAAGAAGCCGCGGGGATGGAAGGCGCAGCAATAGAGGACGAGGTAGCGGCAGAGGAGGCACTGGAGGGCGCAATGGACGCCAGCAGAACCACAAGGGGGATGTGGGGGAGAAAAAGGCATGACAAGCAGCAGTTGAACGGTAGTCGGGTAGGAAAGGAGGCCAAGGAAATGCAAAAGGGAGAATAGGGTGGTTGAAAGGTGTAAAAGGTGATGAAAGGAGGTGGGGTTAGAGAGAATATAGTAGTGTGAGGGAAGAGAAGACTCTAACTCGTGAGCCGAGGGGCAATCAGTCAAGGAACAGTCCTGGACCGCTTTGGGTTGGTTTACTATAATAAATTCAATCTTATATATGTGAATGTGGAAGTAGGTTAGCGCGATTGTTGACTGTGTGGTCCAGACCTCGTATTTTAACCAACAAGGATCTGACTGTATATTAAATAAGTTGGGAAGGGTGTATACACTAAGGTGTTGTGAGTGTATATGGGACCCTAAAGAGACCTTAAGGTAGATGGGGTAAGTGTCTCCTAGGTTCTTATGACTGCTTACGGGTAGGATGGCTATAGCGCAATCAAAATGTAAGAGTGGGCCATGAGTGTAGGAAATACGTTGTGCTAAGAGACCGTGTGAGGATGTGATTTGGGCTAAGGAGCACTGATTTAGCTTGATCATGGAAGTTGGCTCCCTTAGGCATGTACTTTAAGGATATCACCCAAAGGTTCGAAGTAAAATGATTGTGCTTGGGGGTTGAGTTCGCTCTTGGCCGTACTACCCTGAATTAAAAAGGTATACGTACCCATGCGCTTGTAAACAGGGTATGCATGGATTTGTGTTTGAATTCTCGTGGCTTTAAGGCCTCGAGGGTGCTGCGACGAGATATAAGGAAAGAGTATGAGCAGCGCTTTGACTCGAGGTTGTTGTAAACTTACAGCCCATCGAGGCATGATAGGCCTTGGGTCATTCAAAATTTAGGTATGTCTTGAGTTATACAGATTCTTTCGACAGGTGAGGGGTACGATTACACCCTATGTGGACCTCCCTTAGTTTAAAAGCTCTGGCCAAGAAGGGGGGGCATCCTTTGTGTGATATTGGTGTCAACTTGAGTCAAGAGTATTCGACTAAGTGTATATGAGTAATTCAAGACTATATTTGTTCGCCTAAGTTGGGATGTTGTACCCCTGAGGGTGTCTGAGTTGGAATGTCGTCACTCTCATATGTGTGGATTTTATCCTGATGAATGGTGATTTTGTGTGGAAAAATATATAAGAGGCACCTTGTGTGCCATGGAATTGTGAGAATGGATAGATGTGGACTGTCTACTCTCTAGTATACTCGTTCGATCTGCCCACGGACGGGTGATAGGGTCGAGTATAAGGAGAGGTAGTGCAGTTGTTGTGTGACAGAAGTGTGAGAATCCTAAGGGATTTTGCGAGTCTCTGAGACTCGAATACTTACCATGCTGGATGTTTTACGGTTGAGTTGCGAAGAGGGCCCATAAGCAGGTCCCTCAGTTTGAGTTGTTTCATGGTTGAGTTGTCGAGAGGACCCATAAGTAGGTCCCTCGGTTTGAGTCGTTTTATGGTTGAGACCCCTTCAGATTAAGGAAGGTGGTAGTGTTGTTTATTGGAAGACTCATCTACAAAAGGAAGCTGTTTTAAAAAGAGTCGCGTGATAGCTTATCCTAGAAAGAGAGGGATGGCTGGGAGACCCATTGATGAGCGACCTCCTTCGTATGAAAGGTGGTTAATGGATTTAAGGGCATGGTAAGACAAGTTTGAACTGATAAAGTCTGACGAGAAGAACCAAAAAATTTGTTTGAATGGTATTGAGCGTGTCTCAAAGCAGTGCATTTGGTCTATGTCATCGGGATGTGTGGTTTACTGTCTAAGATCAAATCAAGGGGCCACGGCCTAAGTGAGCCTGGCGGTAGTTCAGTTTATGATTGTGAGAAGGGTGTCGTGCTTTCTATGTTGTCTCATAGGGAGCTGGTAAACGCCTTTAAGTGAGACAAACCCCTGCGTAGTCCAACAGTGGGCCTGTAGTTTGTTGTGACACACCGCCCGGACACTTGTGCTAATCCTGGGGTATTTTAAGGAAGACCAAGCTAGACGATAAAGGATAGCACCTCTAGGGTGCAACCCCTAGTGGATGGCTGCTTGCCAGCACAACCTGACAGCGGACCCTCGTCTACCAAAGGGGTAAGAGTTTAAGGGGTTATGCACGCCTCAGGGAAATACTCCGATGGGATGGCGGGGGATATGAGTTGAGTCTTTTTTAGAGTCCTGATTGAGTGCTTACCAGGAGAAAACCTATCGTTGCGTAACCAGCGAAGGAACTGTCGTTAAGATAACAATGCGGTAGGCTGTAGATCTGGCTCGATCAACCAGACTACGGTGGGTCAAGATGGAGATATAGCATTTCTATACTAGACTGCAGAAAGAGCCGAGATGAGATTTAAGTATCTATATACATATGCTTTTGATTGTGAGGATTTTGGGAGGAAGGCGAGATGATGTCTTCTAAGGTCTCATTTAGGGTCTGCGTCCCTGGGGAGGGCTCTGCTTACGAGGAAGAGTCTAACAGGGGCACTCAACGAGAAGCTGACATTTGTCAAGGACGAAGGGGAGAGGACGGTTTGAGGAGGCCTTTGGAACTTATGTTGCAGTATTGACGCGTAATACACCGGAGTCCTAGTGTGAGGACAATGGAGACCCAGGTTGAAACCCTGGCGGCATACAGTTGTGTGGACACAGATTGTTGGAGGCCTCTAACTTGAGTCTATCGGCTAATTTGATTGGTTCCTTTCTCGTCATCATTTGGAATTGAATGAATTTATAACTTCTGATTTGGCGAAGCGACGGGAACGTCGTTTAATATGGTTCGGTAAGTTGTCGGCGCGAATACCCTTACAAGGGTATCCGCCCTGGTTTTTGTCAGCGACAGAAAATAAGTTTAGTTTAAAGTTTGAATATACCGCGCGAGTCACGGCAGTCTTCGTTGCTTATGCGGCTGATGGTTGACTATAATAAAGAGTGTGTGGGCGCGCAGACTTGAGGCGCGCGAGATTTTTTTTTATTTTGTTGATGATTGAAGAGTCGGCGTTATCGCCAGCCGGATGTTTTTTATTATTTATTTCTGATTAAACTAGGATTACAAAGGTTTTGTTCTTTGATTGGTGCATTTACCAGTGATCTGCGCATGCATACGGAGGACGACGTCGACGGCAGCATGATTCGGTACGGTCGCGCGGTGGGCGCGAAGGTTGGCGGTCGACAGCTCGGTCGATAGGCCGATGTGCGGGGTTAAAACGTTTCGGTAGATTGGCACGTCGCACGGTGTCCGTTTATTTAGGCTTCCGTCAGAGCTAAACCCAGCCCTGGGTTTATCGCTATTGGTTACAGTATCAGACTTTTGTCAAGGAGATTCAGGGTTCGAGGTCGAGCGGCTACGACGAGGGAACATCAGAGCGGCGGGAAGGGCCCAGCGGGGCCATCCCCCTTGGTTTTGCCATCGGCGGCGTCCGATCGGTGGTGACATTTTCGCTAAGTAAATCATTTTTACGTCGTATTATTAATATTTCTTCTTTTTATATATGCCTCGACGCCCATTTGGTTTGGACGTGGTGCCGGATTGAGTGGCCGTTACGACAGTCAAGGACCTTGAGTATGCACATCTCTAGACGGGTCCGTTCGGACTCTTTGTGTTCGAGACGCCGACGAAATTCCTCGGCCTCGCCATTTGGAAACACGGACCAAGGAGTTCAACATGCATATGAGCCGGTGGGAGCCGAGCCCACCAGGAGGCAGGGCTTGCTGGGGGCGCAGTCCGTCGCCCACCATCAGTAGCGAAAGGGTCGAGTGTAAGTACGCCCGTCGGGGGCCGCCAAATGGCGAGCTATACCTGAGCTGACAGGGCACCAGTGGGAGGCTGCCACAATGGCTGTTCCCATAGGACTATTTTCCACTCCGGGCTCCAAATGTCTCTTACAGATATTTGCTACATACCACCAAGATCTGCATCCAAGCCGTTTCGGCTAGGCCCGGGCTTCAAATTGGCCAGCAGGCCGCACCCTCTGTCCCATTGCACTATTAAACTGGCCATAGCGTAGTCCGCCATCAGGGCAGTGAGATCCGGCAGGGGAGTTGGCAGGGAATTGAGAGGTAACCATTGCTTTCCCGCTATAAACCCAAATTATAACCCCTATCTGTACCGCTTGTTGCGTTTTGACTGAGTATACGGCATGCATCCCTACTTTGACTTTTTGGTTTGACTTTCAAGACTTAAACCAGATTAAGTAAAGGAATGTGTGTGCAATCTCAGTTTCAGCTTTTGTTGATTGTGTGAAAGCAGATTGTAAAAAGAGATTGCATCTGGGAAAGGGCAGGATGGGAAGCAGTTTTGCGCGAGGTTTGACTGGGTTATCAAGGGTGGGAGGTCCCCATAAGTTTGGGGAGACCCGGTGCTATGTTTATTTTGGATTGTGTGGAGTGTCAGACCATTCTACAAGTTTAGGTGGTCTGCTTGCTCTGGAGGCTGGGAAGTCCCCATAAGTTTGGGGAGACCTAGTGTTGTGGATTTGCATAGAGAATCAGATCATTCTATAAGTTTAGGCGGTCTGGTTGCTCTGGCTTGTGAGGGCTAATTGTGTTTGACTTTTTCAGGGGCCAGGGGCGTTCTGTAAGTTCAGGTGCCTTGGTTGCCTTATTTATTTTGGGGTTTTCTTTGTTTATTTGGTTTTGAACGAGGAGGTTTGGGTCATTCTATAAGTGTAGGTGGCTCAGCCTCTTCCTGTTTTATTCTGAGAAAATGAACTTGGCAGAGGGCAGACCTTTGTATAAGTTTAGGTGATCTAGCCCAATGCCACGTACAGATTGAATCAGAGAGAAACGAATCAGGCAGAGAACCAGACTGTTCTGTAAGTTCAGGTGGTCTGAATCAAAGCTCGCACATGCTGGAACTCAAAGGTTATAATTTGTCTATATTTTATTATTATTGTATCTATGAACAGGCTAGTCAGGCAGGGTCCAATAAGTTTGGGTGACCTTACTATAGCTTATCACAACCTGGAGAGAGTATAACTAAGAGTATAACAGAAGGTAACTTGGGCCGGCTGAGCATTGTTTCTAAGATGAATGGTTCAGTCCTACGCCCATCTTGAAGATTAAGTTCAGATAGGTATATATAACTTGACTATTTAAACAGTTCAGGGCGACTAGAATGACCTAATCATATGCCCAAAGCTAAGTTTTTTTACTTAGATCAATTCTCGCACTTTCTGGGATCTTTCGTTATACTTGGCTTTGTATAAATTTTGGTAAGCTACTTTCTCTACGGGAAACGCTGCGAAAATTTCTGCAAATCCAAGAAGTTCGTCAACTTTTTTACTTTTCGAAGTTCAACTTGTCTAAAGTTCATATATGGCTTAGTAAAAATATGAAAAACCTCATTTTCTAAAGAGAGTGCTGCCCAATTTTTTGCTAATTTAGAGAGTTACACAAAATTGGACTTTGGAAAGTCGAACACTATTTCTGTGTTCATATTAGGGTTGATATAAATTCTGAAAAAAACATTTTTGCTACGGGAAGCGCTGCCAAAATTTTCTTAGTTCAAAGGGGATAGATTATATTTTGACAGGTGGCGATTCTGGAAAATTCACTCTATGTAGAGGAGATTCTCCCAGGGTCTACCTTTCTTTTGGCACTTGCTTAGGCGTAGGCTTAGGCTTAGTTAATTAGGATGTTTTGAGTGAGATCATGATAGGAGAATTATTCTCCATAGACTTATAGATTTAGCTTGGGAATTGACTTGTCATGTGTTACAGGTCCTCTTAATCGACCAATTCAGGACTTGGGCTAAATTCAGTTTGATCCTACAAGGATTACCTTCTGTTATCACTGATAACAAGTCGGTTGTCGATTCGTCAGTTTGCGATTCAACTCCAATCCACTCTTGCCACTCAACCTAAAGGTTTTAGCTTTATGGTTTGAATTAATTCATTGTGTTTTCACCCGGACTTTATTGAATGGCCATTTAACAAAAGCACTGAGTATTTATTTTGGGGATTTGCACAAGAGTGAGGTTTGTATGGATAAAGCAAGGGGTATGAGCATAGAGAATGGTTAAAGTTGACCCCGTGTAGTGCGTTGACTTTTGTAAAATTTTTGATTTGATTGCTGGTATGTTTGTAGCTCGGACTCTGGATGTGACTGTCTGCCATTACATACATATATGGCTGAAAGGAGTCCCACTGTGAATGTGAGAAGTGATCGTCTTATATTAATAACCCTTTATTTACATGTAAATACATATGTCTTGCGTGTTTCGCGCGGCTTACTGCGATCGTGCGCAAGGTTTAATCAGATTATGTCTTGAGAGAAAAGGGACACCCCATTTTGTATCCTTCGTTTTTTAGAGATTTTTATAGTTGGACGTTGTAGTCCGTGGCAACCGTCAAAGTCAAACCCCTTGACTTATCTCCAGGCCCTAGAGAAAAGAGCTGGTCTCCAGGGCGATAAGAGACGGTTGCCACCACAGGGATGAACCTGTGTACCACCCGCTCTCCGCAGGGTGCAGAAGAGGGTGTGGTTTTCAACCGCACTTGGCGGTTGTCCAACATCAGGAGATCAACCCTCAAGGCGGGTGTCAGCCGATACTTGAGTGCCAAACGCGACCCTCGAGATTAACGAGGATCACATGAGTATGGGTACTACATAGTATGCCATCATTGCGACCGCTTGCGTACGCCTGCATTGCGAGTCGATATGAGTTAGGCGTGCGTCCGCGCGGTTTTATACTAAGTCACGCGCGCAACGCCTATCCGATTTCCACATCGAAAAGTTATGGGATGGCTACTAAGGGACTATGAGTGTTGTCGTGTTGTTTGAAGTGTGAGTGTGTGTTTTACCTTTGTGTTCGTAGTGTGGTGTATGTGTGGTGAGTGGGATACGTCCTGGTCGACCGACGTCGAGTCGCGCTTGGGACCTCAGCCCCCCAAGACGTCGGTTCGCGTGCGGGTCTGATAGAGGCGTATTACCGCGCGTGCCCCCTATGCTGCAGCGAACGAGAAACGCCCTCGGCTGGTCCACCTGTGCGATTGCAATTGATCAACTTTCGTACTGTTGACTGGTAGCTCGGCGGGGATACGTCCATCGAAGAGAGGTGACAACTCCCGTAAGGTGGAGGTAAGTCGTGCCTCTCGTAGGCTCTATCCTGTCGTAGGGGCTCGCGGGAGGTATGGCTGGCGCACTCGGCCGAAGCGGCTTGCGGAAGCTCCATGTATGTTCCCGACGAAGGATTAAAACCAACCGCTGCGTGACGCGGCCGGGAGGGTCCCGCGCTGCCTGGTGCGGTGCTGGACCGATGCGCTCGATAGCGTAGAATTAGCGATACGGAGGAAAATGAAGGTACGTATAGAGCAGGATTATCGATTAATACGAAGGGATGTTAGAGATACGAATTCAGCAGAATTACGAATTTGCTGGAAATCAGAGATCTGCACAGATCAGAGCGTAAATAAAGGATAGTAAAGTGTCAAATTATCGATTAGTATGAGGGAGATTAAGGGTGCAAAAAAAAGCAGAATTAGTGACTTAGAGCAAATGAAGGAACGTAAGAGGTATGATTAGCAATTTAATACGAGGGATTATCAATTATATACATGGAGAAGAATTATCGACAACAAGGAAATGAAAGATACGTCGAAGGTAGAAATCGGGAGACCACGGTACAGACCTAGCAGAATCCACGAAATACCACCTATATAGGCATAATATTTAGCTATCAACAATTTTCGTGAAATTAACAATTGTAGCACGGAGGCAAAAACCGAAATTAAGCCCGTATAGAAGTGTACAATAATATACAAACGAAATGTGCTATGACAAGTGAATGAGGCAAGCGAATATTCATGCCAACATATAGATAAGACATCAAAGACAAAAAGAGACAACAAAGCCTGGTCACCATTTTGAGTCCCATGTTTGTTATAGATGATCACAACCCTTTCTTCCACATACGTGTGTCGCATAAAAAAAGGCAAAAATTATTAAGTAGGTATTAATCTCCTAACGTACCTAGTGCAGTCTTTGAATTCCGGATCCATAGTTATCCCTCCTGCTCCGCTGTGTAAAGATCCTTTATTACGGTTACGAAGTAGTTTAATGTGTTCGTTTATGGTTACCTTTTGTTCGGATGAAATTGCACACGTGCTAATATACGATCGGATTATTGGGTGCGCGGTCAGCGTGTAATATCTTATGTGTCGGCATCACATACTATTTAACTACATATTTCTTATTAATTTTTAATTGCGTCTTTCGTAAGTACTGTGTAGGATTTGTGCCGGAGGTCAAATGTGAATGGTAGCGTACAGTAACTACGTGTTTAGTGGTATCTAATCATAGCGGTGTGTTATTGTGTATTAGGTTTACTAGTTATCATGTCGCGATACTTATTGAGTTTGTTGTAGAGCGCGCATGGCTAGCAACATATTAGTGGGTAATCAAAGTTACCCACGTTCTATGAGCTCCGCTCCAGATTACGAAGCATCACTTTATCGAGGGGAAGCCATTTTAGTGTCGGTGGGTAACCCTTTGTAATGAGTCGTCGGCAACACTTTTAGCTATACGTCTAGAGGAGGAATTAGCATTGCAGTATTGCGGTATGGTTGAGTTTTATATTTCGGAGATAATCAGTATGCTCAAGGTATTTATTTAGGTCTACGCAGCAAGCCACGTTAATTGTTCGTAGTCCATCAATGAGTTTTTTAGTGATGAGGACAAATAAAGGTTGAGCAATATGATTCGTATATTAAGGACCTTGTATATTTATTATTCGATATGTAGGTGATATCGGTCGTCGATCTAAGGGTGCGAATGCCTGTTTTATCAGTGCAAGGCTGCAATGGATGTCGTTAGTTAGTACTGCTGTAGGTCAGAGTTCTTCATGCTAGGAGACGGTGAATCGTTTTGTCCAGGTTACAACTGAGAGCAGTAGTGTAAATGTAATCAGACATGTATGGTATTGGGCAAAAATTTAAAGACAAGGCCAGGGATCTACATTCGACAGGGAAGTGCGTATGATGCGCATACATCTGTATTTCAGGTGACTAATGAGAGACTAGTTATAGAGAAGTATGTTTATCAATGCTAGTCTAGTTCTTCTATGCGTATAGTTGCGTATATAGTATATCGATAAGACGGGTGTTGGTTTAGTCACCCGTGATTGATTGGTCGGAAGCAGGAGATCCTGTGATGGTTGGTAAGTCGATAAGACCTTATTAGTTTCGGAAAATGGTTTGCCTCGTCAATCGAGCATATGTGATTGGATCAATGTAGGGGTTGCGTCCGAAGGGCAGGTGAGTGTAGACATACATATACTAACTGTTAACATTTATGTCCTCAAAGTCAAGTACAGTAAGCAGAAAGGAAATACAACCGAATATCGACAACTTTAACTGCTTTTGTTTTTTTTAGAAAAATAATTTAATATATATATAGCGATCTTATGCATGAAACATAGTCTATGTATTATATCTGTGGGCGAAAGACGCACAAAGTTTATCATAGTATGAGGCGGGTATGAATCGTGGAGCAGGAGCTTGTATTATAGGGAGCAAAAGGGTTGGGGATTTCACTGCAGGCTATTCATGTGGGATGGAGGGATCATGGTGTAGGAAGTGTTGTTCAGGGTGTATGGGGTGCTTTTCGGAAGTTGATGGTTAGGTGCATTACGACTGTCGAGATAATGTGGGGTATTGGCTAGCCTCAACATATCATAAGAGAGATCGTGTGTATTAGTATTGTGATCGTAGGAAGCTAGCATGTAACCCAATCGTAGCGAGATGGAGAGGGGGGGTAGGTGTAGTGTAGGGTGATTCGGGAGTTGATGCATTAGCGTGGGGTAGTGTGTCATAAGTGCAGCAACTGAGAGGACATATATTATAAGAAAAATATTTTTATCGCCAGAAGTGTAGCAGCGTTGTAATTGGGAATTAGAAAGAGTATGCGCATGGCCGCATTGTGCTAATCGAAGGTTGCGTGTTTGTCGTTGTGGGAGGATGGGAGGGGGGAGAGGGGAGGGGGGAGGGGGGAAGGGGGATGGGGGAGGGGGATGAGAAAATTAAAAGCTTAGGCTGATCATCCTGTACACAAGTAAATGCGTGAGGAGAGGTTTGTGAGGACGTTGACGTGATCTAGCGAGTTGGGGATTCAACCCCACGCTTGGTGACTGGATCCATGATCCGGGAGTGTGTGTAGGGGGTGTGTGCAAAACACGACCATGCCATTCAGAATGGGACACTAGATATTGTCGTTACATCCGACGAAAGAGAGGGAGGGAAGTAATTAGGTACAGGAAGCATCAAGGGACAGATTAGATGGGGAGCAGGTTAGCCAAGTGAGAGTTAGTAGGTTAGCATGGGTTAGGAAGGGGTATGAGAACCCAGCCGTAGGGGGGGTGCACGCCCTTAAGCGCGCTTTTCGCTGCCTAGCACCCATAGCAACTCATCAGAGGGATTAGTCGTTAGGCTCCAGTTATCATGGGGGTGTGGGTAAGGTTCCAGGGGGTTGTAAGAGGTTCAACACAGGCAGTTTAAAGATTCGGATGCAAGGGATCCATACCTGAGTGGTCAAGGCTGGTGAAGTACTCTCATCAATAGCCTCCATGGCTGTGTCTGGCGATGGCAGGTGAATAATCAGTCGCTCGTTTGCGTAGAGTGCAATGCTCCGGCGCTACGTTGTACGTAGCGGAAAGTGAGAGGCACAGTATTGTGCCTTACCAGCCAGCGAGACCAGTTCAGCTTGCCTGGTTGCCCGGGTGTGCAGAATGTCTGTGGCAGCAAGAGTAATGCGTGTAGCATGAACTCGTATGCATACACCATGGTAGGTGGGTGAGCGCAGGAGGAAGGTGATGCAGGGTTGTAGATAGTTATAAATAGCATGGATAAGCATCTTGGTCAGGGGATGTGGGCATATGGTGGGTATGGGATTTCGAGAGGGTTTGTGTACGTCGTGGTTGAATATGGGTCGCGCCGAGGAGCACGCGAAGATCACGGGGGAGATGGTAAGGGGGATCGGATGGGTTTTAGGTGGGGGTCTAGGGGTTGTAAGGTAGCTTAGTAGAGTAATGCTTAGCCTATGGGTTAGCGTTGCGCGAGGGGGTGCGTATATAGTTATCGCCATGGAGTGCATTATACGAGATGTATGTTACGTAGACTCCAAATATTTGTCTTTGTTGTGTTTTCTCTTATAGCGTCGTATCGTGCTTTTGCTGTGGTGGTATTCGGGTTGCAGTGTCAGCAAGAGTTTTGTCATGGAGTAGTGGCGTTTCGTCTTGTGTGTCATTTACCGTTCGTCACGTTTTTGTGTCGTTGCTGTGAGTGGTGTTGTTTTTTGTTTTTGTTTTTGGCCATGTACCACGTATCCATTTTGTCTTTTGTAGAGTTTTTGGTTTTTTAGGGGGGAAAACAAAAGGGGAGGTTTGTATCATGTAGCGGGGGAGGACAAATGATGTGTTTTTATGGCACAATGACATATTGTTTTTCCCATAACTATGAAGGTGTGCGACAAAGTGTTTTTATTTATACGTTTTGTGTTTTAATGTGGGAGGTGTGCGTTATTTGTGTCTATGTAAGTCATAGTTCGTTGTTGAGTGAAGTGTGGGTAGGTTGTTTTTTTTATTTTTTTTATTTTTTTGGCTTAGTAGTTTTATTGTAAGGGTTGAGGAGTATCTATTATTTTTTTATTTTTATTTTCTATTTTTAGCGCCTGGTTACTCTTATATTTTATTTTTAATTTCTTATTATTTTTGCATCATATATTTCAATTTATCTTTTTTTATTTTTATCAAAAATATATATATTTATTTTATTTTTATTATTTTTATTATTTATTTAATATTTATTATTATTATTATTATTATTATTTTTATTTTTATTTATTTATTTTTATTCATTATTATTTTTGTTTTATTATTTAAAAAAAAGTTTTTTTGTTATTTTAAATTAGATTTTATGTTTGTTGTTTTTTTGTTTTTATTACCTGTATGACTTGGTCATAATAATAAATTATAAGAGGTGTGAAAAAAAACAGTGTTATGTGTGTGTGTGTGTGTGTGTGTGTGTGTGTGTGTAAGTGTGTGTGTGTGTGTGTGTGTGTGTGTGTGTGTGTGCGCGCGTGTGTGTGCGCGTGTGCCGGGGGGAGGGGAGGGAGGACCCCTCCCCACCAATCAATCAATCAATCAATCAATCAATTAATCAATCAATCATCAATCAACCAATGAATCAATCAAACAATCAATCAATCAATCAATATTTATTTTTTTTCAATTTTATTTTTTTTGTCATTCACCCAACCCCCCCCCTCCCCCTAAAATTTTCATTTTATTTTTATTTTTACAAGCTAGTAGTGGCCGACGTGCGCAGGCGGGACGAGCTGTCGCACATATTTTCGGTCGAGCCCTCTAGAAGACCGAAAAGACCAACGGGCGGTCACGCAGGATTTTGTCGTTTATTAAATGCAGAAAATTAAATTAATGCATAAAATAATATCCCTTCCCGTTGTGGACGCCCGGCTTCGAGCAAGACCCTTCAATTACGGTCTACGGCGGACCCCAGTCTTAGGAACCTTTGATTGAATAGGTTCGGAACAACAAATAAAATATGCAGAGATTAAAGTAAATCCAATCTGAATGCATGCATATCAATGTGCCAATTAGGAATCGAGAGCTGCGACAAGACGAACAAGAACTTCAAACAAGAGCACGAGGCAAGACTCAAGACAGACTTGATACAACAAGATCGATGATCACGTGAGAGAAGAGGAGAGTTTTTCATCACATCAAGGTCACAAACATACAGACAGATCATAAAACCATTGTCTCTATACTCGGATCTCTCTCTTCCCTTTGATGATGATTTCATACTCAGACATCAGATAATGGTTAATATGTTGTCAAGTGGTCCCTGAGCGATTTCGCCTGACGCTGACCTGTACTCAAAATGAGTTTTGTTGCGGCCTGCATCTCATGATTGTGCTTACTCAGACCTGTCTCTTATACACATCTAGATGTGTATAAGAGACAGATCATACTCAGACATCAGATAATGGTTAATATGTTGTCAAGTGGTCCCTGAGCGATTTCGCCTGATGCTGACCTGTACTCAAAATGAGTTTTGTTGCGGCCTGCATCTCATGATTGTGCTCAAGTCCTGATTCTGTTTCTCAACGTATCTTTCATGCTCAAGAAAGTCTTGCCTTGAGTCTGCTGTACTCAAATACTTGCTGATTTTAGAACTGCGTACTTATTATCTGATCAGTCTTTCTGAGCTCTGATGTCACCAAGAGCACTTGCTGTGACATAAAATATTGTTGCTGTCACCAGGAGAGCCCGCTATGACCAGCTTTATTGCTGCTGTCACCGGGATTGTCTGCTGTGACTAGCACCTTCACCGCTACCACCGGGATCTCCCGCTGTGGCCAACACTGTCTCTACTTTGTTGTCACCGGATATGTCCGTTGTGACCAGTGTTGTCGTTGCTACCACCGGGACCTCCCGCTATGGCCAGCACTGCCGCTGCTGTCACCAGAACTGCTCGTCGTGACCTGCATCGTCGGTGCTATCATCGGGACCGCCCGCTATGGCCAGCACTTACACTGCTGTCACCGGAACTACCCGTTGTGACCAGCGTTATGTCCTATGACAATGAGATCTGCTGAGAGTAAATCGAGACCATTGATTGAGTCCATTGAATCCGGACTCACTGAAACTAAGAATCGAACTTACTTAATCAAGTTCAATTGAGTCTTAAATCGTTCAAACTGAAATGATCATGTTGAAACAGATATAAATTCACTGATGCTGCACTTTGACTCATGGAGACCGAATTCGCTGAAGTTGATCTGCGCTTACTAAGACAGGGTTAAATTCATCGAAACTAAATGGAGCTCACTGAGACTGATTTGAGCTTAATGAGGTCAAATTAAATTCACTGAATCTTATATCAATAAAGTGAGACCGAGTTGTTTTCACAGAGTCTGAAATGAACTCACTCAAGTTGAACTAAACCTTCTGAGATGAACCTGAACTCATTGTATCTTAGTCTGAATATATTGAAATTCACACTGAAGATTGATCTTAGCTTACCAAAATTGAAAAGAGAACTGACTCAAAACTGCTCAGACATCTTGCTGAAAGTTCGCACTGAAATTGAATTAGATATTCACTCATAATTTGTTGTTGTTCGGGAATTCACTGAACCTGCTTTGGTATAAGAAGTCACTGATTCTGTTATGAATGGACACTAAAGCATCCCCGAGAAATTGCAATAAATCATTGTTGATAGTTTACTGAGACTTTGTTCTTGAGCTGATGCTGAAAATGTACAAAGAGACCGAAGTAAAGTACTGTTGAAGATTCACTGAGAACCTATGGGTGCATGTGTCCCCCATTGTTGTTCGTTCAAGGCAAACTCTCCCCCACTCTTCCTTTACTCTCTCTACTCCGCCATAAAGAATGTTCGTCGAATGCCCATAACACTGTAGTCTTCACTCCCTCGTGCTTTTCCTCTTTCTTTTCGGCTTCACCGAGTGTTGTTTAGTTGTGGCTGAATCTGGTGTGAAACCCTGATCAGATTTAGTCATGGTTCTTGCATTCACTGTTCTTCTCGTTCCCTTGCGCATGCATGGGTGAGTGAGTGTGTAACCATTCGACATGCCTTTCTTTCTCTCACTGTAGTTCTTACCCCATTCCAATCTCGCGGGTAGAGGCGTCCTATGCTTCTTCTCGTGACGATCATGGCCCACGAAATAGAGAGTTGATAGTTGGTTCAACATTCTTCGAGGATTAACGAGCAGACTGCTTGTAAAACGCTGCTCATGGATTGACAGGGAGGATAATGATCAGTTATTGCTCAATTAATGGCCCGAAAACTACTGCTCACTGATTGACCAGCCGCTTCTCCAACACCTGCCAGTGACCTGTGTGGGACGACCATCTGATTGGCCCTGTATGCAGCACCTGGTCGACGGCCCAGAGAGCGAAGAAGTCAAAACCCTAGCTGTTGTAACTGCCACGTGGCCGTTCAGTGGGTCGTCAAGTGGCACATGAGTGTGTGTCCTTAGATGCCCGATAGATCGCTCTCTGTCTGCCGCGTAGCCTTTGTCGAGACTCGTTCGTGTCGGAACTGGACCCCCAAGTCAAACCCAGGTCCCTCTCTTGTAACGACCAAGTGACCATGGCTGTTTTCGTGAGCCAACAACTGGCTGTTGTGCACGTCGACATATGGCACTCGAGTACACATGTACGCGTCTGTGGAAATGGGGAAGGTCCTGCCTAGGTAGACCAAGCCCAGCGGTACTACCATTGGCAATGATTCCGGGTCCAATGGTTTTGCTGCGCAACTGGTTTTCAGACCCAGTAGCACAAATACCGGTCCGACGACACTCGCTGGTCTCAATGCAAGCCTCGTCAATGTGAGTACTGTCACCACTTACATCGACTTCTTTTATTATTATTATTATTTTATTTTATTTTTATTGTCAAGGCTAATCGAGCCATTTGCACAAAAAAAATCAGCGGTAGCTTCTCAGCAGGATTGACCATATAATTCTCAGCGCTAATTAGGTTGATGAAGCAAAACAAAAATAAACAAACATAAAATAAAAAAATGTAAATTACAATTAACACACGTTGGGAATTTGGCACAACTCCCCAACCATATAACATGGTTAACAACGACGTGCACTAAATTCTCCTCTGTCCCACGGCGCTGCCCCGTGCTGTCAAGCAGATCAAACTGGACCACGGTTCCCTTATATTACGCTAATAAGATATCGTTTACCCCAAAGGCCAAAACATCAAACCGGTGTGGCCAATTGACACACCGTGGAGGGCCTGAATGTCGGGCCCTTGAACATCATACCAAACCGCTGCCTAGCGTCCCCGCTGGGTCCAAAAAGAAGTGGGCAACTAGTATAAAACAGCACAAATAGAGGGCACACTCGTGCATTTTTACTACAATCCGTAGTAAAACCCTCATGACAATTTTGCGCTAGTAGTTGACTCACGCTTACCGCAACGCACACATCTTCCTATTTCCCTCTTATTGCGCACCTTTTCTTTTCCCCATACTGCAACAGCTCTGCGTGGTCTGCATATCAACTTCCCCCTTCCTTTCTTTCTTCACAACATTTTCTGAATCTTTATCTTCATCGTTGCTGACCATTCCTTCTTCATATCTCTCAATACTGATTTTTTTCCTTTGTGATCCGCGCAGTCGCAGCGCGGCTCCCTTGTTCTTGCAGTACAGTCATCCTCGACCCCCGTAACTGCACGCCGCTTTTTCCTTTGACTCTTCTTACACTATGCCTGAGGCACGGAAGGGACAGGGAAGAGAAAGAGGTGGGAAAGGGGGTAAAAATCGTGAGGAACCGCCAGCTCGCACTTGGCGTGAATACAACTTACAGGAGGAGGGGGATGAGCCACGAAGTTACGGTGCTCACATAAGGCCTTATCCTCGCCACTCGCTAACTGGGTGGTCTAAAAAAACTCCGACCCCGACGAGGATGAAGTAATTTCTGAAGAAGTTCGAGGCACTCTACGGTGCGCCCAACACTCTTTCCCTGCATACACTCCAAGAGTTTCCACCACTCCCACAACAAGTAGAGTCGTAGTGCCAGTTTCATCATCCTCTATCCCATGCACGGTCTCTCCCCCTTCTCATCTTAATAATTGCACTCTTCTTTGCATTTTTTTTCTTCTTTCTTTACTTCAGATTGAGTTCATGATTGTTCTCTGTATCCTGTAGAAGAGCGATTTTTTCTCGAATTTCTGAATCTGTTTCTTTCAAGTCTTCAGTTCATGTCAAACTTTATAGCGTCCCTGGCCTTAGAGTTTGAATACCTTAAGGCCAGGGATGCAGGTTCCTTGTGAACCAAGCCGCTCTGTCGGCCACCAAAATGGTTTAAGAAAGATTTTATCTCACTTTCTTATCTGTTGTTGGCTTGACAGTGATGCTAACGATATTATGGATATGATATTAACATTGAGGACACTTATTTTGTCTGCCATGCTGGGGATAGGGTATACCAAACCCTTTTTTTGTTCTCTGGCCTGAGTGAGACGTCTCCTCAAGTTCTCAAACACTTGAAGGGGATACCAAAACCCGTTCTCTTTACTCTAGTCAAGGAACTTCATGTAAATTTGTACATACTTGCAAAACAACAAGTTTCACAGATAATAGACCATGTCCCCAGCAAGCAAGCTCCCTGATAGACAGTAGTCAAGCAATAGATTAAAAAACTTAACCCAAAATAGATAATAAAGTATTGTAACAGTTCTTCACACGCAAGAACTATTGATTGCCTTGGTTTCGACCCACCACTGGCCAGGAGTGTACAGACCTCTCGTCAGCTTGACAACCCTTGTTCGGTCCGCCTCAGGCCAGGACTAATCAGACCATTTGTCTTGACAGCCCCTTTAACCTGCCTCCAGGCAGGACCACCATACCCACTACTTGAGTATGGTGACCCTTTGGCGCATCTCACGTCAGGACAACCAGACTATAGCGGGTCTCGTTAACCCATGATACTAAACCTCCCTTCAGTCTAATTGTCCCGTACCCGGATTTGACCACTGCGATCGGGGACCGGCTCACCCACCAGTTTTTGGCCTCGGGCGCTGGCTGCTGCGCCCAGATTTTTGAACGTGGGACCCGGTCTAACCACGGTTCCAGGTTCTAGTAAACCTCACTGGATTGCATCCTCTGATTGTGGTAGGGTTCCAGTTGAACACTTTTGACCTCACAGACCAGACTCCCGGAGTCTTAGCCTCAATCAACTACGGAATTCAACACTCGCGTCGGGGACCTGATGACCCCACTAGATTGCATCCTACTGCGCTAAGGGTCTGGCTGACCCCGATAATCAATGCATCTTTAAGTTAAAGAAGAAATCCCAGACACAGACAGTCAAACAAACATCTCACACCCACAATCAGATAGTCCATGCCACAAACATTTCTCAAAAGACGCCCCGTTAGTTTCAAGAGGCGTTAAACAACAACAACAAACAACCGACAGTGCATTTCCTGGAGACCACCCTTCAACCTCAAGAAATACACAGTGTTGATTCTAGAGAGGTCCCTTCCCTCATTTGAGAATAGTCTCAAGAGACTTCCCGTCAGCCTCAATGAAGTATAGAGATATTGGCCTAGAGAGGTCCCTTCCCTCATTTGAGACACAAGATAGGCAACTTAGTTAAAAAACACGAAGTTCTCATGCTGACAGCTCTCTGGTCAAGCAAGGTCGTACTTCTTTAAGCCTATCTTCTTGATAGCTCTCTTGGACAGGCAACTCAGTCAGAAGAGACGAAGTCCCTGTACCGGCAACTCTCTAGTCAAGTAGAGTTGAACTTCTTTATGCCCGTCAGCTTTTCTCTTCATCACAAGATTAATACTAGCTACTCTTTTATGTGCCACAACTACGAGTTCTTTGAACTTGATATTGCATCAATACTTAGGAGGGTGACTTCTCGTCACTTCCTTACTGCAATTGTTCCTCACAGTTGTCCCCTAGTTAGGGATCTGACACTCATGTATCGATTGTGGCTCTGCATCAATGATACCTTAATCTCATTCGTTCTGTCACTTGCATGAATAAAAAAACTTGATTCAGATGCTGAAACGAATATAAATTATCTGAAGGTTCTCCCCTCAGTTTCTCGTGTCAGAATTGACATGCTGGAAATTGACAAACTGAATTGATAATGCAAGGATAATCAGAGTCTGTTTAAACTTCACTCTTGCAGTGTCTTATTGTCTCACTGTATTTCTTTCAGTTCTTTAAAAATGTTCTCGTACTGGTTGGCTGACCTCTCTTTCCTCTTTTAGCGGTCATAGTAGGAATTAGATCAGAGTCTCTGAAGACAAACTTACGGATTATCGACCCTAATACCATATCATGAATTATTGAGTCATCCATCTGGGATAGCTCATGGACTTTGCCCTCTTCTTTCTCAATTTATCATGGATGTCAAGGGTTCATAAGGCATACCTTTGATCAATCCTGATCCTCTCCAATGCAAAACACCAGTCTCCTTTTCCGGTCAAGTGTGGTACCTCACACATGAGGAGATAAGACCAAGTTAGCGACTGAAAACTTCAAATAAAATAATGACTCACTCAAGATGTCAAAGTTAATCTGAAAATCCAGACATTGTCAATAGTTTTCATGTCCTAATCAAAGCTCAAGGTTATTACTGAATCAGGCTCGTTCCGGACTCGAACAATTTTCACGTACCCGGCAACGGCGCCATTTTTGTCGCACATTTTTATTCGGTCGAGCACTCTAAAGGACCGAAAATACCAACGAGCTTTCACGCAAGATTTTGTCGTTTATTAAATGTAAAAAATTAAATTAATGCATAAAATAATATCCCTTCCCGTTGTATGCGTCCGACTTCGAGCGAGACCGTTCAATTACGGTCTACGCCAGACCCTAGTCTTAGGAACCTTTGATTGAATAGGTTCGGAACAACAAATAAAATATGAAGAGATTAAAGTAAATTCAATCTGGATGCATGCATATCAATGTGCCAATTAGGAATCGAGAGTTGCGACAAGACGAACAAGAACTTCAAACGAGATCACTAGGCAAGATTCAAGACAGACATGATACAACAATATCGATGATCACGTGAGAGAAGAGGAGAGTTCTTCATCACATCAAGGTCACAAACATACAGAGAAATCATAAAACCATAGTCTTTATACTTAGCTCTCTCTCTTCCCTTTTATGATGATATCAGACAATAGTTAATATGATGTTAAGTGGTCCCTAAGAAATTTCGCCTGATGCTGACCTGTACTCAAAACGAGTTTTGTTGCGGCCTACATCTCGTAATTGTGCTCAAGTCCTGAGTCTGTTTCTCAGCGTATCTATCGTGCTCAGGAAAGTTTTGCCTTGAGTATGTTGTACGCAAATACTTGATGATTTCATAACTGCGTAACTTATAATATGATCAGTTTTTCCGAGCTCTAATGTCACCAAGAGCACTTGCTGTGACATAAAATGTTGTTGTTGTCGCCAGGGAGAGCCCGTTATGACCATCTTTATTGTTGTTGTCACCGGGATTGCCTGCTGCACTTTGACTCATGGAGACCGAATTCACTAAAGTTGATTTGAGCTTACTAAGACTGGGTTAAATTCATCGGAACTGGATGGATCTCACTGAGACTGATTCGAGCTTACTGAGGTCAAACTGAATTCACTGAATCTGATATGAATTAAATGAGACCGAGGTGTTTTCACAGACTCTGAAATGAACTGACTCAAGATGAACTGAACCTTCTGAGATGAAACTGAACTCATTGTGTCTTTGTCTGAATATATTGAAATTCACATTAAAGATTGATCTTAGCTTACCAAAATTGAACTGACAACTGACTCGAAACTGCTCTGACATCTTGCTGAAAGTTCGCACTGAAACTGAATTAAGAATTCACTCATAATTTGTTGTTTTCCGAGAATTCACTGAACCTTCCATGGTATAACAAGTCACTGATTCTATTATGAATGGACACTAAAGCATCCCCGAGAAATTGCATTAAATCATTGTTGATAGTTTACTAAGACTTTGTTCTTGAGCTGCTGCTGAAATTTACCGAGAGACTGTAGTAAACCACCGCTCAAAATTCACTGAGAACCTATGGGTGCATGTGTCCCCCATTGTTATTCGTTCAAGGCAAACTCTCCCCCACTCTTCCTTCACTCTCTCTACTCCGTCATAAACAATGCTCGTCGAATGCCCATAACACTGTAGTGTGCACTCCCTCGTACTTTTCCTCTTTCCTTTCTGCTTCACCGAGTGTTGTCTAGTTGTGGTTGAATCTGGTGTGAAACCCTAATCAGATTTAGTCATGGTTCTTGTAGTCATTGTTCTTCTAGTTCCCTTGTGAACGCTTGGGTGAGTGAGTGTGTAACCATTCGACATGTGTCAGGGGTAGAGGTTTCCTATGCTTGTTCACGTGAGGATCATGGCCCACGAAAAAAAGAGATGATAGCTGGTTCAACATTGTTCGAGGATTAACGAGTAGACTGTTCGTAAAACGCTTCTAATGGATTGACTGGGAGGATAGTGATCATTTATTGCTCAATAAATGACTCGAAAACTATTGCTCACTAATTGACCAGCTATTTGTCCAACACCTGCCAGTGACCTGTGTGGGACGAACATCTGATTGGCCCTGTATGCAGCACCTGGCGGACGACCTAGCTGTTGTAACTGCCAGGTGGCCGTTTAGCTGGTCGTCAAGTGGCACATGAGTGTGTGTCCTTGCATGCGCGGCAGATCGCTCTCTGTCTGTTGTGGACCCTTTGTCGGGACTCGTTCTTGTCGGAACTGAACCCCCAAGTCAAACCCTGGTCCCTCTCTTGTAACGGCCGAGTGAGCATGGCCATTTAGGTGGGCCAACATCTGAATGCTGTGCGCGGAGACATGTGGCACTCGGGCACACACGTACGAGTTTGTGGGAATGTGGAAGGTCCTGGCTAGGTAGACCAAGCCCAGCGGTACTACCATTGGCAATGATTCGAAGCCCGATGGTTCTGCGGTGCAGCTCGTTTTCAAACCCAGTGACGTAAATACCGGTCTGAGGATACTCGCTGGTCTCAATCCAAGCCCCGCCAATTTGAGTACTGTCACCACTTACACCGAGTTCTTTTATTATTATTTTATTTTATTTTATTTTTATTATCAAGGCTAATCGAGCCCTTTGCACAAAAAAAATCACCGGTAGCTTCTCAACAGGACTGACCACGGAATTGTCGGCGCTAATTAGATTGATGAAGCAGAACAAAAATAAACAAATATAAAATAAAATAATGTAAATTACAATTAACACACATTGGGAATTTGGCACAACTCCCCAACCATGTAACATGGTTAACAACGACGTGCACAAAATTCTCCTCTATCCCACAGCGCAGCCCTGTGCCATCAAGCAGATCAGACTAGACCACTGTTCCCTCAAATTACGCTAATAGGATACCCTTTACCCCAAAGGCCAAAACATCAAACCGGTGCGGCCAATTGACACACCGTGGAGGGTGTCAATGTCGGGCCCTCCGACATGATACCAAACCACCGCGCAGCGTCCCCGCTGGGCCCAAAACAAAGTGGGCAACTAGTATAAAACAACACGAATAGAGGGCGCACTCATCCATTTTTACTACAATCCGTGGTGAAACCCTCATGACAATTTTGTGCTAGCAGTTGACTCACGTTTACCACACCGCACATATCTTCTTCTTTCCCTCTTACTACGCACCTTTTCTTTTTCCCATACTGCAACAGCTCTGGGCGTTCTGCATAGCCACTTCCCACTTCCTTTCGTTCTTCACAACATTTTCTGAATCTTTATCTTCATCGCTGCTAACCATTCCTTCTTCATATCTCTCAATAGTTATTTTTTTCCTGTGTGATCTACGCAGTGGCAACGCGGCTCCCCTGTTCTTGCAGTACAGTCAGCCTTGACCCCAGTAATTGCACGCCGCCTTTTTCTTTGACTCTTCTTACACTATGCCCGAGGCACGGAAGGGACAGGGAAGAGGAAGAGGTGGGAAAGGAGGTAAAACTCGTGAGAAACCACCGGCTCGCATACAACGTGAATACAAGTCAGAGGAGGAGGAGGATGAGCCACGAAGTTACGGTGCTCACGTAAGGCCTTATCCTCACCACTCGCTAACTAGGTGGTATGAAAAAACTCTGTCCCCGACGAGGATGGAGTATTTTCAGAAGAAGTTTGCGGCGCGCTACGATGCGCCCAACACTTCTTCCCCTCCGTACACTCCCAAAGCTCCCCCCACTCCCACAACAAGTAGAGTGGTAGTGCTAGATCCATCATCCTCTATCCCATACACGATCTCTCCCCCTTCTCATCTTAATAATTGCACTCTTCTTTGCATCCTCTTTCTTCTTTCTTTTCTTCAAATTGAGTTCATGGTTGTTCTTTGTATCATGTATAAGCGCGATTTTCTCTCGAATTTCTGAATCTGTATCTTTCAAGTCTTCAGTTCATGTCACACTTTCTAGCGTCCCTGGTATGAGAGTTTGAATACCTTACGGTCAGGGATGCAGGTTCCTCATGAACCAGGCCGCTTTGTCGGCCCCCAAAAAGGTTTAAGATAAATTTTATCTCACTTTCTTATATGTTGTTGGCTTGACTTGCCTCCGAACTTTATCAGCGGAGAAGTTACATTGTCCCTTGCCTTGACAGTGATGCCGACGATATTATCCATATGATATTAACATTGAGGACACTCATTTTGTCAGCCATGCTGGGGATAGGGTACATCAAACCCTTTTTTTTTTCTCTGGCCTGAGTTAGAAGTGTCCTCAACTTCTCAAGCACTTACCAAACCCCATTCTCTTTACTCTAGTCTGGGACCTTTATCTAAATTTGTATATACATGCAAAACAACAAGTTTCACAGACAACAGACCATGTCCGCAGCAAGCAAGCTCCCTGATAGTTAGTAGTCAAGCAGTAGATAAATAAAATAAACCCAAAATAAATAATAAAGTATTATACAGTTCTTCACACCCAAAAGTTATTGATTGCCTTGGTTTCGACCCCCCACTGACCAGGAGTATACAGACCTCTCGGCAACCTGACAACCCTTGTTCAGTCCACCTCAGGCCAGGACTAATCAGACCATTTGTCTTGACAGCCCCTTTAACCTGCCTCCAGGTCAGGACCACCATACCCACTACTTGAGTATGGTGACCCTTTGGCGCATCTCACGCCAGGCCAACCAGACTATAACGGGTCTGGTTACCCCATGATAGTAGACCTCCCTTCAGTCTAACTGTCCCGTACCTAGATTTGACCACTGTGATCGGGGACCGGCTAACCCACCAGTTTTTGGCCTAGGTCGTTGGCTGCTCCGCCCGAATTTTTGAACGTGGGATCCGGTCTAACCAGGAATCCAGACTCTGGCGAACCTCACAGGATTGCATCCTTTGACTGCGGTAGGATTCCAACTGACCCCTTTTGACCTCACAGACCAGACTCCCGGAGTCTTAGCCTCAGTCAACTACGGAATTCGACACTCTTGTCGGGGACCTGCTGACCCCACCAGACTGCAACCTACTGCAAGAAGGCTCTGGCTGGTCCCGAGAATCAATGCATCTTGAGGTTAAAGAAGAAATCCTAGGCACAGACAGTCAAACAAACATCTGACCCCCACAATCAGACAGTCCATGCCCCAGATAACAGAATAGACATTTATTAAGAGACGTCACATCAGTCTCACGAGGCACTAAACAACAACAACAAATAGCCGACAGTGCATTTCCAGAAAACCCCCCTTCAACCTCAGGAAATACAAAGTGTTGATCCCAAAGAGGTCCCTTCCCTCATATGAGAATCCTCTCAAGAGACCTTCCATTAGCCTCAATGAAGTATAGAGATAGTGGCCCCAGAGAGGTCCCTTCCCTCATCTGAGACAGAAGATGGACAACTTAGTTAAAAAACACGAAGTCCCCATGCTGACAACTCTCTGGTCAAGCAAGGCTGAACTTCTTTATGCCTATCTTCTTGATAGCTCTCTTGGACAGACAACTCAGTCAGAAGACACGAAGTCCCTGTACCGGCAACTCTCTGGTCAAGTAGAGCTGAACTTCTTTATGCCCGTCAGATTTTATCTTCATCACAAGATTAATACAAGTTACTCTTTGATGTGCCATAA
>BFEA01000244.1:600436-611057 GCA_003427395.1 Chara braunii
GCCAGCACTGTCGCTGTTGTCACCAGAACTGCCCGCTGTGATCAGCGTCGTCACTTCTATCGTCGGGACCGCCCGCTATGGCCAACACTTGCACTTCTATCACGGGAACTACCCGTTGTAACCAGCGTTATGTCCTATGACAATGAGATCTGCTGAGAGTAAATCGAGACCATTGATTGAGTCCACTGAATCCGGACTCACTGAAACTGATAATTGAACTCATTGAATCAAGTTCAATTGAGTCTGAAATCGTTAAATGAGCGCTGAAAAACATATGGATTCACTGACGCTACACTTTGACTCATGGAGACCGAATTCACTGAAGTTGATCTGAGCTTACTGAGACTAGGTTAAATTCATCGGAACTTAACGGAGCTCACTGAGACTGATTCTAGCTTACTGAGGTCAAACTCAATTCACTGAATCTGATATGAATTGACTTAGACCGAGTTGTTTTCACAGAGTCTGAAATGAACTCACTCAAGCTAAATTGAACCTTTTGAAATAAAATTGAACTCATTGTGTCTTACTCTGAATATATTGAAATTCACACTGAAGATTTATCTTAGCTTACTAAAATTGAATTGAGAACTGACTCGAAAATGCTCTGACATCTTGTTGAAAGTTCGCACTGAAACTGAATTAAGAATTCACTCATAATTTGTTGTTTTCCGGGAATTCACTGAACCTGCCATGGTATAAGAAGTCACCGATTCTGTTCTGAATGGATACTAAAGCATCCCTGATAAATTGCATTGAATCATTGTTCATAGTTTACTGAGACTTTGTTCTTGAGCTGCTGCTGAAAATGTAGAAAGAGACCGAAGTAAACTACCGCTGAAGATTCACTACGAATCTATGGGTGCATGTGTCCCCCATTGTTGTTCGTTCAAGGCAAACTCTCCCCCACTCTTCCTTCACTCTCTCTACTCCGCCATAAACAATGTTTGTCGAATGCCGATAACACTGTAGTGTGCACTCCCTCGTGTTTTTCCTCTTTCCTTTCTGCTTCACCGAGTGTTGTTTAGTTGTGGTTGTCTCTGGTGCGAAACCCTGATCCGATTCAGTCATGGTTCTTGCAGTCACTGTTCTTTTCGTTCCCTTGCGCACGCTTGGGTGAGTGAGTGTGTAACCATTCGACATGCCTTTCTTTATGTCACTGTAGTTCTTACCACATTCCTGTCTCGCGGGTAGAGGCTTCCTATGCTTGTTCTCGTGAGGATCATGGCCCACGAAATAGAGAGTCGATAACTGGTTCAACATTGTTCGAGGATTAACGAGTAGACTGCTCGTAAAACGCTCCTTATAGATTGAGTGGGAGGATAGTGATCACATATTGCTCAATAAATGGCCCGAAAACTACTGCTCACTAATTGACCAACCGTTTGGCCAACACCTGTCAGTGACCTGTGTGGGACGACCATCTGATTGGCCCTGTATGCAGCACCTCGCGGATGACCTAGAGAACAAAGAAGTCTAAACCCTAGCTGTTGTAACTGCCAGGTGGCCGTTCAGCGAGTCGTCAAGTGGCACATGAGTGTGTGTTCTTGGATGTCCGGCAGATCGCTCTCTGTCTGCCGCGCAACTTTTGTCGGAACTCGTTCGTATCGGAACTGGACCCCCAAAGCAAACCTTGGTCCCTCTCTTGTAACGACCGAGTAACCATGGTCGTTTTCGTTGGCCAACAGCTAGCTGTTGTGCATGTCGACATGTGGCACTCGAGCACACACGTACTTCTTTTATTGTTATTTTATTTTCTTTTATTTTTATTGATAAGGCTTATCGAGCCTTTTGCACAAAAAAAATCAGCGGTAGCTTCTCAGCAGGACTGACCACAGAATTCTCAGCGCTAATTAGGTTGATAACGCAGAACAGAAATAAACAAACATAAAATAAAATAATGTAAATTACAATTAACACACATTGGGAATTTGACACAACTCCCCAACCATATAACATGCTTAACAACGACGTGCACTACATTCTCCTCTGTCCCACAGCACAGCCCCGTGTCGTCAAGCAGATCAGACTGGACCACGGTTCCGTTAGATTACGCTAATAGGATAGCGTTTACCCCAAAGGCCAAAACATCAAACCGGATTGGCCAATTGACACACCGTGGAGGGCCTGAATGTCGGGCCCTTGAACATGATACCAAACCGCTGCCCATCGTCCCCAATAGGCCCAAAAAGAAGTGGGCAAACTTTATAGCGTCCCGGGCCTGAGAGTTTGAATACCTTCAGGCCAGGGATGCAGGTTCCTAGTGAACCAAGCTGCTCTGTCGGCCACCAAAAAGGTTTAAGAAAGATTTTATCTCACTTTCTTATCTGTTGTTGGCTTGACTTGCCTCTGAACTTTTTCAGCGGAGAAGTTACATTGTCCCTTGCCTTGACCGTGATGCGGACGATATTATCGATATGATATTAACATTGAGGACACTCATTTTGTCTGCCATGCAGGGGATAGGGTATACCAAACCCTTTTTTTGTTCTCTGGCCTGAGTGAGACGTCTCCTCAAGTTCTCAAACACTTGAAGGGGATACCAAGCCCCATTCTCTTTACTCTAGTCTGGGAACTTCATGTAAATTTGTACATACTTGCAAAACAACAAGTTTCACAGACAACAGACCATGTCCCCAGCAAGCAAGCTCCTTGATAGACATTAGTCAAGCAATATATAAATAAAATAAACCCAAAATAAATAATAAAGTATTGTAACAGTTCTTGACAGCCAAGAGTTATTGATTGCCTTGGTTTCGACCCACCACTGGCCAGGAGTGTACAGACCTCCAGTCAGCCTGACAACCCTTGTTCGGCCCGCCTCAGGCCAGGACTAATCAGACCATTTGTCTTGACAGCCACTTTAACTCGCCTCCATGTCAGGACCACCATACCCACTACTCGAGTATGGTGACCCTTTGGCGCATCTCACGCCAGGACAACCAGACTATAGCGGGTCTGGTTACCCCATGATAGTAGACCTCCCTTCAGTCTAACTGTCCCGTACCCGGATTTGACCACTGCGATCGGGGACCGGCTCACCCACCAGTTTTTGGCCTAGGGCGCTGGCTGCTCCGCCCAAATTTTTGAACGTGGGACCCGGTCTAACCACGGTTCCAGGTTCTAGTAAACCTCACTGGATTGCATCCTCTGATTGTGGTAGGGTTCCAGTTGAACCCTTTTGACCTCACAGACCAGACTCCCGGAGTCTTAGCCTCAGTCAACTACGGAATTCAACACTCGCGTCGGGGACCTGATGACCCCACTAGATTGCATCCTACTGCGCTAAGGGTCTGGCTGGCCCCGATAATCAATGCATCTTTAAGTTAAAGAAGAAATCCCAGACACAGACACTCAAACAAACATCTCACACCCACAATCAGATAGTCCATGCAACAAGCATTTCTCAAGAGACGTCCCGTAAGTCTGAAGAGGCATTAAACAACAACAACAAACAACCGACAGTGCATTTCCTGGAGACCACCCTTCAACCTCAAGAAATACAAAGTGTTGATTCTAGAGAGGTCCCTTCCCTCATTTGAGAATACTCTCAAGAGACCTCCCGTTAGCCTCAATGAAGTATAGAGATACTGGCCCAGAGAGGTCCCGTCCCTCATATGAGACACAAGATAGGACACTTAGTTAGAAACACGAAGTCCCCATGCTGACAACTTTTGGTCAAGCAAGGCTGTTCTTCTTTAAGCCTATCTTCTTGATAGCTCTCTTGGACAGGCAACTCATTCAGAAGAGACGAAACCCTGTACCGGCAAATCTCTGGTCAAGTAGAGCTGAACTTCTTTATGTCCGTCAGATTTTCTCTTCATCACAAGATTAATACTGGTTACTCTTTGATGCGCCTTAACTACGAGCTATTTGAACTTGATATTGCATTAATACTTAGGAGGATGCATCTCGTCACTTCCTTACTTCTATTGCTCCTCACAGTTATCCCCTAGTTAGGGATCTGACTATCCTGGATTGATTGTGGCTCTGCATCAATGATACCTTAATCTCACTAGTTCTGTCACTTGCATGAATAAGAAAACTTGGTTCAGATGATGAAACGAATATAAATTATCTGAAGGTTCTCCCCTCGGTTTCTCGTGTCAGAATTGACATGCTGGAAATTGACAAACTGAATTGATAATGCAAGGATAATCAGAGTCTGTTTAAACTTCAGTCTTGCAGTGTCTTATTGTCTCACTGTACCTTTTTCAGTTCTTTAAAAATGTTATCGTACTGGCTGGCTGACCTCTCTTTCCTCTTTTAGCGGTTATAGTAGGAATTAGATCAGGGTCTCTGAAGACAAACTTACGGATTCTCGACCCTGATACCATATCATGAATTCTTGAGTTATCCATCTCAGATAGCTCATGGACTTTGCCCTCTTCTTTCTCAATTTTTTATGGATGCCAAGGGTTCATAAGGCATACCTTTGATCAATCCTGATCCTCTCCAATGAATAACACCAGTCTCCTTCTCCGGTCGAGTGTGGTACCTCACACATGAGGAGATAAGACCAAGTCAGCGACTAGAAACTTCCAATAAAATAATGACTCACTCAAGATGTCAAAGTCAATCTGAAAATCCAGACATTGTCAATAGTTCTCATGTCCTAATCAAAGCTTAAGGCTGTTGCTCAACCAGACTCGTTCCGGACTCAAAAAATTTTCATGTACCCGGCAAGGGTGTCATTTTTGTCACACATTTTTTCAGGTGAGCACTCTAGAGGACCGAAAAGACCAACGGGCTGTCACGCAGGATTTTGGCATTTATTAAATGCAAAAAATTAAATTAATGCATAAAATAATATCCCTTCCCGTTGTATGCGTCCAACTTCGAGCGAGACCGTTCAATCACGGTCTACGCGATCCCCTAGTCTTAGGAACCTTTGATTGAATAGGTTCGGAACAACAAATAAAATATGAAGAGATTAAAGTAAATTCAATCAAGATGCATACATATCAATTTGCCAATTAGGAATCGAGAGCTGCGACAAGACGAACAAGAACGTCAAACAAGATCACAAGGCAAACTTCAAGACAGACATGATACAACAATATCGATGATCACGTGAGGGAAGAGTGAAGCTTTTCATCACATCAAGGTTACAAACATACAGAGAGATCATAAAACCATTGTCTTTGTACTCAGGTCTCTCTCTTCCCTTTGATGATGATATCAGACAATAGTTAATATGATGTTAAGTGGTCCCTGAGCGATTTCGCCTGATGCTGACCTGTACTCAAAACGAGTTCTGTTGCGGCCTACATCTCGTAATTGTGCTCAAGTCCTGAGTCTGTTTCTCACCATGACTGTCGTGCTCATAAAAGTTTTGCCTTGAGTTTGATGTACACAAATACTTGATAATTTCATAACTGCGAATCTTATAATCTGATCAGTCTTTCCGAGCTTTAATGTCACCAAGAGCACTTGCTGTGACATAAAATGTTGCTCTTGTCACCAGGAGAGCCCGTTATGACCATCTTTATTGTTGCTGTCACCGGGATTGCTTGCTGTGACTAACACCTTGACCGCTACCACCGGGATCTCCCGCTATAGCCAACATTGTCTCTACTTTGTTGTCACCGGAACTTTCCGTTGTGACTAGTGTTATTGTTGCTACCACCGGGACCTGCACTATGACCAGCAGTGCCGCTGCTGTCACCAGAATTGCCCGTTGTGACGAGCGTCATCGCTGCTATCATCAGGACCGCCCGCTATGGCCAGCACTAACACTGCTGTCAACGGAACTACCCGCTATGATCAGCGTTATGTCCTATGACAATGAGATTTGCTGAGAGAAAATCGAGACCATTGATTGAGTCCACTGAATCCGAACTCAGTGAAATTGAGAATTGAACTCACCGAATCAAGTTCAACTGAGTCTTAAATCTTTGAAACTGAAATGAGCATGCTGAAACAAATATGAATTCATTGATGCTGCACTTTGACTCGTGGAGACCGAATTCACTAAAGTTGATTTGAGCTTACTAAGACTGGGTGAAATTCATCGGAACTGAACGGATCTAACTGAGACTGATTCGAGCTTACAGAGGTCAAACTGAAATCACTAAATCTGATATGAATTGACTGAGACCGAGGTGTTTTCACAAACTCTGAAATGAACTCACTCAAGCTGAACTGAACCTTCTGAGATGAAACTGAACTCATTGTGTCTTAGTCTGAATATATTGAAATTCACATTGAAGATTGATCTTAGCTTACCAAAATTGAACTGAGAACTGACTCGAAACTGCTCTGACATCTTGCTGAAAGTTCGCACTGAAAGTGAATTAAGAATTCACTCATAATTTGTTGTCGTCCGACAATTCACTGAACCTGCCATGGTATAAGAAGTCACTGATTCTATTTTGAATGGACACTAAGCATCCCCAAGAAATTGCATTAAATCATTGTTGATAGTTTATTGAGACTTAGTTCTTTAGCTGCTGCTGAAATTTACTGAGAGACTGCAGTAAACTACCGCTCAAAATTCACTGAGAACCTATGGGTGCATGTGTCCCCCATTGTTGTTCGTTCAAGGCAAACTCTCCCCCACTCTTCCTTCACTCTCTATACTCCGTTATAAACAATGTTCGTCGAATGCCCATAACACTGTAGTGTGCACTCCCTCGTGCTTTTCCTCTTTCTTTTCGGCTTCACCGAGTGTTGTTTACTTGTGGTTGAATCTGGTGTGAAACCCTAATCAGATTAATCATGGTTCTTGTAGTCACTGTTCTTCTAGTTCCCTTGCGCACGCTTGGGTGAGTGAGTGTGTAACCATTCGACATGCCTTTCTTTCTCTCACTGTAGTTCTTATGCCATTCCTGTCTCGGGGGTAGAGGCTTCCTATGCTTGTTCACGTGAGGATCATGGCCCACTAAACAGAGAGTTGATAGCTGGTTCAACATTCTTCGAGGATTAACGAATAGACTATTCGTAAAACGCTTCTCATGGATTGACTGGGAGGATAGTGATCACTTATTGCTCAATAAATCGCCCGAAAACAATTGCTCACGAATTGACCAGCCGTTTGTCCAACACCTACCAGTGACCTGTGTGGGACGAACATCTGATTTGCCCTGTATACAACACCTGGCGGACGACCCAGAGAGCGAAGAAGTCAAAACCCTAGCTGGTGTAACTGGCAGGTGACCTTCCAGCGGGTCATCAAGTGGCACATGAGTGTGTGTCCTTGCATGTACGGCAGATCACTCTCTATCTGTCATGGACCCTTTGTCGAGACTCGTTCCTGTCGGAACTGGACCCCCAAGTCAAACCCTGGTCCCTCTCTTGTAACAACCGAGTGAGCATGGCCGTTTATGTGGGCCAACAGCTGAATGCTGTGCGCGGAGACATGTGGCACTCGAGCACACACGTACGAGTCTGTGGGAATGTGGAAGGTCCTGCCTAGGTAGACCAAGCCCAGTGATACTACCATTGGCAATGATTCCAGGTCCGATGGTTCTGTTGTGCAGCTCGTTTTCAAACCCAGTAGCGCAAATACCGGTCCGAGGACACTCGTTGGTCTCAATCCAACCCTCGCCAATGTGAGTAATGTCACCACTTACATCGAGTTCTTTTATTATTATTTTATTTTATTTCATTTTTATTGTCAAGGCTAATTGAGCCATTTGCACAAAAAAAATCAGCGGTAGATTCTCATTAGGACTGACCGCAGAATTGGCAGCGCTAATTAGGTAGATGAAGCAGAACAAAAATAAGCAAAAATAAAATAAAATAATGTAAATTACAATTAACACACATTGGGAATTTGGCACAACTCCCCAACCATATAACATGGTTAACAACGACGTGTACTAAATTCTCCTCTATCCCACAGCGCAGCCCTGTGCCGTCAAGCATATCAGACTAGACCACTATTCCCTCAGATTACGCTAATAGTATACCCTTTACCCCAAAGGCCAAAACACCAAACCGGTGTGGCCAATTGACACATCGCAAAGGGCCTCAATATCGGGCCCTCCGACATGATACCAAACCATCGCGCAGCGTCCCCGCTGGGCCCAAAACGAAGTGGGCAACTAGTATAAAACAATACGAATAGAGGGCGCACTCATCCATTTTTACTACAATCCGTAGTGAAACCCTCATGACAATTTTGAGCTAGTAGTTGACTCACGTTTACCGCACCACACACATCTTCCTTTTTCCCTCTTACTGCGCACCTTTTCTTTTTCCCATTCAGTAGCAGATCTGGCGTTCTGCATAGCCACTTCCCCCTTCCTTTCGTTTTTCACAACATTTTCTGAATCTTTATCTTCATCGCTGCTAACCATTCCTTCTTCATATCTCTCAATAGTTATTTTTTTCCTGTGTGATCCACGCAGTGGCAACGCGACTCCCCTGTTCTTGCTGTACAATCAGCCTCGACCCCCGTAATTGCACGCCGCCTTTTCCTTTGACTCTTCTTACACCATGCCTGAGGCACAGAAGGGACAGGGAAAAGGAAGAGGTGGGAAAGGGGGTAAAACTTGTGAGGAACCACGAGCTCGCACACAGTGTGAATACAACTTAGAGGAGGAGGAGGATGAACCACGAAGTTACGGTGCTCACATAAGACCTTATCCTCGCCACTCGCTAACAGGGTGGTATGAAAAAACTCCGTCCTCGACGAGGATGGAGTATTTTCAGAAGAAGTTTGCGGCGCACTATGATGCGCCCAACACTTCTTCCCCTCCGTACACTCCCAAAGCTCCCACCACTCCCACGACAAGTAGAGTCGTAGTGCCAGTTCCATCATCCTCTATCCCATGCACGGTCTCTCCTCGTTCTCATCTTAATAATTGCACTCTTCTTTGCATCCTCTTTCTTCTTTTTTTACTTCAAATTGAGTTCATGGTTGTTCTTTGTATCATGTATAAGCGCGATTTTCTCTGGAATTTCTGAATTTGTATCTTTCAAGTCTTCAGTTCATGTCACACTTTATAGCGTCCCTTGTATGAGAGTTTGAATACCTTAGGGTCAGGGATGCAGGTTCCTTATGAACCAGGCCGCTTTGTCGGCCCCCAAAAAGGTTTAAGAAAGATTTTATCTCACTTTCTTATATGTTGTTGGCTTGACTTGCCTTTGAACTTTTTCAGCGGAGAAGTTACATTGTCCCTTGCCTTGACAGTGATGCCGACGATATTATCCATATGATATTAACGTTGAGGACACTCATTCTGTCTGCCATGCTGGGAATTGGGTATATCAAACCCTTTTTTTGTTCTCTGGCCTGAGTTAGACGTGTCCTCAACTTCTCAAGCACTTGAAGGGGATACCAAACCCCATTCTCTTTACTCTACTCTGGGAACTTCATCTAAATTTGTACATACCTGCAAAACAGCAAGTTTTACAGACAACAGACCATGTCCCCAGCAAGCAAGCTCCCCGATAGATTGTAGTCAAGCAGTAGATAAATAAAATAAACCCAAAATAAATAATAAAGTATTATAACAGTTCTTCACACCCAAAAGTTATTGATTGCCTTGGTTTCGACCCCCCACTGGCCAGGAGTATACAGACCTTTCGTCAACCTGACAACCCTTGTTCGGCCTGCCTCAGGCCAGGACTAATCAGACCATTTGTCTTGACAACCCCTTTAATCTGCCTCCAGGTCAGGACCACCATACCCACTACTCGAGTATGGTGACCCTTTGGCGCATCTCACGCCAGGACAACCAGACTATAACGGGTCTGGTTACCCCATAATAGTAGACCTCCCTTCAGTCTAACTGTCCTGTACCCGGATTTGACCACTGTGATCGGGGACCGGCTCACCCACCAGTTTTTGGCCTAGGGCGCTGGCTGCTCCGCCCGAATTTTAGAACGTGGGACCCGGTCTAACCATGAATCCAGGCTCTGGCGAACCTCACTCGATTGCATCCTTTCACTGCGGTAGGGTTCTAACTGACCCCTTTTGACCTCACATACCAGACTCCCGGAGTCTTAGCCTCAGTCAACTACGGAATTCGACCCTCGGGTCGGGGACCTGCTAACCCCACCAGATTGCAACCTACTGCAAGAAGGCTCTCGCTGGTCCCGAGAATCAATGCATCTTGAGGTTAAAGAAGAAATCCCAGGCACAGATAGTCAAACAAACATCTCACACCCACAATTAAAAAGTCCATGTCCCAGATAACAGAACAGACATTTCTCAAGAGACGTCCCATCAGTCTCAAGACGCACTAAGCAACAACAACAAACAGCCGACAGTGCATTTCCTGGAGACCTCCCTTCAACCTCAGGAAAAAAAAAGTGTTGATCCCAGAGAGGTCTCTTCCCTCATCTGAGAATCCTCTCAAGAGACCTCCCGTTAGCCTCAATAAAGTATAGAGATAGTGGCCCCAAAGAGGTCCCTTCCCTCATCTGAGACAGAAGATAGGCAACTTAATTAAAAAACACGAAGTCCCCATGCTGACAACTCTTTGGTCAAGCAAGGCTGAACTTCTTTATGCCTATCTTCTTCATAGCTCTCTTGGACAGACAACTCAGTCAGAAGACAGAAGTCCCTGTACCGACAACTCTCTGGTCAAGTAGAGCTGAACTTCTTTATGCCCGTCAGATTTTATCTTCATCACAAGATTAATACAAGTTACTCTTTGATGTGCCATAA
>BFEA01000244.1:612827-629599 GCA_003427395.1 Chara braunii
GCCAGCACTGTCGCTGTTGTCACCAGAACTGCCCGCTGTGATCAGCGTCGTCACTTCTATCGTCGGGACCGCCCGCTATGGCCAACACTTGCACTGCTGTCACGGGAACTACCCGTTGTGACTAGCGTTATGTCCTATGACAATGAGATCTACTGAGAGTAAATCGAGACCATTGATTGAATCCACTGAATCCAGACTCACTAAAATTGAGAATTGAACTCACTGAATCAAGTTCAATTAAGTCTGAAATCGTTGAAACTAAAATGAGCATGCTGAAACAGATATGAATTCACTGATGCTCCAGTTTGACTCATGGAGACCGAATTCACTGAAGTTGATCTGAGCTTACTAAGACTGGGTTAAATTTATGGAAATTGACGGGAGCTCACTGAGACTGATTCGAGCTTACTGAGGTCAAACTGAATTCACTTAATCTGATATGAATTGACTGAGACCGAGTTGTTTTCACAGAGTCTGAAATGAACTCACTCAAGCTAAATTGAACCTTCTGAAAATTAAATTGAACTCATTGTGTCTTAGTCTGAATATATTGAAATTCACAATGAAGATTGATCTTAGCTTACCAAAATGGAATTGAGAACTGACTCGAAAATGCTCTGACAACATGCTGAAAGTTCGCACTGAAACTGAATTAAGAATTCACTCATAATTTGTTGTTGTCTAGGAATTCACTGAACCTGCTATGGTATAAGAAGTCACAGATTCTGTTCTGAATGGACACTTAAACATCCCCGAGAAATTGCATTAAATCATTGTTGATAGTTTACTGAGACTTTGTTTTTGAGCTGCTGCTAAAAATGTACAAAGAGACCGCAGTAAACTACCGCTCAAGATTCACTGAGAACATATGGGTGCATGTGTCCCCCATTGTTGTTCATTCAAGGCAAACTCTGCCCCACTCTTCCTTCACTCTCTCTACTCCGCCATAAGCAATGTTCGTCGAATGCCGATAGCACTGTAGTGTACACTCATCCGTGTTTTTCCTCTTTCCTTTCTGCTTCACCGAATGTTGTTTAGTTGTGGCTGAATCTAGTGCGAAACCCTGATCAGATTCAGTCATGGTTCTTGCAATCACTCTTCTTCTCGTTCCCTTGCGCACGCTTGGATGAGTGAGTGTGTAACCATTCGATATGCCTTTCTTTCTGTCACTGTAGTTCTTACCACATTCCTGTCTCGAAGGTAGAGGCTTCCTATGCCTGTTCTCGTGAGGATCATGGCCCACGAAATAGAGAGTTGATAGATGGTTCAACATTGTTCGAGGATTAACGAGTAGACTGCTCGTAAAACACTCCTTATGGATTGACTTGGAGGATAGTGATCACTTATTGCTCAATAAATGGCCCGGAAACAATTGCTCACTAATTGACTAGTCGTTTCTCCAACACCTGCCAGTGACTTGTGTAGGACGACCGTCTGATTGGCCCTGTATGCAGCACCTGGCGGACGATCTAGATTGCGAAGAAGTCAAAACCCTAGCTGTTGTAACTGTTAGGTGGTCGTTCAGCGAGTCGTCAAGTGGCACATGAGTGTGTGTCCTTGGATGTCCGGCAGATCGTTCTCTGTCTTCTGCGCAACTTTTGTCGGGACTCGTTCGTGTCGGAACTGGATTCCCAAGTCAAACTTTGCTCCCTCTCTTGTAACGACCTAGTGACCATGGTCGTTTCCGTGGGCCAACAGCTGGCTGTTGTGCGCGTCGCCATGTGGCACTCGAGCACTCACGTACGCGTCTGTGGGAATGGGGAAGGTCCTGCCTAGGTAGACCAAGCCCAGCGGTACTACCATGGACACTTATTCCAGGTCCGATGGTTCTGCTGTGCAACTGGTTTTCATACCCAGTAGCACAAATACCAGTCCGACGACACTCGCTGGTCTCAATCCAAACCTTGCCAATGTGAGTACTGTCACCACTTACGCCGACTTTTTTTATTATTATTTTAGTTTATTTTATTTTTATTGTAAAGGCTTATCGAGCCATTTCCAAAAAAAAAATCAGCGGTAGCTTCTCAGCAGGACTGACCACGGAATGGTCAGCGCTAATGAGGTTGATGAAGCAGAACAAAAATAAACAAAAATAAAATAAAATAATATAAATTACAATTAACACACATTGTGAATTTTGCACAATTCCCCGACCATATAATATGGTTAACAACGGCGTGAATTAAATTTTCCTCTGTCCCACAGCGCACCCCTGTGCCGTCAAGCAGATTAGACTGGACCACGGTTCCCTAAGATTACGCTAATAGGATACCATTTACCTCAAAGGCCTTAACATCAAACCGGTGTGGTCAATTGACACACTGTGGAGGGCCTGAAAGTCGGGCCCTCCGACAACGCGCGCCGTTTTTCCGCGTGCGCCCCTGCCTTGCCCTGGCATAGCCGCACGTAAACTCGGTCTCGGTCGAGGCCACACGATCCGCGGTCGTGGGGGTCACGTAGACTATAGCAACATGAGAATGACGATAATGGGTACAGACCCGTCAAATTCATGTCTGTTAGACTGCCTAGTGAGAAAGTCGTTGCTTCCACGTATAGGACATCGTTGTTTGCTCTTAGAGAAGCCTTGAATTATTTGCGGTATCACCTCCCAGGTCGACATTTCGAAGTATATTTGGACCATGAGACACTTTGCTGGCTAAATACCCAAGCCCGAATGGCACCTAAGTTGACAAGGTGGGCTAGGGAGATAGATCAGTTTGACTTTGAACTTAAGCAAGTAAAGGGGAAGTACTATGTCTTTGCTAATGCGCTAAGCAGACAGGCTGATTTCTTCGGTGTCATAGTACCATATTCGGATTCAGGCGCCGGGTTATGAGCGAAGATTATAACCGCTTATACTACCGATCCTTTCTATAGTCAATTGATTAACAAGGTACAAACGACACCACACGGAGTTTCACACTATATGATGACCCAAAGGATGTTGTTTGGGAAGATGGATGTACACGACAGACTGTGCATACTGAACAGTGAGTAAATTCACAGTCTAATCCTAGGGGAATGCCACGATATTGAGGGACACTTCAGTTGGAGGAAGACGTATGCTAACCTCTTACGTTCCTACAAGTGGATTAGAGTCAAGTATGACTGGATAACTCATGTACAAGGCTGCAAAGTGTGTTAGAGGAACAAGAGTCCCACGCAGCCTATACCGTCGTGGCCCAAAGACTCCTTGTCTATAAACTTTATAGACATTAAGGTTAGAAGGAGAAACGGAACGAGCCAAGCTAGCCAAGTTATGAGAAATGTGGATAAATTTAGCAAGTATGTTGTTTTGTATCACTCCCTGCTGACGCTAGGACAGACTTAGTGATTTGGGAGCTCTTCAATCATGAGGTGAAAGACTACGGACATACCTTGACTATTGTAAGTGACAAGTATACACAATTCACAAACGGGCACTGACAATAACTCATGAATGTCAATGGGTCCAAACTAACCATGTCTTCAGGCAGACACCTTGAGACAAACAGACAGACTGAGCAAATGAACAAGGAATTACAACAAGTTCTACGTATATATATCCGGTCAGATCAGATTGCTTGGGATGAACATTTGGCCAAGGCCGCTAGTGCCTACAACAATTATGTGCACCTAGCTACAGCGAGAACGCCGATCGAACTGCATTTGGGTTGCCGCCCATGTAGGCACATTGACTGTCTGAACCTTGATCAAGTGAAAAGAGTTCCTCGAGGGATTAGAGAATTTGTTGTGCATCACGAGAAGGATTTTGACAGAGTTAGGGAGAATATAAGGAAGGCAAAATATCAAATGATCGAACAAGCAAATAAGCATTGCAGACCTTCAAAGTTTGCTACAGGGGATTTGGTCTAGGTAAAGTCTAAGAAGTTTCTCCCGGAGGATAACATCTCACAAAAGTTATTGCCTACATATAGGGGACCGTGCCAGATCCTTTACGTGATTGGTGATGTGGATGGTTTGTCCTATGTCATTGAGATTCCTCCACATTTGCACACTCACCCGATGTTTCATGCCTCTAAGTTGCTCCCTTGTGTGAGTAACGAGTTGTTTCCGTCCTGAAGATCTATGATTCCTCCTGGTACGGAAGGCAAGAACGACGTAGATGGCATCGTTGTAGAGGATGTCTATAGATCCGGACGCAGGGGTAGGCCCCATCGGCAATATAAGGTGAGATTTGCTTATCAAGAACCTTCGAAAGATCGCTGGTTTACTAAAGATGATCTAGTGGAAAAAACACAGCACATAGTGTCATACTATGAGAGGGCTAGAGAAGGAATCAACATAGTTGACAGATAAAAGTTGTAACTTTCTTGGAGGACCTCGAAATCAGGCCGTCGAGAGTGAAAGGCATTTCACGATGCAGACCCTAAGTTTGGATTTCAGGGTCAAAAGGCCCAAGTTAAATGGCCAAGTCGGCTGGTGCATAAAAGTTAAGTCAGGTACCCCAGCAGTCCAGTTAGACCCGGTACCCAGTCAACAATCATATCCCAGAGGCAAAAGTCACATCCCAAAGGCAAAAGTCACATCCCACACGCAAGGGCCACGACCCACAGTCAAAGGTCACGTCCCACATGCCAAAAAGCAGCAGCACACCAAGGTAAACTCAGGGAGGTACCGGGCCTCAACGTTCTGAAAGCAAATGGGTCGCAGGCAGCCAGCCGCACCGGGTCCAAGTGAAGTTGAGAGAAGTAGAGGCTGGGACGAGTCAAGGTTCAGTCCAAGTCAACATATGAAGTTTTTTAAGGACAAGCCAGACACATTTCGAACAAATTGCTCATTCGCGAGAAGTGTGGAAGTGATGTTGAGCGCTTGTGCGCTATCTGCATGCGCTAGAGCCCTGGTTGGGCAGTGCTGCTGTATGAGAGGAAGGCAACCATAGCCGCACACGTAGTAGTAGGAGGTAGACTTGAGTAGTTGCGGATATATCCTGAGCCAAGATCTTCATGTAGAGGGAGAGAGAGGGCACACATGCATAAGAGAGAAGGAGAGACAGAGAGAGAGAGAGAAGAAGAGGAATAGAGAGAGAGAGAGTTACCTACCTTGGATAAGGATGTTTGGATATAGGTTGTTGAACTTTGCGTTGTTGAGCGCTTGGTGACTCAAACTTTGAAACGGTTTAATATGCTAGGTTGTTGGATCGGACGTCCGGGACCCCCCTGACCGTCCGGGATGTCCAACCGGACAGGGGTTGTCCGACCTAGTGCAAAAACAAAAAACACAAAAACGTTCTCAGAAAAATCTGAATATATATATATGTTATGTAACAKAACAATACAAGCAACTTTTGCCTTGGAGTCATGTTCAAATTCGCAGTCAATCATGAGTTAAGAATCGAAAACTGAAAAATATATATATATATTTATTTACGAAAGTTTTTTTTTTTTTTCCCGGACGACGGGGGTACCGGACGTATGGGGGAGACGTCCGGAGGAGACAACCGGCCCAGTGACCATTGGTAACCTAGTTAATATGATAATTGATTGGAATTTCTAAGTTGCGCTAATTTGGACTTTGCATCTCTGGACTCTAGTGCTAGGCTACCAGCCGGGCCGCCCGACTCACCCTATTTTCCTAGACGGCCCAACCGTGCAAAGACCAGAAAAAAAAAAAAAAAGAACATAAGAAAACTGTGAAAAATCTATGTTATGCAGAAAAATAAACTGAACAACTTTTGCCTCAGGGTCACATCGAAATTCGTTACTATATTCAAAATATAAAATAAAGTTAAAAAATAGTTTTTATTTTTGTATTTTTGTATTTTTGTATTTTTGTATTTTGTTTTGGCTCGGTCGGGCAAGTAGCCTCGGGCCACTCTGGTAGCCTAGCGCCAGTGTGGATTTCGTGTGTCCTTTGATTATGCATGTGCTTCAAGTGACAAACAGTGTGGTTTACTGCACATGGCGAATGCTCACCTTTTGTAGTAGGTAGGCTACTCTCACTGTTTGTCTGCCTTCTCCATATCTAGCGCAATGGCAGAAGCGCTCCTCCCCCAAAATAGAGCAAGCCAAAATGAATCACAACGTGGGCGAGGATTGTAGCTTTCACCTGACCTGAATTACCTACAGTTGTCTCCTCAAGCGGCTAAGATTTCACGACCCATACAACAAAAAAAAATAAAAAAGAATTTCAGTGGTTAGTGTATGCCTTGATCTAGAGGAGCTTTGAAGCTTATGGGATTTGTAATTGAGCCTCTGCATCCTAACCCTTATGCAGGATTGGCCGCAGGCAAGGGTTTGTTGTACAATGGACACCGATCCATTTTTGAGTTTTTGGTGGAGGTCGTGGGATAAGGGTGATCAACAGGGCGGAGGTGACAGTGAGGGCTCCGATACGTAATTTTTCACAACTCACAACCAACATGGAAAGAACTATAAAGGTGTAAGAGGAAGGAGGGCATTGATCGGCGTGAATATATGAACAAGCCTATTGTTCTATTGTGTGGTTCCTCTTTTTTGTCCTATTAGGACGTGTGTGGTTTGCTTTTTCGAGGACGTGTGTGGTTTGCTTTTCCGTGCCTACTAGCTCAGCGCCCGCAGTGCGAGCGTTGAGGGCGTAGCCCTCATAACAAACTTTGTGGTGAAGAAAGTACTCACATAGACTTAAATGAACTTTTTTTTCCCAAGTTGTGGGGCGAAAACTTGTTAGACTTGGATTTATATCGGAGGTTCATGACGCGCTGCGCGCCATCTCTGGGTCAAAGTTTTGATGAGGGTCGGCCGATGAAGGTGATCGAGGGCGAGGGAGTGTGCAAAGGGGCGCGCATACCGAAATGCTCACTGCGCCACTAAACGATATTTTTTTTTCCCCAAATTGCAATGAGGGAACCTATCGAACTTGGATCCATATCGGAGGTCCACGATACGCTACACACAGGATTTGGGTCGACGTTTTGATGAGGGGAGGCAGATGAAGGCGATCAAGAGTAGGGGAGTGTGCAAAGGGGCATTCGTATTCACAATGAGCCACTAAACGAGAGTGCGCACCCGGGGGGGGCGGCACATGACCGGCGTTGATGCGGACAAAAGTCTTGGAGGTGAGCCATCCGATATGCGGGGGGTGTTTCTTTTTCTTTCGTTTTTATTTCTTGCAGTTTTTTTGTTTTTTTTTTCGCTCCGTTTTCATTTCTCGTGCATTGTTTTGCATCTCTGTTTTCATTTTCATTTCTCGAGCAGATGTCATATTGTGCCTCCCCTTTCCCCTGCGACTGTTGTTTTGTGTTTTTGTTTTTCGTTGACATTTCTTGCGTGTTGTTTTGTGCTCCCGTTTTCCTTTGTTGTGCAACTCTCATTTTGTGTCCCGGTTTTCTTTTCCCTCGTGACTGTAATTTTGTGTCACCCTTTCTTGCGCGACTGTTGTTTTGTGTGCCCGAAAAAGAAGATGCACGTACGTACCTAGCTGCCCACACACACACACACACACACATACACACACACACTCATTAATATTAATATTTTGAAGTTCGTTGCTAACTGTTGTGGATGGGGTTTGAAGCCATGCACAAATTTGAGACACCCAACTTCCCGATGAGATAATCGTCGAAAAAGATTGGGTCCTTGTGTGATTTTGGGGACTGTATTTTTTTGAAGTGTATCCCGTGCCAGGCAGCTAGGACGTTGGGATGTGTCTGTGTCCAAACGCACACCTTGTCGGGTGTGAAAAGTTAGTGAATGACAGAAATGGAGAATGTGGAATCGTCGTCGTGATGCATTTTGCAACCAAAAAGATTTTTAGTTTTTTTTCTAATACTTCTCCTAAAAAGATCGCTACGAAACCTATGGAATCTGATTTTTTAAATATATTTTTTTATCTTCTTCAAAGTTCAAAACATCACAGAAGATGCAACACTTCTTTGTTGGTAGGTACATGGCATAGCAGCCAAAATGGAAAAAAAACTATCAAATTCGCACGATGGTTATTTGATAGTCAAAATAATTTTTTCATTTTGTTAAAACATTGTTCCTTACGCGATCACAACGTAATCTACAAGCCCTCCAATTAGAACGAATTTTAACGCATTCCTCTGACCTTGAAAAAACAATGAAGTTAAGATACTTTTTCCGTTGACCCACATGTCGAAGAGTGGCCAAAATCGAAAATGCACCAAATTGGCGTGACGACCATTTCCACATCAATTTATTTATTTATTTGGATATTTTTTGTAGTAGGATCAGAACCTAATCTTCGTCCTATTGTCAGGATTTTCAATGCATTCTTCTGAGGTGGAAAAATCACTAAATATAGGGTACTTATTCCGTTGGCCCAGACGTCGTGGAGTGGCAGAAATGCAAAATGAACCGAATGGGCGCGACAACCATTTTCAGGGTCGAAAATATTTTTCTTGGTGTGTTTTATATTGTTCCTAAGAAGATCATGACCTAATCTAATGGTTCCCAACATTTCAGATTTTTCTGATTATTAGTTTAAGTGCGGAAAATCGCCAAGTTATGGTACTTTTTAGTTGCGGACCGCCTTAACGGACGGTCTCCACCCCTTCGAAAGACCTCGCCCTAACTCACTGGAGGCAGGTTTTTCGTTGGCAAGGGACAAGTGGTTTAATGAGTAGGGGAGCAAGGCCCATAGTCTACATGGGAGCTGCAACTAGCTAAGGGTTCCCCTGGAGCTGAAGTTGGCTAAGGGCATGGCCAGACCACTCTCCAAATGTAAAAAGACAAAAGTATGGCATCACAGGCGGGTGCATGTGGCTATGTTTTAATGGAAAGTTCACTGTACATTTTGCACATTTCTTAAGTGGTGTGGTGATGCCCTAATGGCCCCATGGAGCCTCCCTCTCTCTCTCTCTCTCTCTCTCTCTCTCTCTCTCTCTCTCTCTCTCTCTCTCTCTCYCCCCCCCCCTTCCCGCCTTTCATTCTTTTTGTTTATGTCGACTTTGCAATAACATGTTTGAAGCTTGGCAAAAAAAAAAACACAAGTGCATCCTGTAAATGCTCACACGTAACACACACATACACACACGCACACAGGTCTGTTCCACGTGTTAAAAAAATAAGAAAAAGAGGTTTTGCTCTGCTGTTGAATCACTCTACATATACGTGGATTGTTCTCTGGATGAAATGCATCCGGACCGATAAAACACTTCGAATGCATATGAACCATTACCATATCCAGTTAGATTTTCTGTTTTTTTTCTTTTTCTTTTTCTCGTCGTTCTTCTCCACTTTGTCGCGGGTTCCGCTACACCCCTGCCCCTCTTATTTCCGTCCTTTCCTTTTCCCTACTATAGTCCACGTGCCCCAGCTCTTTGTCTCTCTCTCCAAAAACTTGAATCGCCCTTCTAAGTTCGTCCACATTCACTCAGCTACTTGTCGACACTCTCATCACAAATCTAAGTTGTTCACTACAAAACCCATCTCTCCCCTCTCCCTTTTTTAGTCCGTCCCATTCTCTCAACTTCCTTCCATAACAGAATCATGTGAACCTCCCATTTACCACCCATATACACTCTTCACTATGACATCTCCAAACCGACTTGCCGACTCTTCACTATACGAATTCCAACTCGGCTATGCCAATACCCGTTAATATTCTTTATTCTTTATTAATTATAATTATAAATTATTATTTAATATTGTTTTCTTTACGCTCACCACCTATTTATCTGTTACATTTTTTCTTCCAACTATTTCTCCCTTCAGTCTGAAGATATGACTTAATTTTTCATTCTCGTCCTTTCCCTTGCCCCACTTCAGTCTGACTCTTACCAACTCTTAGTCCTTTTCTCCAAACAGTGAAATTTCCCTCCAAAATCCGTTGACATTCACCTGCTACATGACTGTTCTCACTTTACAAACCTATGTTCTTCACTACCAACCCCATCTCCCCCCTCTCCTCATTTAAGCCAGACCCATTTTTTCAGTTGCCTGCCCTCGCATGATCATTTGAACCTCCTCCCATTTACTGTTCACATTCACTTTCCACCTTGCCAATTCCAACCCAACTTGCCAATTCTTACACCCCCGCCCACAGTCATATGTGAACCTCCCGACTTTGCATCACAACTCCACACCGCCCAACTCCAAACCCACCCCTTACTCTTCCTTAGTGTAGCCCGACTCGTTTCCAACCCCCCCCCCCCCTCCCCCGAAATCACTTTAACCTTTTTTTTTATGTGTGTGTGTGTGAGAGAGAGAGAGAGGGGCTCGCTCTGCTAGTGAACACTTCACATGGACCTTGACTGTTCTCTGGACCAAATGCATCTGGATGTATGGACCACTTTGGATGCATTAGGACCATTACCTAGTCCAAGTACTTTTTTTTTGCGTGAGAGAGAGCGGGACACACACACACACACACACACACACACACACACACACACAGAGAGAGAGAGAGAGAGAGAGAGAGAGACAGACAGACAGACAGACAGAATTGTCATTCAAACTCAATGCGTCACTTTCACAATGGTTGAGGATGTCATCGACTTCAAAGCCATTGTCACCACTTCCAGGAATAATTGATCGTGATCTCGATAACGGAAGTGAGGAGGAGAGGGGAGGAGACAGGAGGGAGGAGGCAGGAGGAGAGAGTACGAGAGTGGAGAGTATGGTGCGTTGAAAAAGGGAGGGTCACTAGCATACCCTCTACACCCCCTTTTTTTTTTTGTTTTTGAGTTAGTCAATCAATCAAGAAAACCCTCTTTCCGCCTTGCCATTGATTGATTGATTGATTGATTGGGGGGGGAAAAAGAAAAGGTGTGGGGGGAGGGGAAGGGTTGTAATTTTTTTTCAATAAGAGGGAAGCGGAGGGGTGGGGGAACACCGAGGAAGGAGGGAGGGGAGCACGATGGGGAGGGGCGATCATGGGGAAAGGGCAAACTCGGGGGCGGGAGGTGAAGGGTGAGGGCTGAGGTCAATCTCAAGTCCCTCATCCGTCCTTCCTCCCTGCCTCGTAACAACAACAACAACAGCAACAACAAAGTAAACCAGAGATTTGAAGGAGTTTCAAAAAACAAACAAACAAAGAAAAAAAGGTTTAAATTTCAAGTTCTCATGTCCTCCCCTCCTGCCCCTCCCCTTCCTTACATACCTGAAAGTGATTTGACTTGGGTTGAAGTGCTCCATTTTTCGAAAAGTGGGATTCTGTAGAATAGAGAATACTATGGCATGGATCCCACAAGACACGTATAAAAAAAATCGGAAAAGCTCCTCAAAAGAAGGGTCGGTCCTTCGGGGACTATAAGAAGAAGTCTATAATTCTTTTTTCGAATCCTCAAAAGCAGGGCCGGTCTTTTGGTCCGTAATTTTTTTTTCGAATCCTACAAGGCCGGTCCTTCTAGGGCTATAACAAGAAGTCTGGCGAAAGGCAGTCCGCGTGCCTGGGACATGCGAATTCTATTGGTCCGATCCGAAAAGAAAAGAAAAAAAAAAGGAACAATTTTTGGCCTGCCAATTTTTTTGGGTAAGGGTAAGGGTCGGCTCCACTCCACTCTCCTCCAGTTCATTCCACTTCACTCCACTCTACTCCTCTCCACTCCACTCTACTCCATTCCACTCTCCTCCATTCCACTAAACTCCACTCCACAGAGTCTACACCACTCCCCTGCTCTACTCCACTCGACTCTACTTTATTCAACTCTTCTTGACTCGACTATGCTCTACTCAACACTACTATACTCAACTCTACTCTAGTTTGCTTTACTCTATTCCATTTTACTCTATACTACCTTGCTCTGCAAGAGTCGGTTTGAGCCCATTTTGAGTGTCGTTTTAGTTTGTTTCAGCGTATAGGTCCATTTGAGGTACGCCACTCTTCTCTACTCTGCTGAACTCAACTCTACTTTACTCGACTCAACGCGACTCGACTCGGTTGTAGTATGTGCTACCTTACTCTAAGCTACGATACTCTACTCTACTCTACTTTTCTTTACTCTACTTTACTTGATTGTACTATACTCACCTCTACTTTACTGCACTCAATTTTTTTGTACTCTACTGTACTGTACTATATGTTGCGATATTCTTATATACTCTGTTTACTCTAGATTACTCCACTTGACTCCACTCCGCTCCATTCCAATGTTCTTCACTTCCCTCTACTTTACTTTCTCTACTCTACTCTACTACACTTAACTTTACTCGACACTACTCGACTCAACTCTACTCTACTCTACTCTAGCTGTACTTTATATTATGATACTTTGATCTACTCACTGTACTCTACTTTACTCTACTCTACTCTGCTCTACTCTACTCTACTTTACTTTACTTTATTTTACTTTACTTTACTTTACGCTTCCCGACTCTTCTCGACTCTACTCTCTCCTACTCTTCTCTTCCCTACTCTACTCTACTCTAGGATACTATACTCTACTTTAGTCTATAATACTCTACGCTTCTCTAGTCTTCTCGACTTTACTATACTCAACTCGTCTCTTCCCAAAGCTTCTCTTTCCTACTCTTCTCTACAGTATGTTTCCCTGCTCTGCTCTACTCTGCTTTGGTCCACTGTACTCTACTCTACGCTTCCCTACTCCACTCCACTCTACTTACTCCACTCTACTTGACACCACTCTACTCTCCTCTACTATCCTCCACTCTCCTCCACTCCACTGTTCTACATTCTACTCCACTCCACTCCACTCTCCTCCACTCCATTTCACTCCACTCCACTCTACTACACGCCACTCCACTCTACTTCACTCCACTCTCCTCCACTGCACATTACTCCAGTCCACTCCCTTTTACTCCTCTCCGCTCCACTCTATTCGACTCACTTCATTATATTCCACTCCACTCCTCTCCATTTGACTCAACGACATTCCACTAGACTCCAATCCACACCACTCCACTTGTCTACTCCACTCGACTCTTCTCCACTCAACTCTACTTCATTCTCCTCCACTCCACTCCATTCTACTCCAGTCCACTTCACTAGATTCGAGTCAACTACATTCCACTAGACTTTACTCCACACCACTCCACTACTCTACTCCACTCGACTCTACTGTACTCATCTCTTCTCCACTTGATTTTTCTCTACTCTAAACTACTGTACTCGACTCTGCTTTACTTTGCTTTGCTCTACTCTATTGTACTATAAACTACTCCTGTCTGTCGAAGTCAAGTTTAGCTTGTTTTCAGTGTCATTTTAGTTTTTTTAGCGTATAGGTTCATTCGAGGTATGTCACTCTTCTCTGCACTACTCCACTCAACTTTACTCCACTCAACTTTACTCCACTCAACTCTACTCTACTCTACTCTACTCTACTCGACTTGACGTGACTCGACTCTACTGTACTATATGCTACACTACTCTACTCCACTCTACTTTACCCTACTCTACTCTACTTTGTTTTACTTTACTCTACTCTACTTATCTCTACTCTACTTTACTCTACTCTACTCTACTTCACTTCACTCGGTAGAGTAGACTAGAGAAAAGGAGAGTGGAGAGAGTGGAGTAAACTACTCGGCTTTACTTGACTCGATTGAACTCTACTTTACTCTATGCTATACTACTCTACACTACTTTGTTTTACTCTTCCCTTCCTTACTCTACTGTACTCTACTGATCTTTACTCTACTGTACTCTACACTACGATACATTGATCTACTCACTCTCTTTTACTCTACTCTATTTTTTCATATTTTACTCTATTATACTCTAACCTACTTACTCTACGTTGTGGAGCGCATCGGCTCCTTCCTTTTTCGCAACGTCGGAAACCCTCACGGCCATGTCACGTAGGAGTAAGACATAACCAAAACCAAGAGACAACTCGGGAACGACATTTAACAACCCCGCGAACCGCCAAGACGGTCGTGGTAGCGTTGTCCCTTCGCCGCTCTAGCCAGATGCGCCAACTGTGCATTCCGCGGTCCCCTACGACAGGATAGGTTACCGTGGGGCATATCTTGCTTTCCCTAAGGGGTTGTCACCACCCTTAGGGCGTATCCCTACTGAGCTACCGACCCACATGTGAAAGTTTTTACATGCAGTCGCAGAGGAAGATCGGCCGAAGGCGTTTGCTCATATCGTTGTAGTATAGGAAATGTTTGGTTAAACGCCGAAGTGGATCCGAACGCCGTTCGTTCCTTAGGGCGTTGATCTCCTAAGTATGGAGCGCACATTGGTCGATTAGGATGGTGTCAACTAAGCGTGAAACCCTTAAGTGCAATCCTAGTCCCTCTGCAATCTTTTGAAAACAAAACAATAAAATTCATATACTGAAGAAACTTTTATATCGACTGAAGAAACCTTTATATCGTCGAGCTGGTTTGCCAACGTTATTCTTCCCAACTCATATGACTGAAGAAACCTTTATAACGTCATTTCCAAGGTGGAAGACTATTGTTAAAGAAAAAAATAGGAAAGGTCATCCTAACATCACGCCTGCTAAACTTGTTATTAGCACCTTCTCCAAGAAAATTTCACTTTTACCATGCATATAAGTAAGTGATCTGGTTCTTGACTGAAGTTTGAACTCTCGGCTTAACCACATCTCCATAATCATATACAACTTACTTGGAGGTGCGAGTAAATATTGTTGGTCGCTTTGTCTTCTCGGGCAATGATTACTCTTTCCGTTTTTCAAATGACGAGGCATATATCAGGTTATTTAACACAAAATTACACTCACAGTACTTCAAAACGAATGTTCAACCTCCCATTGCTTTCGCCACTAACATGATGATCAATGACCTTCTCAGAGACTCAATATTTTTCTTGATTCCGACTTACTATTTAACCTAAAGAAGTTATCTCTTCATGTCAGTCAACTTACTTTTAATATTTATTGCCATGCGTTTGATTACCCCTCAATGCGTAAGCATAATAGTGCAATCATCGGGGCAATCCAGATACTGTCCATCTCGTTGGTCCTATCAACGAAATATGTATCTATATATATATATATAATTATTACCCTCGTAGAGTCATAGAAACATGACTCTATCATAGGGATACTCAATGTGGCACATGAATATCATAAAAAGTACATCTAGCCGAGATAAAGTTGTCGGCCCTCGCGGGCCTCTACTTCAATCTAGTCGAGTCGTGCGAGCTCCTCATCGTCAAAAGTCAAGGTGGTAATGCGTTCATCTCGCATGACTCGAACCAATGCGTACCATAGAGAGAAGTCATTCGCGAGGCTAGCCTCCAAACTATGGCGCGAAACGGTTGTCGCATTCGAAAAAGGTGTCTAGTTGTAGTGTTCCTAATCCGAATGATGCCGTGGCGATCCCCGGATAGTGTAATTTTAACACTCACAATGAACCGAGAAAGGCATTGGAGGTTGCTTACGCGATGAAAATATAAAGTATATCCATGAAATTCATTCGGAATCGGGCCACATTGGCACGAACATCCACACGCGAGTCAGAAGAAAACCCTTGCCCATCTGTGAGCAATCCAACGGAGCCAAACCAATGACTGGGTGCATCACCTTGAACAAAAAAAATTCGCTCCACGCGCCGAATCAACTCCTCATCCATAGTGTCGCGAACTAGCAGATATCTTGCTTGAGTGAGATCCCACCATCCACTAATCATATGCACACATGAAGAAAATTGAAACGGTATTCACATGCTAGCAGTAGCGAATGCAGATCTGAGGGCTCGATCCCTAGACTTTACCTTACCTGTGTACATTACCTGCGTTGACCCCGAGAGTTAAACCCGTGACCTGTGTATTGTAACAGTTGGTAGATTGTCGTAGGGTCCGTAGGTTGTAAGGGTTCAATCTATAGACCTGTCGGATAGATGTCTTAGGGAGTTCTAGAGGTCGTAGTTGTAGGACTTTTGAAAGGTCAAGGTCGTAGCTGTCATAGTCATGAAAGGTCAAGGTCGTAGCTGCTACAATATTCGAAAGGCCAAGACTACAGATTTCCAGAAGGTCCCAGTAGTGGCCTTTCGAAGTTGGCTCACGTCTAGACAGAGGCAAGTGGGCAAGTGGTAAAGTCCACCCTTGCTGAGTCAGCGGTACCAGTCCCAGTTAGCCCTAGTCCAGTCAAGCAAGTACTGTATGAGACTGTGTGCACCACGGGCATGGGAAAGAGGCAGGCCAACGAGTTACAAAAGTATAAATCAAGAGGCAACGCCCAACCATTCATTCATTCCTGCGTAAGCCATGCGGAAGCGCTGCTGCAATGACTTGTGCGAGGTGGTCTGCTGTATGCCCGAAGACGAAGTGCGCGAGAAGGAGAGTTTAGCCATAGCGGAAGAAGGGTGTAGTGTATGTGTGCGCGTGTGTATAGTGTGTCGCATGTGGGATATCAAGGGTGATCCTAAGTTGAGTGTATGTGAACAACAAAGTAGGGCACGGTGACGAATAAAGAGTTGTACAGGCGTTGACGCGCCATAGCCATCTTAAGAAAGCTTGTATTTGAACTGTGTTCTGGGTTACCATATCTTTGAGCTTTGAGTGGGCGCTTGTCGCTGGTTTGCTGTGCGACCTGTTTACATGCATCTGAAGTGTGAAAGAAAGCGAGTCTGATTGCATTGGTATCGGAGCTGGTACCCACTATCCCATGCGCCATCGCCGTTGCCACAGGTCAGAGACGTGCGCCAGGTAGGGCGCCATAGTTGAAGTGCACCGCCGCTGAAGACGAAGTCCACCATACCTGAACTGCGGAGGAGGTCGTCACCGTTTGTATCTGCAAGAGGACAACGAAGAGAGAGAGAGAGAGAGAGAGAGAGAGAGAGAGAGAGAGAGAGAGAGAGAGAGAGCGCAGTTCAGGTCGTCACCGTTTGTACCTGCAAGAGGACAACGAAGAAAGAGAGAGAGAGAGAGAGAGAGAGAGAGAGAGAGAGAGAGAG
>BFEA01000244.1:629761-650208 GCA_003427395.1 Chara braunii
GAGAGAGAGAGAGAGAGAGAGAGAGAGAGAGAGAGAGAAAGGGAGAGAGAGAGAGAGAGAGAGAGTGAGAGAGAGAGAGAGAGAGAGAGAGAGAGAGAGAGACAAGATTGGTTGTCACGTACCTGTTGAAGAGCGTTGTGCGGTCCAATGAAGTGAAGGGGCGGCTATAGCCGCCGAGCTCAGCCACGGAGTAGAGGCGAGGAAGAATAAAGGAAAGAGGAAGAAGAAGAAGGTTGGTGAGGAAGAAGAAGGCGGCAGCCATAGCCAGACGAAGAGTTGACCGGCGTAGTTGACTGGAGTTGACCGAAGTTGATCGGGAAGTTGATCGGGGTTGACCACAACGTTGATCAGGGTGCAGACCATCGTTGACCAAGCATTGACAAAGGCGTTGACCAAGACGATTGACCACGACTTTGACCAAGTTGGAGTCGGTATAATCTCGCCAAGCCTTCAAGCCTATCCCCTCACCCTATGGATGTGCACACACCCTGTGGTACTTGCCAAGTCAAGTCCGTCTGTCTCTTCTTTCTGCATCGAGTCTCTTCTGTCCAGGTGATAGGACTCTGTGGATGAAGGATAGGGCCTTGTTGACCAAACCCACACGGGATGAGTAGTCCTAAAGACTGTGTCTGACGACTCGGCGGGCTGCTCGGTGTGGCACGGTAGGCCCAAAATCCGAGTTGTGGGCTGCACAACAAGCCGTCTAAGCCTTGAGAGAACTTGCTGATCGCGTCATCTTGTTTGCGACGTTAAATAATTCCTGAGGAGTTACGGGGGATCTCCTTGAATGCCTCCTGATCAGCAGAGAGTCCTGTAGTGACAGCCTTAGAGTAGGTCCAGGCCAATGACCCTAGTTGACAGGATCCTGTCCGGATTCTGTGGTCCATAGATTGAGTTAGTAGGTTGTGTTAGTGGGGGTAGAAGTCTAAGTGGTGAGGAGGGGAACAATTATTCAGTTGTGCACCTGACACCATGGTGGACACCCGTAGTGGGAAGAGTACTACCCCTTATACCCAGGCTCAAGAGGAGTAATTGGCCGCCATTTTAAAAGAGAGAAAAGAGAAGAAGGAGCTCCTCAAGCAGGCGAAGTTAAAGACAATCGCAGAGGAGCAGGCGGCGAAGAAAAAGAAGTTGGAGGAAGAGATGATGAGATTACGGAAGGAGGAGAAAGAGAAAAGGAGAGTTGCCGAAGAAGAAGAAGCAGAGGAGAAGGAAGCATTTGAAGAAGTGCTCCTCAGAAGGCGTACCGGAGAGAGAGGACAAAGTAGTGGCACGAAGGAAGAAGATATGTGGATGGAGAAGAAGATATCCGAATGGGTGGCTAATTTGTCACCGAGAGAAGACGAAGAGGCAATGTTATATGTGCCTCAGGAGGAGAAAGAAGCAATAGCCAGGGAGCTGGAAGCTATCGAGGACCCCCTGGGCCGCCGGACGCTGGAGGATGAAAAAAGATTGGAGTGGAAGTTGCGTCTTGTAAGGGAGAAGAAAAGGAGGAGGGAGGAGGTCAACCGGATGACCAAGGAAGTGGAGAGAATATAATCGTGTAAGCAAGAAGTAGGAGCACAACAGGATATTCCGGCCAAACTATATAAGATCTTGAGTTATCTCGAGATTTTCGGACAGGGCCAAGAGGTGACCCTCCATTCCATCCGGACCGGGTTTAGAGAGTTTGCGCGCGACGTGGTGACTCACGTCGGGACCAAAGTTAAGAGACTGAAGGAAGGTGCAGAGAAGTTTTGTGCAGACGCCATTGAAGGCGCCAAGATAGTGGCCACGACAGAGGCCGATGCGCGTCCCCGCAAAGAGTCTGCCAAACTCAAGTTTCATGACTCTTATATCGGAAAAAAGGACGATAACTTTGATAATCGGGAGGCCAGCATCAACACGTATGTGTATTTACAACATATCGCGCTAGAGGAACAAGTCATCGTGACCTTCCATGCATTGAAGGATGAAGTGGCCAGCTTTGCCTGGTCCCTTGCGCGCACAGCCAATTGTGAGCACAATATGGTTGCGTACTCTAGGCTCACCCCTCTTCCTACTTTCCTCAAACTCCTGCGAGAGAGGTTCGCTGACGTCACAAGGGGCGTCAACGCCGTCAAGGCCTCCAATAAGCTGCAAACAATCCACTCCAGGCAGTGGAAGAGTGCAAGAGCACCCAAGGCAGTGATGGATGACCTTTTAGCCATCCCAGACCACGGGGTCACTGAGGCCCAGTTGGTTAGCTTGTTTTATCGTGCCATGCCAGAGCCCCTGCGAGGGCATTTCTTTGATAAAACCCAACAGGCCAATATTACGTACGATGCGTTAAGTAGGGAAGTGGTCCTGCTCGAGGCGAAGTCCATGCCAGTTTCCACTTTCTGGCATAAGGACTTAGATAAGGGAAAAAAGTGGAAGGGACGTACCATCTCAGGTCAGGTTAGGGCCAAGGATCACCTGATCCTTACTTTGGATGAGGGTGGTACAGACGAAGTCCCCTACGGTCAGATTAAGTGGGGGCTAGAGGAGGAGGATAGTGGTGTAAGTCAGGGGGGGACGTATGTTGCTGTCGTGGCTGGAGGGAGGCCGCAAGGTAGAGGAGGCCAGGGCCAAGGGGGCCGGACCATGGGTGGTCGAGGTCCGGGTGCACAAGGGGTTGGCGGTCAAAGGAACTGTCAAGGGGGAGGTAGGGGTCAAGGTCCCCCGCCGAATCGCTCAGGGCCTAGTCGATCGCCACAACGCAGAGGTGGAAGGTCACCTCTGAGGCAAGGAGGTTGGCACCCAGGTTGGCCACATAGCCGACCTTGCGAAGACTTGGGCTTGGACCAGCGTGTGTGGCAACAGTGTATGGAGCAGGGGCAGTGCATCTATTGCGGTGACCCTGCCCATATTATCAAATATTGTCCAAAGTATAGGGAAGCCTGATTCCCTGCCCAGGGGTCAAAAGGTAGCCGCTAGTAGGGGTGGCAACTGCCCCTACCACTAGGCCATGTGGGGAAGTGTGTTCGCACCACCGAGAAACTCCCACACCACGTGAGCCTATGTCAAAGGTTGCAGGCTAGTGCCTAGTTAGCTGTCCAGAGACTGTCTGTGTTAGCGTCTCTCTAGGCACTTCCCTCACAGGCGTGGCAGAAGAATTGAAAGAAAGGATGCCAACCTGGGCCAAAATGAAGAAGGAAAGTAAAGGACAGCTAGTGTTGGTAGATGTAGAAGTTTTTAGAAGCAGAGTAGGAGCCCTTATAGACTCAGGGGCTCCTCACAGTTATGTTAGCCGTAGGGCATTGAAGAAGCTAAGGCTAGGGTTAAAAGTTCATAAGTTAACAGACCCCATAGTCAGTGTCCTCGCAGACAACCGCACAATGCGTGTTGAGGACTACGTAGAGGGAGTCCAGGCGTATTTCCGCCTAGAGAAAGATGGGAAGGTGGAGAAGGTTTTCCATTCCCTGACTCTCCTCGTACAGGATGACCTCCCTTTTGACATAGTCCTAGGTATGGGCTGGGGAGAGGTAGCAGGGGCCACACTCCATTTGAGAGAGCATGAGTGTAGGCTCCCTAGTCCGTCAGGTGACGTTAATACGATCCGTTTGTTTCACGTGTCAGGAGTAGACAACTCTCTGGCACATTGTTGTCTCAGTGCTCCCACGTTCGCGCGATTAGTGAGAAAGGAACAGTTAGAGGAGCAGGTCTTCGTAGCTTATGTAAGGCCTGCTACCGAGCCTAAGGAAAACACACCCATAGATCCAACCATCGCCAATCTACTGAAAGAATTTAAAGACTTAGCAGAGTCGCCGACCAGAGTAGTACCGCAGTCGATCCAGCACCAGATAGAGATAGAGTCTGGCAGTGGGACTCCTAAGGGAGAAGTCTTCATGATGTCCCGAAGGGAGTTAGAGGAGTTGCGCAAGCAATTAGACGAACTCCTAGAAAAGGGTTGGATTCGACCCAGTTCGCCTCCTAATGGAACACCAGTATTATTTGTCCCCAAAACTGAGAGAGAGTTACGCATGTGTACAGATTATAGGGGTTTGAATGCGATCACAGTAAAGAACGTTGAACCACTGCCCAGGATAGACGATCTTCTGGATTGGGTGCAGGGTTGCATATATTTTTCAAAGATAGATTTAAATTCCGGATATCATTAGATAGAGATTCATCCTGATGACCAGTACAAGACTGCCTTTCGGACTAGATATGGGCATTATGAGTTCATAGTGATGCCCTTTGGACTGACCAATGCACCAACTACATTTCAACCATGTATGAATGATTTGTTTAGGCCTTGGTTAGATAGATTCGTCGTAGTTTATTTAGACGACATCTTAGTTTTCAGTAGAACTCTCCAAGAGCATCAGAGTCATTTGAGGTAGGTCTTGGAGAAGTAAAGAGAGGCTAACTTCAAGATCAATGCCAAGAAGTGCGAGTGGGCCGAGACACAAGTCTTGTACTTGGGTCACATTTTAGACGGAGATGACATTAAGCCAGAGGACAACAAAATAGAGGCGAATGGAGATTGACCAACACCCCACACACTGACAGAGTTGCAATTGTTCATAGGCCTGGCTAACTACTATAGGAAGTTCGTGAGGAACTTTTCGACTATTGCCGCTCCCCTTCACCGGTTGCTAAAGAAAGAAGCAATCTAGCAGTGGGACAAGGACTAAACGTCCGCGCTCAAGAAGTTAAAGCGCGCATTGATAGAGTACCTTGTCCTCAAAGTAGCAGATCCGTCTTTGCCATTTGTCGTCACCACGGACGTGAGTCGGTATGGTATAGGCGCCGTGTTACAGCAAGACGACGACAATGACTAAAGACCCGTGGAATTCATGTCAGCGAGGATGCCCTCGGGAAGGTACCCACCTCGACTTACGAGAGAGAACTCTACGCTCTCAGGCAAGCCTTAGAACACTGGAAATATTACCTGCTTGGGAGGCACTTCAAAGTGTATTCAGACCACGAGACTCTTAGGTGGCTGAAGACACAGGCCAAAATGACACCTAAGTTGACTAGGTGGGCCGCTGAGATAGACCAGTATGACTTTGAGTTAAAACCGATCAAGGGCAAGTGCAATGTGGTTGCGGATGCTCGAAGTAGGAGATCAGACTACTTTGGAGCTATAGTCCACTATCTGGATGTAGGGACAAACCTGCAAGAGAAAGTAAGACAGGCGTATGCGCAGAACCCTATCTATAGCGACCTCCTCAAGAGAGTTAAGGAGGCCCAAAGACAGAACCACACTATCGCACAACAGAAGGATTATCGTTCGAGAAGACCGACGTAGTAGACCGTCTGTGTGTTCCCAATAGTGAGGAGACCCGCAATTTGATCTTAGGGGAATGCCACGATATAACGGGGCACTTCGGTTGGCAAAAGACTGTCACCAACCTGATGCATGAGTACACATGGCCGGAAATGAAAGCGGACTGCATAGAGTATGCTCGCTGTTGCAAAGTTTGCCAGAGGAACAAAACAACTACGCGTGCCCCTCTAGGTCTTCTTCGAACCTTGCCCATTCCTAACCAACCTGGAGATTCAGTCTCCATTGACTTCATGGACGCTGGTGTCAAGAGTAGGCACAGCAAGAGCCAAGTCATGGTCATAGTCGATAGATATAGCAAATATGCAGTTTTTGTTCCCTTGTCTGTAGAGGTACGCACTGAATTGGTCATTCAAAAGTTTTTTTACCATTGGGTTAGTGATCACTGGATTCCGTTGTCTATAGTTAGCGATAGAGACACCCGGTTCACTAGTCAAAACTGGCAGAAACTCATGAAAGTCTATGGGTCAAAGTTGCTAATGTCGTATGGCCGACACCCAGAGACTAACGGTCAGACCGAGACCCTGCAACAAGTTCTGCATATGTATATTAGACCCGATCAAGTCAATTGGGATGAGATGTTGCCCAAGGTAGCCAGTGCCTATAATAACAGCGTGCACTTAGCCACGTGTCGCACTCCCAATGAGCTGCACAAGTCCTTTAGACCGCGCAGACCGTTTGAAGGACTTAACCTGGACCAGATTCACAGGTTACCGCCTGGTACCAGAGAGTTTGCGATACAACACGAGAAAGAGTTAGCTACCGTTGTAGAGAACCTCAGGAAGGCCGAACACCGAATAATAAAACAGGCTAACAAGCACTGCCGCCCGTCACAGTTTCAAGTAGGCGACCTAGTCTAGGTCAAGTCCGAAAAGTTTGCTCCTAAGGAAAACATCTCACATGAGTTACTGCCTGCGTATTGAGGACCGTGGTCAGTTCTAGAAGTTAAGGGCAGAGCGGATGGACCGTCCTACACAATAAAGATCCCAACACACCTCCACACCTACCCCGTGTTTCATGCGTCAAAGTTGTTGCCATGTGTCACAAGTCAAGAGTTTCCATCTATAAGATCCAGTGATCCCTCCAGACATGGACGGAAGGTACGACATTGACGACATTGTGAAGATGTGTTTAGAACAGGAGGTAGAGGTCGTCCACAGAAACAGTATAAAGTCCGGTTTGCTTATCGGGAACCAGAGGACGACTGCTGGTTTACTAGAACGGAACTTCTAGAAACACCTGCCGACATAGTTAGAGTCTACTAGAGAGATAAGAAAGGTAAAGGTCCTGCTTTGGACTAAATTATTCTCGGAGGACCTCGGATTTAGGCCGGTGGGAGTGAAACGGTATTCACCTGTTAGCAATAGCGAATGCAGAGCCCAGGGCTCGATCCCTAGACTTTAAGTTACCTGTGTACATTACCTGCGTCGACCCCGAGAGTTGAACCCATGACATGTGTATTGTAATAGTTGGTAGACTGTTATAGGGTCCGTAGGTTGTAGGGTTTCGATCTGTAGACCTGTCGAATAAAGGTCTTAGGGAGTTGTAGAAGTCGTAGATGTAAGAATTCTGAAAGGTCAAGGTCGTAGCTGCTACAGTATTCGAAAGGCCAGGACTACAGACTTGCAGAAGGTCCCAGTAGTGGCCTTTCTAGATAGAGGCAAGTGGGCAAGGGGTGGAGTCCACCCTTGCTGAATCACCGGTACCAGTCCCAGTCAGTCCTTGTCTAGTCAAGCAAGTACTGTATGGGACTGTGTGCACCACGGGCATGGGAAAGAGGCAGGCCAACGAGTTACAAAAGTATAAATCAAGAGGCAGCGCCCAACCATTCATTCATTCCTGCGTAAGCCATGCGGAAGCGCTGCTACAACGACTTGTACTAGGTGGTCTACAGTATGCCCGAAGACGGAGTCGGCGAGAAGGAGAGTTTAGCCATAGCGGTAGAGGTAGTAGCGACCATAGCTGCCATAGCTGAAAGAAGGGTATAGTGTATGTGTGCGTGTGTGTACAGTGTATCGCATGTGGGATATCCAGGGTGATCCTAAGTTGAGTGTGTGTGAACAGCAGAGTAGGGCATAGTGACGAACAGAGAGTTGTACAGGCGCTGACATAATGCAAATGTCTTCCACATGCATCCTTTACCTACCTGCACAACAACAAAATAAACAACCCAAAGTCGTTCATCCCCGCAACCAAAGCCAGCCCCCTTTTCCACATGCATGGCGTCACACACTTTACTTTACATTTTCCCTGAATCCAAAGCAAGGTCATGTAAGGTGTGGATTCATACAGGTGTGTAAGGAGAACTGAGTCACAACTGACCTTGAGTGAAGTTGAAAACGACTCACTCAAGAAAGCCAAGTAATTCTCTTCAAAAAGATCAGTTGCACAACTCACAATTTGTGGCCATCTACAAAAGATAATTTGCGTCTTTCTTCAAGTGTCCACACTAACACAGATAACCACTCACTAGGACTAAAGCGAAATAGCCCTCGAGGAGGGGCTCTCACTTACAACTCGCACGTGGTCCCACTACAGTCCCAGCGGCACCTTGTCCAAAGAATAGTTTCACCTCAAACATCAATCCAACCTCCTCCAATCACCCCGTCTGATCACAAGGTACTCACCAATACTTACCCCGGTCTCAACCCCCAACTCTATTGGTCCCAATTTGGGTCCCAAGTATCTCCACGCCATTGCCGCACCACCAGATGATCTTCTAAAAATATGAACCTGGATCGTGGCGCTTGCCCAAAACTAACAGCACCCTCGGTGTCAATGTCGTGGTGCCATCACCCTAGCAGCCACACCACCAAATATCGTGCCATACAAAAAAATCACCGTCGTAGGCCCAATATACCGCCAGCAAACCACCAGCCTTGCCTCGCAATCTCGGCAGCACCTTCCCTTAAAACGCTGCCAAATATCATGCCGCAGAAAAAAATCCTGCTGCGCCACACAAAATTTTCCACAACACCTCCTTAAAAAAAAACACTACGGCGTAGCCTTCCCACACAAGCCTGCAGCACAAGCACAAAGCTGGGGCAAGATGCTCCCAGCCTTTAGCTATGGCTGCCTCTCTCCTCCTCCAAGTACTCCTACAGACCTCCAGCATTTCGCCTCACTACACCAGCAGTCAGCCAACGAGCATCTACTCAAGTAGAATGCCCCAACAACATTGCCACAAGTGTGAGGCTGTTGGGTGGCAAGTTGGCTTTTATAGCTAGTCGAAGACATGTGGGCAGCTGCTTTACCCACAACCAGGCAAATATTCGTCAGCGTTATTGGCCCTTGATCTAAATCAATGGCCAGGAGCTCGGTGCCTTGGTTTTCCCCTAGAGGACCAAGGTCATCAATTTCCAGGAGTACGTGGCCATTTTCCCAGGCTAGGTGCTCCTGGAAATGGTTGTACTCAGCCATTTCAAGGCTGCCTGTTCAACTGTACAGGCGCAGTCCCATCATCCCCTAGAACCTTCTAGGGGTTGTACCTGTTGCATAGCCGCGACCATATTGGCGCTTAAGCGCTCTACTTACGCCCAGACACCGCGACACTCTTGACGTCTTGATATTTGGAGGGGTAGGCTCGGGGCCTTTGCTGCAGGATTTGCAGCATGGGCCTCGATGAGGCGGGTTTCGATGCAGATTTTGATGGTAGTAGCTAATAGTCTTATGATCACTTCAAAGGTCCTATGTATACAGTCCGTACAAAAAGTAATGCCAAAGACCCATCCTCGGTGCCCTGGGCCGCCCCGCCCAGGCACAGTTCCGCTTCTTTCGTGTCCCATTGGGCATGCTCACACTCAAATCTGTCACGGCAAGCGCCGGTTGGCGGTCCGCACGTATGCAGCGACCCTTGCCACCCTCGGGCTGCAGCCCCACAGACCCGCTTGGAATGCTCTGCGATTCCCTTCCACTTTAGGCTATTGACACGCTCTAGGTGGGAAGCAAGGGAAGCCACGACCACGGACCCCACCACTCTCTCATACTTTGACCTTTGTGGTTCGCTTCTCAATAGTCAGGAGAAATCGAGGGATTTCCCCGGCATCACGAGCACGCCGGAATCCCGTAGCTCAACCAAGGGAGATGCGCGCTCAAAGTCCTCGACCGCCGTGACGCCCTTTAAACACGAGGGAAAAAACCGCTAATATCCCTACTGGGCTAGCTCCTATCACGACAGTGATAGGAGCACCTCTTCTATGAGAAGTGCTCGCCCAGTTGCTATCCCTCCTGCTGAGCCTTCGAGGCCTTGCCCGCATGAGGCCCTGCGGTCTCACCTGCTTAAGGCCTTGCAGGCCCTGCTTGCTGGCTCTACCCCATCGGTTGGCCCCGAGTATAAACCACGGCAGTCTCCAGCCCTTAGCAGAGCAGGCTGATAGGTCTCTCAGCCACCATTGTGGTTTTAACCCCCCCTTACGACGGTCCCTAGTAGCCTCGTAGGCTCAGAATCGTGCGACTTCGCAGCCTCGCGTCTTTATTTTACTAGGATAGGTTCGAGTTCAATATCCTCAATGCCCGCGCCTCCCTCTTTTTAACCTACTTAGATCTTGAATTGCGCGGATGTTATCTTTTGGTAGGATAGGTCTAGCCTTAGTGCTCCCGTGTCCGCGCGCCTGTACAACTTCAACAAAAGTGAAGCATTGCCAATTACTGTCGTTACTCTCAGACGCCACAAGAGTCCAGACTGAAGCTCAAAAACTTTTAGTCTATCTGGCATAGGTTACGTCTGAATAAACTTCTGCCAAATGTCAGTCTCATCAAGTCCTCCAAAAAAAATTGGAAAGTCTCCGATATTCAAAACCCCCGACAAAATACCCTTGTCAAGGTATTTGCCCAGACAACGCTACTCTACTTTACTCTACAATACGATACTTATGCTTCCTTACTCTTCTCGACCCTACTCTTTTCTCCTTTTCTCTTCCCTAAGCTTCTCTTCTCTATTCTACTTTACTCTAGGATACTCTACTCTAGTTTACGATACTTTATGTTTCCTTACTCTTCTCGACTCTATTTTTTTCTACTCCTCTTCCCTATCTTTCTCTTCACTACTCTTCTTTACGCTACGATTTCCTTCTCTGCTCTACTCTGCTATAATCCACTCTACTCTACTCTACGCTTCCTACTCCACTCCACTCTACTCTACTCCACTCTTCTCCACTTTACTCCACTCCACTCTACTTTATTCTCCTATACTATCCTCCACTTCACTCTTCTACACACTACTCCACTCCACTCAACTCCACTACTCCACTCCACTCCACTCCACTCCACTCCACTCCACTCCACTCCACTCCACTTTCCTCCACTTCATTTCACTCCACTTCACTCTACTTCACTCCACTCCACTCTACTCCACTCCACTCGACTCTACTCCACTTCACTCTCCTCCACTCCATTCTACTTCACTCCACTCCACACTACTTTACTCCATGCTCCTCCACTCCACGCTACTTCACTCCTCTACATTCTACTCGACTCGACTTCACTCCATTCGACTCAACTACATTCTCCTAGACTCTACTTCACACCAGTCCACTATTGTAGTCAACTCGACTCAACTCTACTCGACTCTTCTTGACTCGATTTTGCTCTATGTTACAATATTATAATCAACTCTACTCTGTTTTTCTTTACTCTACTCCATTCTACTATAAACTAATCTACTCTGTTAGAGTTAATTTGAGCCCGTTTTGAGTGAGGTTTTCGTTTGTTTTAGTGTATAAGTTCATTTAAGGTATACCACTCTTCTGTATTCTACTCCACTCCACTCAACTCTACTCGACTCGACGCGACTCGACTCTACTGTAATCTATGCTACACTACTCTAAGTTACGCTTCTCTACTCTACTCTACTTTGCTTTTTTGTACTCTACCATACTCTACTAAGTGTTGCGGTACGCTTATCTACTCACTTTACTCTACTGTACTCCACTTAATTCATCTCCACTCCACTCCACAAAGTTCACTCTCTTGTAGTCTTCTGTACTCCCCTCCACTTTACTTTTTTCTACTCTACTCTTCTACACTCGACTCTACTCGAATCTGCTCGACTTGACTCTACTCGTCTCCACTTTACTCTATGTTACGGTACTCTATTCTAATTTTCTTTACTCTTCCCTACTCTACTCCATAAAATTTTACTCATCTATACCTTATTCAATCTATTGTACTTTCTGCTATGATACTCTGATGTACTCACTCTACTTTCCTCTACTCTACTCTACTCTTTCCTACTTTACTCTACTCTACTCGATTCTACTCTACTCGATTCTACTCTACTCTACTCGATTCTATTCTACTCGATTCTACTTTACTCGATTCTACTCTACTCTACTCGATTCTACTCTACTTTACTCTTTTCTACTATTCTACTTACTACTCCACTCCACTCCACTGCAGTTCGCTCTGCTCCACTCTAGTCTCCTCTACTCCATTCCACTTCACTCCACTATACTCCACTCCACTCCACTCCGCTCCACTTCACTCTTCTTCATTCCACTCTCCTCCATTCCACGTTACTCCACTCCACTCCACTCCACTCCATTTGACTCGACTGCGTTCGGCTACACTCCACTCCACACCACTCCACTCTACTCTACTCAACTCTTCTCGATTCTTCTCGACTCGACTTTGCTCTACTCTACACTACTCTACTCAACTTTACTCTACTTTGGTTTACTCTAAACTATTCTTCTCTGTTAGGGTTAGTTTGAGCCAGCCAATACACATTTCGTAAGAATTGAACTTTCTTCCAAAAAGTTGACTATTTTGAATGTGAGTTAATACACTGTATATGGGCCGATAGGGCATTATGCGACACTTACGTGAGAATTAATGCTCTGTATATGTGGTGTCGATGGGGTGAATGGTGTGGTGGGGCGTTTCGAACCCTTCCTGGGTGAATAATCGTTATTAGATGCGAATTAACAATGTACAATATGGGTTTCCGTAGAGGAGTATCAGGTGGATGGTGTGGTGGGACATAATGAACCCTTCGTTCAGAGAAGGGTCCTTCAACGGAACAGACAATGTCATGCTCCTGGCTAGGTGCAAGGAACGACACTGCACAATGTAAAAGGGCAAGGCTATTTATACGACACTTTTTTGTCCTGACTCTATGCAAGGAACAATATGATATAAAATAGTCAGGGTTATCAGTACGACAACTTGATCTGTATGAGGCGGATGGTGCGGTGGGACATAGTGGACCCTTCGTTCAATGAAGGGTCCTTCATTGGAACACACATACTTAGGGCTAGGCACAAGGAATGACACTTCACAACATAAAAGGGCAGGGGTCCAACATCCGACACCTTGCGAATTGATGGACTGAACCCGTCAACTTGCTAATTGTCGAGCGGAACACCGAACCTGATGACCAACCCGCAACTCGCCAGTACCCTTGCAAAAAATGTGTTCGCTATTTCCCTTGCTGGGGTGGGGGGAGGGGGGGGGGAGGAGCAGTGCTTTATCACGTTTGTCCTGAGCTCCAGCTTTATCTCAGATATGAAAGTATTATTTTGGGTGACATTCACCATGTACAAGTGCACATGAATTCGTACTTGTCCTTGTTCAATCACGCTTGTCCTGAGGTTCAACTTACCCCAAATATGCAAGTATTCTTTGGGGTGACATTTACCACGCACAAATGCAATGAATTCACACTTGTCGTTGTTCAATCGAAAGTTCAACTTGCCTAAGCAAAAATGAGAGACTATGTAAGGTCACGAAAAATTAGTTAAAGGACAAATTAATTCGCAGTTAACGTTGTTCTTACACAACACATTCAAGAAGTGTCGAACTTCTGTATGGAATTAAAGTAGCACTGGTAGGGAACCTTTCTGTGGGGTCTAGATCTCTTTGGCGGAAAGTGGTGGGTCAAGGACATTTTGTTTACGATGCCATTTTTTGTTTGGAATACCATTTTTTGTTTCGGATGCTTTTATCCTTGTGTTGCCCACATAAGTGTTTTTTGTTTGGGATGTTGACCCACCTTGTTGCTGGGTCTGGATGTCTTTGGCGCAGAGTGGTGGGGCGGGCGCTTTTTGTTTGGGATATCGTTTTTTGTTTGAGATGTCATTATTCTGGTGCTGCCCACACATGGGTTTTTTGTTTGGGATGACCTTGTGTTGATCCTTCAAACACAAGGTCTGATGGAGTCAGGGCTCGAGCTCCTGGCATTAACCTTAAAGGGCCTCCCTGTTGGGGTGACATATACTAGTTAAACATCGAATCAATTCGAAGTTATCGATCTTCGACAGAGCACCTTAAGGAAGTGTCAAACAATTATGGGCTCTTTGTGTGGATTGCTAATAATACTCTTAGGGAGTCCTGATGTTGGATCCTGATCTGTTTGACGATCGAGGACTTTTAAGAAGTGTCAAATGGTCTTTGGTTGTCTGTGCGGAATGCCATTAGCACTCTTAGGGAACCTTGATGTTGGGTGTGGATCTATTTGGCGCGAAGTTTCGCGCTCTCTAAGCAGATGTGGAGTTTAGTTGTTGCGGGGTATCAGTTGGGCAGTACCTGGTGCCTTATCACAACTTTGGGTAAGTTGGTGGAACTTACTGTTGGATCTGGATTTCTTTGAGGAGAGTTTCGCACTCTACAAAATCCCAATTGGTTGACACATTCATTTATGTAAAAAGTCAGGTTTAACCCTATGACGTGTCTTTCATAATAATTAACCTCGTAGACGGCTCAGACAAAATTTGAACCAACCATTCATGAAAGAAATCATTCATCGAAAGTCCTTGTTCAGGTTGTGTATCCCACTCCAATTACAAGTCATCAGACATGATATTTTTTCTGCATGCTTTGTGATATGCGTCGAGGAGTGGTGTAATCCTCAAAAGGGATAACATCTCGACGTCAAGCCCCGCTTTATACGTGAGCCTCACCACATTCCGTTCGATTTCAGTGTCATGTTTTTGTTAGTCCGCTACTTGTAAGGTTGAACTACCCCTTCTCTATGACCTAGGTTGGTCAGACCTGATCATAGAGGCGAGGTGACCCCACCCGTCACAAGGCCAAGGTGATCAGTCCTTTCCCCATGGCGAGCGGTAGTCATCAACCTCATAAGCAAAATTCCAACAGCCACAATAACACCTTCTTCCCTTTGAATGATAGTGTAGTTACCCTCCTTAAAATGAAAAGTAACAACACCCCATTGTAGACCAGGAATAAGGTTCCGGCGTGGGTCTCAGTCTCATTTACGTACCTCACTATATCAGGACTCATCATAGCATGATAACTAAAAACAATACAAAAGTTTTAGGTTATGATAAATAATTACAGAACATGTTTTTACGAATAACACACTTTGTTATCCTATAAGCCATATAATGCAAGTTATATATCATTAACCTAGAACCTTATATAACAAAACATACATCATGTAACAACATACATTTTCATAGAGAGTTCCATAACATTCCAGTCTTAAAATATTCCAAAATTTGTATCGCATCACAAAACGGTAAGCAATCATTCAAATTCATGATTCGAAACAAAATTTTCAATCCATCCATAAATTTTCACAAAAATTTTTATGAACAAAGTCGTAGATATTATTAATTATTACAAAACATGGAACCCTAAGCCCCAAATTAAATCAAAATTCAAATCTAAAAAGTCCAAGTTACATCCCTCCTTGTTCGGCATTAGAATAATAGTCGGCAATTAATGATCCCAAGTATAAAATAATTAAAAGAACAAAGTCAAGTTTTTCTTTATGTCTTAACGAAAATTCTACATCAACTGAAACTCTTTATTAAGTCCTTGGAATGAATTTCCGCAAATGCGATCCTGACACCCAATTCCGATCTTGAGCCTCATCCAATTCCTCAATCTCACAAGCTCCATGCTTAGATTTTCTGACAATACGATAGAGCCCCAACCATCGGCTTTCCAATTTTCGAGACCACTGTTTTTCCAAGAACGTGTCATAAAGAACAACAATATCCTCAACTTTCAACGACTCCTTACGAATACAAGGCCCCTTATCCCATCTTTCCTTATCTGTCTATCTACTCTCTGTTATAGAAGCAGAGGCCTCCTCAACCCTTTTCTCAGTCACCATCACCTGTCACGCCCTTAATTCCAACAATTCTTTCGTTGAAAGTTTCGTTTCCATATCCTACTTTCGCCAAGTGGTCAGGAAACTCTCATTTGGAAAATTTGCATGTCGCTCAAACCACAATGTGGCTGGAGCATATCCAGTTGTCCACCTCGTCCTCTCTCAACTCACAATTCAACCACATCCCCATCAACTTGTACTCCCCATAATATTTTCCTTCTTTGAAAACTTCCCTAATCTCACTGCCTTCTCCTTCTTTATTCATCATCCTCGGGCGATCTTTGTAAATTAGAGAATTCACAAGGAAAAACATTTTTTCCGTGATCCTAAAAATTTCATCAACCCGCTCATGCCCATGCTCGATCGTTAGCGACTCTTTGATAAGTTCGACTTCATCAGATAAAACTAAACTCATCATTTGCTCTGATGTCCTCTCACCCCATGGGTCCTCCTCAATGAATGGTTCCCCCATCACTAATTTTGATCGCACATGATAGAAACTAGGCGCATTCCATAGGGACTGAATCCTCAACTTGATCAGTCGATGAATCTCAATCAACACGACTCTACCCATCTGCGTGATTCTGCGTGTTTGAAATACGTTCAATTTCAAAATTAAACATCTAAATATAAGTCAGCCATCGAGCAATGGTTGAATCGAAAGGAGAATAGTTCTTACGCGATTGAGCCAGAACTGTGGGATCAACTCGTAGGATAAACCACCTGCCAAATACATAATTTCTGAAGATACGTAGACAGTGAAGTACAACGAGAGTTTCCTTTTTGAACTAGGAATAGTTCCGCTCAGCAGTATTCAAAGTCCTACTCTTCAATCTCAAGGGCCGCTCTCATCCTTCCTCATCCTTCTGAACTATGACTCCACCCAAAGTCGTGGGACCCGCATCAGTCTCGATGATGAAAGGATGTTCTATATCATCATCAAAATAAGGAACTTCCCAAATCAGGCTGCCTTCTCGAAACTTAGCCTTAATATCCTCAACAGCGGCCTGCTGCTTTGCTCTCCATCCCCAGATCTGATTTTTGCGTACTAATTTCCGCAAGTGTTCCACTCTCGCCGCGAACCGAACCTGCGGATAAAAATACGCCAACATCTGCACGTTCTAAGGAAGCTTTGAACGTCGGTAATAGATCTGAAGGGAGTCGGTCATTCCAAGATTTTATTTGTCTTCTTGGCATCTGGCCGACGACCCTTTTCATCACAAAGGGACCTTGTATTACCGCCCTCCTCACACCATGCCCTGATTTAACCTCACTAGCCGTGAGGTTGTACTTCTTTAATTTTCTCATAACCTTTTCCACATTACTGAAGTGTTCCCACACGAACTTTCGAATGCCGTGTAACACTTCAGTCTCATCCTTGACACGAGATCCTGCGATGACCAAGTCATCGATATATGGAGAGGTCACGTCCGGACAAAGTGGTTGCATGACCCTCATCATATATGTCTGCACAATCGCAACGACATTTGTCCAACCCTGTGGTGCCGCACACATATGAAGTAGTCCCCAAAGCGTATGCATTGCCGTCATAGGCCGATCTGCCGTATACAGCGGGAACTGATCATATCATGAATACGAATCAATCAGGGTGATGATGGGCCTGCTTGCACAGGATTCTGAGAGTTGGTCTGCGTTTGGAAGTCCGCCCGCATCACAAACCGTCACATAATTTAACTTCAGCAAGTCCTGAACCCATCACAAAATACCATTCAGCTTGATAAACCAGAACCAAGGAGACATATACGACTCATACGAATAATCAACCACTTTGGTCCGAATCTTTCCGTCAAGATAATCAACAACTTTCCTGTGATCTTCTGGATTTGGATATCGTGGACCCCTCACATTCCATGGCTGATGTCGTATCATATGAATTCGGGTCATCGAAATCATATCGACGTCCATCCTTCCACGCTCATCAACATCAAAGGCATAAGCCCGACGGATTTTCTTCATGACGTCAAGAAAAAACCTTGGTTTCCTCCGTGGTGAGGAGACCATCCTCCCCAATGATCATCTCCTTGATCCTGTCTTTTGTCAGCCGACATGACCCCTTTTCACCCTTCTCCTTCATCGTTCTGATCCACTCACGTTCCTCCTCATAATACACTTTCTGTTCTTGAGTGATCAGAACAGGCACCGACCGAGTCTTCTCGCCTACTTTCTTGTACTTTCTTTTCGACCCAACACTTAGCCTCCGTCCTTTAAAAAAAAAACTTGCTTGGCCGACGACAGGACTCCTCCACACGAGAATCATTCGGCCGGTAAACGAGGTGCATAGTCCCCACACCTCCTTCCTCGGCCACACCCTCTGTGAGAGCCTGCACCAAACTCGGATCAATTGCATGATATATCGATACAAAATCGATTGTCTGCGAGATATCTGACAATGTCAAAGAAAATTCATGACGACCACTCTCTTTCTAAATAGACTTATTTTCCCTCCTCGACTTCTTTAATTCCGAGAAGGTATATGACTCGGGATTCAACCTGTTTCGCTAGTTTTCCTGTCCGGAGTTCGCGCACCTCACCACTTCATAGTACCCACAAACCGGGTCACACAAAGCCACAAACATAGTATCATCATGTTTGTTGATTATTATACTTTCGTTCTACACAGAAACGATCTTCCTAAGAACACCTCGTGCTCCACCTTTGGCAAAATATAAAAATATGCTCACGCCTTGACTTTTTCGACTGTGACCATCACGCCACTAGCCATACGATAAAATGGAGTCGCACCGCTGACTCCAACAAAAAATCCGAAGTCGTTGCGATTGATTTGTACCCCGACCTCAATTGAGTGTCTCTCCCTCATTATATTCATTTCAGCCCCGTCATCCACAATGGCATAAAACTCTCCAAGGCCAATTCGAACGTTCATATGACCGGTGGCTACACATCGCCAATCCATTTTTGTTTAAGGAGGAGCCAAGTTAGCCTCTGGAGGAATGATATCTCCACTTGACCGTCATGACCTTCTTTCGTGTCATGCGCTGTTTAAACTCCTCGTGGAGTTTCGGCGAAACACAAAGATTTCCTTCAAAGTAACCTAGTCATGTTGACTTTCCAAAATGTGATCCACAAGCTGCTTAAAATCAATCCCTTTTTCCACCGGGATTGTATACACGTTCTTTTTCTTGCGAGGTTCTTCCTCTTCAACCTTCACCTTCCCTTTCTCTGGATCCCTCTCCATAGCCCTCTGCCTTGCCAGTTGTTCATCCTCTATACGCAATCTCTCATCCTACTCATCATCTCCTTTCTCTATCGGAATGGGTTTTTCTTCCTTAGGTCCCTTTGAGCTCTCCCTTGGCGCAGGCTGCAATTGAAAGATTTTCCTTCCCATTCGCGTCTGTACCATTATAGTCGGTGTTCCTTGCTTGAACAAAGGTCGGGACATCGCCATTGGTCGAACCATCGACATTGTTCCTGACGCCGAAGTGGTTGCAGGTACTGACCCATCCTGTCCTTTAGTTCCTCAGCCACCAAACAGGAACACATTTGGAAAGTTGAGTCAAACTTCCTCCATATCAACACACAACTGAACAATGGAATCCCGACACTTGTCAAACTTCCTGATCACTTCCCGAGCTCGGCAAATAATATCTTCATTCTTCTCCTCCATTTTCTTTTCCTCACAATCACAGACTTCCAAAGAAGTCATCGCCTCCTCCAATTCAAAAAGACTCGCCTCTTCGGGCGAGGCTAAACGGAATGTGGCCGGAAGAGGACGACCTATCCGCCGGAAAGCTTCTTTCCTCATCCCCCCTTCAATATTTGGGTCAATGAGGTTCCCTTCAAAGTCAAAAACTTCGCCTCGGATGGTCGTGAAAACTATTTGGTCTTTCTCGTCCCTGGCAAGAATTTGACAGAAACGGATACGACCCTTCATATCACAATATTTGCAGACGTATTCTTGCCAGTTTCCACGTCCTCCTTCGTTCCCCCGGCCTCTACCTCGACCTCAACCACCTTGTGGTTGACTCTGCTGACCCTGGCCTTGTTGCCCTTGGTGTGCTTGCCGCTCACCATTTCCATTACCTTCACCCTTTGTACTTTCCTCGCGCTTTCGAGAGGCAGCCTGCCCTCCTCGTACTTGATTCAAGGCCTTTCTCTCGGTCTTGGTCAATTTCCGAGGAGGCTCTTCTTCTTCCTCAATGTCACTTTCGCTACTACTTTCCTCGGTAACCGGCTCCTTCCCCTTTCTCTTTTCTTTCTTTACTTTGGCCACCATCACTTGGAGCTTTAACCGCTGTCGAAGGGCGCGGTGTCACGACCCTCCGTTGTGTACCAGACTTCTGCTCAGAGAAGGTTCAAGCCAGACGTGTAACATCGAACTGTCTGCTTAGGGGAATTCTCATTTTCAAACCCGCGACGTACCGGGGACATTCAGGTAATACTCTGCTGTTGGCCTTTCCACTGGTCCAAGCAGGCTCGGTGCCCTGTTGTACTGCAGAGTATTGCTGGTTTGTGGCCGCGGCAGCCGATGGGCTCGCTCAAGGGCGTGAAGGGAAAGGGGGTTTGCGCAGCCTTTTCTGCTGCGCACTAGGCGTCCCTTTGCTAAGACTTGGGTGAAAAGGAAATCATGCACCGGACCTGCAAAATTGAATTGGACTCTCGCCTTAGTTCAGGGCAATCCAACGATATAGGGCAGCAACGACGTTATAGTTCCTTTTCCTTTGCTTAAAGTCTTATCCTACCCCTTAAGCGCGGTGGGCCCGCGGGGGGGAGGTCGTGTTCCGCTGCGCGCCGGAATCGGGCCGAAGTTTCGCTTCGGGCCGGTGGATGAAGGCGACCGAGGGAGGGGCGTTGTGCAGAGTGGCGTGCGTACCGAAATGTTCACAGCGCGCCACTAAACGAGAGAGCGCGCCCACGGGGTCGGGTACACGGCGGGCGTCGATGCACATTAATATCCGAACGCGCCTGCCGTCAGATAGCAAGAAAGTGTCGTTTCGCGCCCCGGCCGGCCCCTTTTTTTTCTTTTTGATTTTGTATTCTTTTTGCAATTTTTTGTTTTTTTTTTTTACTCTCTAGTTTTTTTTTTCTCCTTTTGGCGTG